>OY734946.1:19679014-20279014 GCA_963457585.1 Spergularia bocconei | reverse complement strand
CACCCGCCTACCACCACCATTCCGCCCCCACACTCAACGGAAAAAGGGTTTAGGGCCCCACTTTCCGGTGCCGCGTTAGCGGCGCCGGGAAGTGGAGCCCTAAACTCTTTTTTCGCCCATTTAAAAGCTCCTCACCCTAAAAAGGTTCACCAAACCCATTCAAACACCCACTCTCCTTAGGGTGTCTTTTTGTTTTTCCGGCGAAGCTGGCGGCATTCCAGGGGTGGGAGGTGGGTCGCCGGACGTGGGCGCTGGTAAGGGTGGAGTTCCGGTGGTGATGCGCTGGTTGTCGGCTGTAGCGTGGTGGTCGGAGGTGGGCTGTTTGGGGGTTGGCTGGAAAGTGGACATTTATGCCCCTGTGATTGGGTCCGTACACCCAATCACAGTGATTGGTTTATCAGCACTCGGTTGGTGAAACATTGCCTATTTTTTCTTACTACTTTTTACTGACGACGACCTAACAACTTTAGGGTCTTATAAACGTGGGTTAGTGCAGTCAAATGTTGTTGATTGTTCATCCTAATGAACAAGAATGTTCCACATCCTGTGTGGGGGCGAAGCCGATATTTACAACTTGAGGTTCAGAAACTATAACGAATTTCTAAAATCCGTCATTTTCAATGCAGGTAAAGTGCAAAGTGCATTGTTTTATGATGATTTTGGGTATTTTGGGGTTACAAATTGCTAATTCAGGAAAAAAAAGGGTTATTTGGACTGAGTCAGTGAGTCTAGATGTGGTTGCAGCATTGAACGGGCACGCTCTTTTGACTGACTGATACTTTTGTAACTGACTGAAGCAGACACTAAGTTAGAGCTTGAATTAGTTTTTATGTCTGTCTGACAAGTAACGTGGACTTCATCAGTTTTTATGCACTCAGAATTCCAACAGTGGAGTCATCTGAATGCCTGAGATTACAGTTGGCGAAACTTTCGGTATCAGGAACTGTTTTTCGGACAGCACAGGATCAATGAACAATGATTCAAATGTGCAATAAGTGTCGCAGTTGATCAGCATTACAGATTAGGTAAACATATTTCTTAGGATAGAAGCCTTCAATATTGGAAATGAGAAATGATTAAAGAACACAACTGAATGGGGTAATGTTGATGCTTTGGTTATCATGTGGTGATACGGCTGCAATGAGCAAGAAGCATTTCGGATGCAGCTACACTGAGCTATAAGGCAAGAGCACATCCGTAGAAAAGATTTAATTAACAGACGAAGAAGATTGTACTGGAAAGTCTGTTTCCTGTGGAGTTCTAGGCATTCGACTTGTGGATTATGCATAGATCAGTCATCTGAAATCTGTGGAGCGTAAGATTGCAGCATAGATCATGAAAGTTTTACTGGGGATGGCCAAGAGGGGTGCAGAAGGGCGAAGGCCGTGTCCCTTTCATTTCTTAAACGCCAAGTCCAGGACCTGTTGCATTCGCTGATGAATTGCAGAGTTTGTTCCTGCACATTACATAATAATACTTGATTTTTGTATCTCAGATACACCACCGCCTTTTCCTTTGGGTGGAAGGCCAGCAGACAAGCAATATCCCCAGTCTCGAGCTTCTGATCAGTCATACCTTCCATCTCATTGAGGCAAACATTGTGCTTTAAGCACCATTCACCTGCATCATAATCTTTGAGATCCCATATGACCACCCTGTAGTTACCGTCCACTCGCACTAATTGGGACACTTGGAGACGCCCTTCGCAAACTCCTATGCAATCTGTTTCACTGACATCACCATCCGTTCCAAGGATGGGAATGTCAATAAGGCGGGTTTGGTTGTCGCTGTCAAATGGATCAAATACCAGAATTCTGTTCTGATTGATGATCCAATGGACCTTTTGTCTGAAGGTTGCTGCATTAGTAACACATTTCTCTTGGAGATCGAATCTGTGGGAAGACGGAATCAGTGATTTACTCCATTCACCAGTCTCAGACGAATAGATCTCTGCAGATAAGTCTCTAGTTTTAGGGATGTGAATGAGCTTGTAGTGGCGGTTAACATCCCTGACTTTCGTTATACTAGGATCAGCTACATATGGTACAAAGCCAACCAACCCTGATCTCCAATAGCTGCTTGGTGCAGGAGGGAGGGCTAACCACTCCTTGGTTAAAAGGTTACAAATGTGAAAAGTCGTTCCTGTACAACATCAACAAAGCCTTAGTCCCAACTTGAATCGTCATATGGAACCGTCAAATTACTATGGGAAAACACAGAAAAAATTAGAACGAATTGAAGAGTTGAGTGAAGACTAGTACCTTTCCTTTGCCGTAGCAATTCAAAGGACAACAACCTATCATAACAGATCACCAAATCTTCATAGGAAGCCACAATATCAGCTGTCTCACAAAAGGGCAGAAAATCCAGCTCGAAACTTGTGCGTGAGCGTAGCACTGAATGATCAGTAACAGCATCAACTTTAGTATGTACAGGGTGTACTGTGATGGTAGCATTGCTGTCTGGTTCTTTGTCATGGTTGGCATAGTATCTGTATTGATGCAAGAGGGTCAAGGGCTGGGTAACGGGGCGAAAATGCGACGCCTCACGCTGTTGGCGAATGAAGCAGCGGATGAAGTAAGGGTTGGATATAAGAGAGCGCCAACGCTTGCAGACAGACTTGCATTGCTGTGCAGACTTACAGGTAGGTACCCTTATCAGGATTTCTACCAGTAAACTATCTGTTAGGTCATTTATGTTGTATTTTGGCTGTTCAACATACTCATCATCATCTAGAGTTTCTTCCTGTACAAGTATCTTAGCCCCTAAACTAGAATATGCCATAATCTGATCTGATCTGATCTGTTTGAGAGGTGTAGTAGAACCAAAACTAGCTGCTGATGTACTTATAGGTACCAAAAAAACAAGAGTACTTTAATCTTACTTACGTTCCCCATTTATTATTAAAAAAGTTGACTTCCGATTATAGGGAAGAAAATTTCAGATTCTTGGGCTATATTGATTACTTCTGGTCCATATTTGATAGTAAACTAACATAAGTTGATCTAGTAGTCGTGGTATTAACTTTCGATTTAAGAGTTTTAGACTATTCCGTTTCAGTTATATACCAATCTTTTCCAAGGATTGACGTAATATGTTGGATTTCTTTTATTTTATTTTTATTTTTATTTTATTTTTTTACATAGGTAAGAACATGCATTGGTTGTACCCGAGATATGTCCGTCCGGCTTATCTTCTTAATTGTTACCGTTATGGACCCGGTCTTTGTATATAACAAGTGTGTTCTTCTTTTTGTTGTTATATACGCAAGTGTGTTTGTAGTAACTGAGTACAAAGAGTATAGAAAGGCTTGGTTCGACTTCTACCAATCTCTCAACTTGAGCGTTAATGCTTCCGTTGACTATTACACATCCCTAAATTTTGAGAGTTGGTTAGATTCTAAGTATTAAACATGAACAGATAAAGTGTCCTGGACAAGTGTCTTTGGCTTTACGAAACCCTCAAACGCTATCAAAGACTTACAAAATAAAGAAGTAAACAGAGAGGTTTTTTATTAGTCGGTGGAAGAAAATATATGAGATTTTCTCAAAATGCAAAATAATACATTGTTAATTTGCTTTATAAAGAGATGTATACGCGTAAATTTTGTTTGTTCTTGTCGTTCCTTTCATTCTTTTGGATCTTTCACGTAGAATTGTTGAACTTGTGAGAGGAATTCAAACCAGAGGTTAACAATTTACTACGGATTATCTTGTTTGGTGCTTCATTGTGAAGTGAATGTAAGGAAGGAAGAGAAACGAGTAAAAAGAAGAGAATGAAGGAAACTAGCGTTTTTGTTGTTTGGTTTATATGTATTAACAGTATTAGAAAGTCGAAGGAATGGGAAAGAAATGATGTGTCTTGTGAACTTTCTATCGCTCCGATTTCTATTGTTAAGAACTGATAATTTAGTGCAGGATTCTTCCTGCCATTCCTTTCCACTTCCCACAATTTTCTTACAAACCAAATCCATAGAAATTTCATTTGACAGCGGAGTCATTTGACAGAAAGATGTGAAATTACAGTTGGACCGACACTATCGGTAAGAGACCTGTTACTCTGACAGGATCAATGAACAATCAGATATGCAGTTTCTAGTAAGTGTCTCTGTTGATCAAAGAACATGAGTGAATGGTCACAATGGTGAATTGTACAATTTTTCTGCTTGGCACTATGGTAAGACTGCAACGAGCAGGAAGCATTCCAGATGCAGACACTGCATGAAACCCGAGCTAGAAGACGAGAGCACATCACTATGGAAGATGAAATTAGCTAGCTTTAGTCGTACCTTATTTATGCCAGGACCATACTGATGATAACAGGATGCACATGCATGATTAGAGGAAGAAGACTGTAGGGGAATGAATGTCGCCTGTTGAGTTCTTTGCAATTGAGTTCAGCATTCTGCATCGACATGAATGCCAAGTATAGAATATCTAGTGTTACAGGATTCAGGTTATAGCCAACAGATGGATTCTAACCTAAATGGAAGTACAGGAAATTGAAGAACATGATTCTTGGTAAAATCTGCTGCAGGGGTGCAGATTTTGGCCCTACAAGGCAGTCCTTGGAAATCTATGGTGCGTAAAATTTCAGCATAGATCATAAAGGCTGTACTGATGATGGCCAACAGGGGTGCAGAAGGATGAAGGCCGTGTCCCTTTCATTTCTTAAACGCCACGTCCAAGATCTATGGCACTCGCTGATCACTTGCAGAGTTCGTTCCTGCATATTACACAATAATACCTGATTCTTGTATCTCAAGTACACCACCGAGATTTCAGTTGGGTGGAAGGCCAGCAGACAAGCAACATCCCCAGTCTCGAGCTTGTTATCAGTTATACCATCCATCTCATTGAGACAAACATTGTGCTTTAAGCACCATTCACCTGCATCATAATCTTTAAGGTCCCAAATGATCACCCTGTAGCTGCCATCTGAACGGACTAATTGCGACAGATGGAGCTGCCCTTCGCAAACTCCTATGCAATCTGTTTCGCTTATTGCACCATCCATTCCAAGGATAGGCAGATCAATAATGCGGGTTTGGGTGTCTCTGCCAAATGGATCAAACACAAGAACTCTGTTATCATTGATGATCCAATGGACCTTTTGTCTGAAGGTTGTTGCATTAGTAACGCATTTCTCTTGGAGATCGAATCTGTGGGAAGACGGAATCACTGATTTGTTCCATTCACCAGTCTCAGACGAGAAGATCTCTGCAGATAACTCTTTAGCTTTAGGGATGTGAATGAGCTTATACTCGCGGTTGGCTTCCCTGACCTTGGTTTTACAAGGATCAGCTACATATGGTACGAACCCAACCAACCCTGATCTCCAATAGCTGCTTGGTGCAGGAGGAAGGGGTAAACACTCCCTGGTTAAAATATTACAAATGTAAAATGTAGTACCTGTACCACAACAACAATGCACCAACGCCCTTAGTTTCAACATGATGTGGTAAAACAAAGAAAAAAGGTGTTGAAAGAAGAGTGAAGAAGACGAGAAGAAAAAGGCAGTACCTTTTCCTTGCCGTAGCAATTCAAATGACAACCTCCTATCATTACTGATCACCAGATCTTCATGGGAAGCCACAATATCAGCTGTCTGATAAAAGGGTAGAAAATCCAGCTCGAAACTTGTGCGTGAGCGTAGCACTGAGTGATCAGTAACAGCATCAACTTTAGTATGCACAGGATGCACTGTGATGGCAGCATTATTGATGTCTGGTTCTTTGTCATGGTTGGCATAGTATCTGTACTGATGCAAGAGGGTCAAGGGCTGAGTAACGGGGTGAAAATGCGAGGGGTCATGGCGGTGGCTGATGAAACGGCGGATGAAGTAAGGGTTGGATATAAGAGAGTGCCAGCGCTTGCAGACAGACTTGCATTGTTGTGCAGATTTACAGGTAAGTACCCTGAGCAGGATCTCTACCAGTAAACTGTCAGGTAGGTCGTGTATGTTGTAGTTAAGCTGTTCAGCATAAACTTCTGATTTAGGCCCTGAACTTGAATTTGCCATAATTTGATCTGATTTGCTTGAGAGGAAGTGCAGAACCATACCAAGCATAGCTGAAGTACTTAAAGGTGCTTAACCATGAATACTTTAATCTTATTTGATTTTGTTTATGTAGTTCACACCTAAATCACGTTATAATTACAATTTAAATTGTAGGGGCGTAACATAAACCAATAATTTAGTAGTTGAGGTCTGAATTACGACACGAAGGTCACAAGTTCATATCTCACTAAGTTTACTTGATACTTCTTCGAAGGGTCCAAATCTAATACGCTGAGTTGACTATACTCCAGAAATGTTTGACATGCTTCCCCAATCCTCACCATTTTTAAAAAAAGGAAGAATAAATTAGTACGTACTGAATTAACCCGGCCTTTGTTTATTAGTAAGTGTGTTCCTCAAGTAATTATATTATTTCAAGGAAAGACTAGAGAAAATGCTTCAGTTGACTTCTACTGAGTGATGTTTGATTCTAAACAATATATTAGACCATGTGATTAGTTCATCGAGATTGTTTAGTTGCTGTGAGAAAATTCAGGAGATTTTCAGGTGGTGTGAAAAGAGGCACTGTTTGGTTATGAAAATGGGCCATTTTTCAAATTATAACTCCCTTTAGGAATTTGCTCTTTTGAGTTGTTAATGGTTGGTTTGAATAAGCTACAATTTGTCAGTTTGAATGGCCTATTCATTCATTCTTATGCGCGACGTACAAATACTGCGAGTTCTTTTGGTTCTCGTGCACTCGGAATTCTAACTGTGGACTCATCAGATAGAAGGATGTGAAATAACAGTCGGAGAAACTTTCAATGTGAAAACTGTTACTGAGTGTTACTCTTGAAGGATCAAAGAACAATCAGATATTCAGATATGCAATTGAGTATCTCAGTTGATGAACATTTCACATTGATACTAACTACATAAGTAATGATCAAGCGAATATATTGTTATTCAAATTTCGTTTGGCTTCCGTGTGATATCATATGAAACTGAGCTAGAGGACGAGAGTACTTCATTCGGTGACCATATTTATGTCAGGATCGATATTGTAAGGAAGAAGATTGCAGGGGAAGGATCGGATTAAGCATCGATATGAAATGCCAAGGAGGGTGCGGGGAACATCTGGCATCACGGGATCTGACTATAACCATTAAGTGGACGGATGCAGTTAACTCAAACGGAAGAAGAGGAAAACTGAAGAGAGTACAAATCCTCCTAATCCAAGTATGTGACTTGCTGACAAAAACCCTGATTAAACTTCAGAGACCACTTTACTGAACATCTGAGTTTTAAGTTTCAACCACTCTCTCCTAAATGTTCTAATTTAAACCTACATCTCAACCAAACTATCATCTGCATAAGGAATTTGAAGGGCCTGACTAAAGAGAGATTGATAATTGTCAGTTTTCACCAACAGACAATTGAAAAGAGCTTAAATCAGTGGTATCATTCATTTACAAGATGAAATCGATCTCTTAGCATGCCATTTACACAACTTCCGTTTCTGTATACTCGCAGAGTACCAATTAGCTCATCGAAACTAAGGATGGAATCTCTAATATCCAATAAAGCTACTTAAAAGATGAGCTTTGCTGACCATAGGAGTTGATGATCAAAGGTTTAGAAACAAAAACTGCCAAAAGTGCACCTGAGAATAGATTTCTTATGCACGTCAGTTTACTCTGCGAAGGAGGGTTCTCTGTCTTGTTGTACTTGAATAGGCTCCAACTTCTCTGTTTTACCTTCCTTGGGAATAATAAGCCCGTATCCTCCCTCTTTTCTCTTGTACAAAATGTTAATTTCTCCTGGAGATGGTTGAATAAAGACGTCAGCGCCACAAGCTGTGAGGAAGGCACTTACACAGATTACAGACTTTGTGGCCAGAGAAGGCATACCTGTTTCTTCATTACGGAAAGCATAAAATTCATGATCGACATTCTCAAGCTGGTCAATTGCTTCTGTGACTGTCAGGGGCGGCATGTCAAAGTACTTTGTCCTAACAATCTGAAGGAAAGAATTCAAAGAAAATAATATAAGATAATAATGTACTCACAGAAACTGCAAAAAAAAAAAAAAAAATAAATAAAAATAAATCATCAAGCTGTAGTACAATGGCAAAGGTAGACAGTAACCCATGAGTCCATGATATTGAACAATGGAATCTTGAAATATGTTATGAAGCAATGAGCCGATGATGCAGAATTATGCGACGAAGAAGCATTAAAACTACTGCAACAAGTCTACTAAAAAAAAGATAAAAAAAACTACTGCAACAACACAAAAAATGTCTTTAGTCCCAAAATGATTAGCCATAGAAACTACTATGAATCATCACTGAAGTCACTGAAACCCTTAATAAAAACAACCATTCTGTTATTGCTTATTGGGTTGAACAGCCTAAGACATAACAAAGTCAGCCTATAACTCACTAATTGTCCAATGAACGTTTATCCTCCATCAAGAAGAACAAAAGTAGAAAAGAGTTTAGAGCCACCATCAGGTATTGATGCTTTTTCTTTTATCGACTCAGAACATCATTCCGTTGTCCAGAGAAAGAAACCACTTAACGAACTCAATTCAACAGCAGACCATCATGTTTGATTCTGCCTCCGCTATATGTTTTTAAAAAATAACTACCATGTTATTATGCCTCTCTTTATAAGGTTAGAGATGCAGTGTGCAAGGAGATCATGTATGGAACCCCCACAGTATCACGATTCATGAGTCAAGGTCTACACAGATACTCTCTAAGGAAACAACATCCCGAAGGCAATCACAAATGTACAGAACACGTGTCAGGTCAGAATGATAAAAGGCATCCAATGGCCTGGAATAAGACATAGTATATATGTAGAAACCAACCTCTTCAATAAAGTCATTTTCAGCTTGAGCAGCAGCTGTTTCGATTTCCTCTTCTTCCTCTTTGGTCAGACGCACTATCTCAGGCTCCCTCACCTTCGACCGGTTGAAGCCTTTCATATGTCGACCATGGTCAGATTCTTTGTCCTTCATCTTCCTCACTTTCCTTTGAATAATTGAGGAGACCATATCAATACTGCCGTAGAGGCTCTCAGAATCTTCCTCAGCTCGAATCACCCCATGTTTCTTGGTAAACAGAGTTACCTACCATCATCCAAGTAACTTAGCACAAGTATGAATCATCAAAGCATAATGTTGATTATAAGGGGTGACAATGGACAATTGGACTGTACCTCACATCTCCTCAGCTTTGGCCCTTTTCCTAACTCTCCACCCCGAGCAGACAAACGCACATCCACTTCCCTCACTAAGTGGCTGTGGTTCTTAACAGCTTTTCCCACCTTATCTTCCACATAGCTTCTGGCATTATCGCTTAACTGCAGTACGCAAGTTCAGTATTAAATTTCCATTTCCATAAACAATCTGACATTTTCTTTCTAGTCAACCTTCAAGTCCTGAAAATTTCCTTCCACAGAAGTCTGCTGTCACATTGACATTACACAAAGTAGTTGGCCTAATTGCTCGAATTGAATCACTTCGGAATAACATCCAGTACAAACCACACTGCAAAGTACAAAGGGATTGCCATACAGTGCAGAACATAATAGCAAGGGTACACAATCGATGTAGATCAGGAAAGACACAACACCTCTTATCAGTACACAAGTCGAAACAGAGCTCACTACATATGAGCTAAATGACTAAACCCATCTACTTTAGTCATTCGCCAGAAAATCTAGTCACTGCTGGCTGTCTGGAATTACGGAATAAATCAACACTGAGGTAAATTTAACTTCAGGAGGCATAATTGCATAAACTACCTTATGTATAAACATATCATAATTAGCAGAGGCAATGTTGACAGCATTTACTCATAGAGAAGATTGTGAGTAGAATTAGGGCCATTGGAGCAAGGAAGCTGTCCTATGCTGGGAGACTGACTTTGGTTCAGTCTGTTTTGACAAATTTACACAGCTAATGGGCTCGAGTGTTTGTCTTGCCTAAAGTTGTTTTGAGGAAAATCAACTCAATTTGTAGGAATTATCTCTGGGATGGCATGGAACACATGAGGAGAAGTCCTTTGGTTTCTTGGGAGGATGTTTGTTCCCTAAAGCTGCTGGAGGTCTAGGTTTAAGAGACACCATCAATTGGAATGTTGCCTGTATTGGAAAGTATGTGGCCTGGTTGTTTTATAAGCCTGATACCTTATGGATAAGGTGGGTGCATTCTATTTATATACAGGACATGGAATGGGAGGATTATAAACCTCCAGTTGATAGCAGTTGGCATTGGAGGAGAATATGTAAAATCAAAGATAAGCTCTGCCAGGAATTCCGTAATGGAGCTTGGGTGAATGAGAAGTATACTATTGCAGCTGGATATGATTGGCTTCGAGGAAGCCAAGGTAAGTTGGGGTAAACTTATTTGGTGCAGACACATCATTCCTAAGTCTAGCTTTATTACCTGGCTAGCTCAAAGGAACAGACTACAGGTTAAGACAAGACTTAAGAGAATTGGTGTCTGTGATGATGATATTTGCTTACTGTGTCAACAAGATGCAGAAAACCATGAGCATCTCTTCTTCAGATGTGTTTACAGCCAAAGATGCTTGAGAGAAGTAGCTGGAAAATGTGGGATTACTATTCCTAACCATGATGCTATCAACTGGTGTGCTAATAGAAGATTCAAGTCAAGACTTCAGAAACAGGTGACAGTAGCATTGATCTGTGGCCTGACATATCAGATATGGATGGTCACAAATAAGTGCAGGCAGGAAAATGTGGTGCTAGACCCTAGGATTGTAGGCAAAACAGTTCTAGATAATGTCAAGATTAGAATCAGGAGTACTAGTAAGAATCTGAGTCAGAAAGACAGAAATTGGCTGAAGGAAATTCAGCTTAGTACTTAGTGTAAGGATGTGGTAGGAAATTGACGGACGAATTTGGCTTGTATTTTGCAGGGGAATGCCCCGAAGACTGTGTATAACAATTTTGATCTAATATATCTACATTTTAGCCAAAAAAAAAAAAAAAGAAAAAAAGAAAAAATGTTGACAGCATTTCATCATAACCAGTTCAAAACTCGACGTCCAGAACAACATGTCAGAAGTTTGTGTGTGAATTAATTGTTCCACATCGTAAACTCGCCATGACGCAATGTATACAAGCCTAGTAGCTTTCTCCTTTCCAAAATTCCTCTAATTATGTCAAGTACCGATCATTAGTACATAAATTTACATAAATTGTGACTTAAAACTTACCAATTCAAGCCACAAACCTCATTTGCAGATGGTACTCTGCCCTCCCCCCCCCCCCCCCCAAACTTTATCAAATTTTGTGTCTATTACTTTTGGGGCAAGTTAATGATCTTAAAATTTCCCTAAGTTCAACTGTAACACTCAGATCCATACACAAAAAAACAACAATATACTAAAGAGTAAAGATGAAGCTTCTAACTATAACAACTAAGTAAACATACAGTTACACTCACACTACGATCCACTAAAGATTAAATCTCCAACAAAAACTAAAGGCAAATTACACAAAAATACTGCCCACCCACATCAAAAATTAAGTATACATACATTCATACTACACAATCTACTAACAAAAATCAAATCTTTCACAAAAATTATTGAAAACCCACTTAAAATGTTGCTTAATAACTCAGATAAGTATACACATACATCCACATTAAAATCAAATAAAGATCAAATCTTTAACCAAAATACTGCACACCCACATATACATTCATCCCAAAACATACTAAGAATAAAAATTTTTACAATAACTAATTAAATTACATATTAATATTGAAAAATCATGCTAAATTACCTCAATATTACGACCTTGGAGGATCAATTTAACAGAGGAGAGAGGACCATCCCATGACATGCACACAACAGCAGGTTTTTGTCTGGGTTGAACTGAAACTGACTTAACATCAACTGAAACTGCCTTAAATTGTGTTGGATAAGCAGAATTAATAAATGTTGAACTAACTGAAGACAGATTTAAGAGCTGGGGTTTTGTGCAATTTACAGAATTTGTGAGATTTGGGTGCATTTTAATAGAAGAAGTTGCACATAAAGTTGCCATTTTTTGTTGCTAAAGATGAGACAGAGAGAGAAATAAGGATATGAAATTGAAATGTTTTGTTTATTTTTGTTGAGGGTTTTAAGATTTTTTTAAAGGGGGGTTTTTGTAAGAAGAAAGAGTGATGTGGCATGTTATCTAAATTGAGATTTGTATGTCCAGATTCTTGAATTTGGAATGTTTTGGGTTTGGGCCCCTTGAAAAAGATCCATTATCCATTTAATCCCACTTGGGTTGAGCCAATGTTCTCTCACACAGTTTTGGATAATTACTTGAATGTCTTTTGTATTGGACTTGAATGGGAAATTCAACAAAGGCTACCTTCTTGTCTTCTTGAGGAATTGAGTTCGTGTTTTCTGATTGTTAACGTTTGATTTAAACATGAGAGAGGTTTTCGTCTTTTCGATCCAGTCTTGAATAAAGAGTAAGTCAAAGTCAATTATGATGATGATCAAACGTGACAAAAAGAAAACTGGCTGTCAATCTATCATCATCCACTTGTCGACTCACTATAATTCATCGAATTTGGATGATTTTGTCTAGAGGTATTTCAGAAGTAGACACGGGTTTGGAATCGGTTAGTTGAAAAAGGGTTACTATTCGCTACGATCAAACCATATCATCGAAGTCACGTTTGTGTAACTACAAAATCACTCACAAATGAGAAGATCTACGATCTACAACAATAGATTGAGGCATTGAGAGACTAAATTTGATACAACGTGTTTGGCTTATTGGTAGTTGCTTGTTAGAATGTTAGGTAGTATGTATATGTCCAACTGCTGAAGAACTTCAATTATACAATGTCTTTGTTATACAATTGGTCTTTATTTGCTTACTTTAAGTTTTTAACCAAATAAATTGTATATGCCAAGATCAAGGCCTGCAAGATTTATATGCATAAACTTCTTTTTCTCAACAATCTGGAATGCACGTATATTCACATTGATAATTCATTCAATCATTTGTAGAATCATATAAGAAGAGGATGTAACAGAATTAGCTGTAACAGACTTAAACCAAAAAAAAATGACCCAAAAATCTGGTATGATCAGAATAAACTCAGCTCAAATTCCTGCAAATATCAATGACATTCTTACAGATGATTTACTGGTGGAGATTCTTCAGAGGATCCCTTGTACGTGTGTCATTCGCGCTAAATCTGTCTGCAGGCGCTGGCACTCAGTGGTTTCGGACACTAACTTCATTCCTAGCTACAATCGCTACCACGAACAGCCCAGTAACGTTACTGGCCTGTCCTTGCCTGTTACTCTTGTGTACCAATTCATATTCTGGCATAGGCACCTGACTGAAGATCTTGGGTCCAGAGTACAGGCAGTTTCGAGGTACCAGATTTTTCAAAACCGCGAATTCAACCTGGATTTCCTCCCTTGTTTTAGGTCTTGGGAGAGACATCCAATTTGGGTGGTGGCCTCTAGCAACGACCTACTGGTCTGCTGTGACACAAAGATGTCATTGCACCCAATCTACTACATCTGCAACCCATTGACCAAGGAATGGGTTGAGCTCCCGCCTGCCTTAGGCTACCACAGGGTGTCGGACACTGCAATTGGCTTGATTTTTTCTAACATAGAAGTCTCTAAGTTAAGGTACACGCTAGTGCGTGTTCCTGAACTGGACTCGAATCCAAGTACTAACGAATTTGAGGCAGAGGTGTTCTGTTCTGAGATGGGTGAGTGGACTAAATTTGTAGTCACTTCACCAAGAAGTTTCAGGAGGTCCTGGCAGTTTAAGCCTGATGCAATTGTGATTGGGAACAAGCTGCATTGGCTAATTAACAGCGAGACCATTCTCGTCTTTGATCCACTCGAGGGTCTTAACAGATCATGCCGAGTCATAGACCTACCATCTGAGCTGAACCCTCAGATTTCAGTTTGCTTAGGATCATGTCAAGGCCACCTCAAAGTGTGCCAAGTAACGTGCCCAAGCCGGGAGCTGCTAGTGTGGGAGCTTCGAGATAACGTAACTGAAAACTGGCATATGGAATGCAAAATCAGTCTTAAAGATATGGTTTTTGTCGATCATTTACATTTTCATAACTCCAATTCTTTGATTGTGGAGATGCTAGCTTTCCATCCTAGTGATTGCGCGATTTTGTACTTGAAAATCAGCAACCAAATACTGATGTGTAATGTTCAACATCAGACACATGATATTATTGGTGAGTGCCTGGTAGACTCGACATTCTCTGTAGGAACCAGTGGTGTCTTTCTGCTGATGCACCCGTCTTGGCCGTCAGTCCTGAATCCTGATCCCTCACCAGGCATAACAAATTAACAATCACGGCAATATCATGAATTTAAACTCTTAAGAGTGAAAAATGCTTTGCAGATATCAGATATTAGACAATTTACCTGATGTAATTTTTTGTAAACTTCATTAATTAATGTTACAGTATATATTTATGTAAATATCATGATCAAACTGAGGGAGTCACGTACACAAGACTTTGTCAAACCGACAGCACTTAAACTAAATTGTACCAAAGTAAGCAAAACTCAATCTTATTGCAACGAAACAAAACCAGAAATTGTTGACAGTAATTGGTAAACATACAGGACTACACTAGTATATGGCGAATCTAATTAACCTCGCTTTTTTTTTAAAAGGGTAGCATAGATTACGTAAAGAAAATAAAGAGAAATACAAGTGTCTTAGAGTACATAACCGAAGTCAAGTCCTACTCCCCTCCAGGGGGCCGGGTCAATGCCTCCCCCGGGTTAATTAACCTCGCTTTTGAATTGATTGGTTCATTCATTTCCTTGAAAGTTCAATCAGTTTAATTTCAATAAATCTGACCGTCTTTCGTCCAAGGAAACGAAGGAATGGGATTGTTACTTCTTGGTTTTTGCCTATAATGAGGTACAATGGTCAATACAACAATACAAGAAAGGTAATGAACAGCACTATGTAAGGGTACCCAACGTTGGTCGGGTACGACATAAGGCGAAAACAAAACACACACACATACACACATAAAAATGATGTCCAAGGATAAAGCCCATAAAGCGTGCAAATTTAGGGTTAACTAAAATGATTGTAAACCTTCTTTTTTTCCGGCCTTCCTCCCTCAAACAGCCGCACATATGTATGGAACAGTAGCAAAATAACCAATCATGTCTTTAAAGTTCGATCGTGTCAACAAGGACGACAACGAGCAGACTCAAACACACATAGATGATCTCAACGATACCTCATTAGAGTCAATCTTCAAAAGGTCTTCTGTACGAAGCAAAGACCTGGCCAAATTCATGTACGTTCGAAGCGTTGGAACTCAATTATTTGCAATCTTGATTTCTTTTGGAATCTTAACCTTGAATCCTTCTTTCTTACTGTCTACTACGGACATGGAAGAAAAGAGGATGAAGACCGCCTTGTTACCGAGCACCCGTACTTCCAACGACATAAACTTTGTCTCGATTTCATCCCTTATCATTACCTCGTTGGAACTCACAACGAACTCCTGATCTCGTATTACCACGTAAGTATTCGTGATCATGAAGCAGCTTATCACATATCGAATCCCCTTACGAAACAGTTCACCGCCATCCCGTTGTCTTGGGGTGACGCGGAGCACGGTGAAATAGGCTACTATTGTCGCTGTATGGTTGGGCTGGCTGGATCTGTCAAGGGAATTAACACGAGTACTAATGTGTGCGATAATAATCAAGGGTTTAGGCTAGTTCGAGCCATCACATACGGTGTAAGTGAATTGATTGTGCAAGTGTACTCGTCCGAAACTGGTAGATGGAAGACACATATAGCCAGTTATTCTAGAGTTTCCAAGTTTGCGTCCTCCGCCTTCAAAACATCCAACGACGCTGCTGTAACTTATAACAACAAGTTACATTGGCTTGGGAAGTCTGAAATGCTAGTCATCGATCCCTTTTGCGACGACATTGTTGCAGCGACACGCCTACTCGTTATCCCTGAGCATATTCGTCGTCCACAAAGAAATCGATACTCTCATTATATTCGAGCTCCTAGAGATCAACTACTAGGAATTTGCAGGAATCGATTGCAGGTAACGCAAATAACGAAAAAAACAATCGAGAGGAGAATCCAAATGTGGGAGTTTACCGATTATGACGGCTCGGCCAGTTATTTCAACAAAAGTGATAATATGGCGGCAAAGATGAAGCTAGTGGTTGATTTTCCATTGAAGCCATCTTTTTTTGGTAGCGTCAAGAGCGAGGGTTTTGTTGGAGACTGCGAGGTGATTTGTTGGCATCCCAACGATCCTAACGTTGTTTACTTGGCGTATGGTGGTAAGCAACTGTTTCGATGTGATGTTAGTAGGAAGAGATTTATAGTTTGTGGTGAGTATAGTAGAAATTGGGATGAAAGTTTTGTGTTTATGCATCCACTCATCGCCGTATAAATAAGAAAAAGGCTATTTGTATATGGATATACATTTACAAATGTATATATATATCCACTTTTGATCATATGTTCTACCACATCTTCATTTCTCTCTTCCCAATCTCACCATATAAAGTAAAAAAAATACCAATTTTGCCCCCATATATGTTTTCTCATCTCTAATGTCTTGATTAAAAGGTTAGTAATTTTCGGCAAATGCACGTGGTGTCCTTGAGTTTTGACGTTTTGCACATGGTGTTCCTACTTTTGAAACTATTACTTTCTGGTTATTGGTGAAGCAGGGACACCATTTGCATTGAATTATAAAACTCATGGACACCATGTATAAAACGTCAAAATTTAGGGACACCACGTACATTTGCCGAAAATTATTTAGAGGTGCAATAAAATTTGTTGCGAAACTTAGGAGGAAATAATTAGAATTTTCGCAGCGAATGAGAGATAATTAATGACGGATCCTTGATTATTTTGGAGAGAAATCAATGTCAAAATTATTTCGATTGATAATGTATTACGTATTCAATCAATCATACTACCAATTCGTATTTACTACAAATTTCAAAAATTTACAGCAAATCGAACTACACATTTCAAAAGTCTACCGAGCGCAGATCCAATTAAACATTTCGGAAATTTACTGCAAATCCATATATATTTAGTTATTGTCATTGTTATACTACAATTGAAGTATATCCACAAAATTGTAGACAACTCTCTATGTGTCTATATGCTGCTAATATTAGCATCTGGTTGACCTAGTAAAAGTTTTGAATGAGTCTTTTGGCTTTCCAAAACAATTAAGGTCTGACAAATTCATGGCTTCACAATGATAAGTTGAATTGCTACCCTCCTATACTAGATGGGTAACAATTAAGGTAATTTCCCTAAAAAAACCAAAATAATTACGAAGATTCTATGGTCATTACCGCTAGTGGTAATCACCATAAGAATATAATTTAATATATCTATCTAGGAAATCTATCAAATGAGAAGTATTAGTTTCGTGAGAAATGAGAAGTGATCTCAGCCATCCATTAAACTTGATCTATTGGACCACATTAAAAACAGAAATAAAAGAAAACTAAAACTAAAAATACTCCAAAACCCCCAAATCTCACATTTTCTCTCTCCTCCCTCTCCCTCTCTCCACGGCCCTACCCCAAGCCGCCCAGCACCGCCGCCGGCGTCCACCAGCAACATCCATCTCCGGGCAAAACACCACCGGCCGACTCCTAAGACCACCGCGAATCTTCGACGGCCATTATCATCCTCCGTCGAGCATTGTTTGACCGCGAAAAACGCCTTCTCCTTCCCGCGTTTCGCGCTCGTTTCTCTCAGATTCCGTCGCCGCCTCTTACCATCGCCGTCTATCGTCGCCTTATATGGCCTCCGTCGACGACGCCGCTTCTATTGGCGGCACCACCTTTCGATTTTGAGGCGCTAGAGCAAATGAAAGAAGTGAGCGGTGAGGAGAGAGAGGAAATGCGTGGGCGGAGATGGTGGATGCGATGGTTAGAGTACGCGATTTGGTTCGCGGCCGGTGGGCGCCGGCGACAGAGGTGAGGCTAGGGTTAGATAGTGCGGTGGCCGTGGTGGAGGGGGGTGGCCGGGATTGGGTGGTCTGAAGGAGAGAGAAATTGGGGGGAAGGTAATGTGTTTTTCTGTTTTTTTTTTTTTTTTTTTTTAAATTTTTCTTTGGTGTAACGACTTTAATTGTGGAGTTATGAGAGTTATTACGTGTTTTAATTGTTGGAGTTATTTGGAGTTACGTGTTTTAATTCTTGGAGTTATTTATTTTAGTTGATGGAGTTAAATTGTAGTTATGTATTTTAGTTAGTGTAATTAAGCTGGAGTTACGTGCTTCAGTTATTGGAGTTAAGTTGGAGTTACGTGTTTTAGTAAGTGGAGTTAAGCTGGAGTTAGATGTTTTAGTTGGTGGAGTTAAGTTAGAGTTACGTGTTTTAGTTGGTGGAGTTAAGTTGGAGTTACGTGTTTTAGTTGGTGGAGTTAAGTTGGAGTTACGTGTTTTAGTTGGTGGAGTTAAGTTAGAGTTACGTGTTTTACTTAATGGAGTTATGTTAGAGTTAATTAATTTTGATTGAATTTAGTGGAGTTACTAATAATATTGGAGTTAGACAATTTACTTTATAGAGTTAACTCACTAGAGTTAGGCAATTTAATTACTACAGTTAAAGTGACTGGAGTTAAGAGTTATAGTTAGTGGAGTTACAACTGATTGGAGTTATGCACTTTAGTTACTACAGTTATTACTTCTCATTTCTCACCAAATTATCACTTCTCACTGGATAGGGCCCCTATCTATCTATAATATATATATAATCCTGAACCCGCTCAATCCCATGCGGACACTTGGCTATCTATGATTGGTTAAGACAAAATATATTATAACAGGTCAAACTAAATAAATATAAAAGATTCATTGTAGAAAGTGTCATATAATAATATATTAATATAATATTATCGATCATACTATATGGTAATATTACTCTAATAAAATAATAACATTATTACTTGATTTATGGAAAATAGTTACGGAGTATGTAATATAGTAATTATTACTTGATTTATGACAATTTGAACAAATATCCCACGGGTGTTTCAAAATGGGACTTTGGCTTTTGAAAGGTGACTTTTCCTCTAATTAGTAATTACATTACAAATATCCACGGGTGATCGAAATGGGATTTTAGGTTTTAAAAGGTGATTTTCCACGTAATTACATTACGAATATCCTACGGGTGTCCAAAATGAGATTTTAGATTTTGAAATGTAATTTTCCATCTAATTACATTAGAAATATACCATGGGTGTATGTTCGAAACGAGATTTTAGGTTTTGAAATTCGACTTTCCATCTAATTACATTACAAATATTCCAAGGGTGTCCAAAACATGATTTTAGGTTTTTCAAGGTGACTTTCCATCTAATTACATTACAAATATACCAAGGGTGTTTGAAATGAGATTTTAGGCTTTAAATAAAAATTTCGTTTACATAAGTTTAACATTTAAACATAAATAGCGTGGGCGTTGCACGGGCCATCAAACTAGTATTTTACTAAGGTTAAATATTACATGAGTATTTTAATTAAGTAAAAGTAGTTTATTTTGGAATAAAATAATATTTTAATATTCATTCTTTTGTGCTGTGTTTGGGATTTGAACATTTTTTTTTTTTGCAAATCCTTCATAGTGAGAATTAAGGTAAGTAAAACAATTGCTTAAAAAAAGTGATAAACCTACTGTGCCCTCGTTACCTTGCATAGAACAACACATTGTTTTTTTTTTTGTTACAAAGAAGCAGCTAATGCTGCGGGGGTGGGGGTAAGAGGATTTGAACCCGAGACAACCCCCACACAGGTTGAGTTCCTATCCACTAGGCCAACCTTGATCCTCAGAACAACCCATTGTATACTATCTACAAACCTATTGTACCCTTGTTGTCCTTGCATAGAAGGAACCCCGCTAGTTCCTTTTATTGATAGATATTTCCCTAATTTCATATACTGATCTTCTTGATCTTGACTCCATGTCAAATTGCCAGCGGCCAACTGTGATCCAAGGTTCGAACTCGTGTCACTAGATTAAGAAGCGTGATCATTTGCCACTGATTTAACTTGAGTTGTATGCAAAATACTAATTTTCTAATATTTAGCCCCAGGGTATGACTCTATTGGGAAGGGGAGGGGCCGATAAGGGAACAGATGGTGAGACTTGGCCGTGATCTAAAGTAAGATCGCCAAGCATTTTTTTAAAATAATGAATTAATGATTTCGATGAATGACGATGTAAATGTGAGATTCATTTTACATAGTATTAATTGTTGAGAAGTTTAAGCACTACCAAACGTATACTAGGAGTATAATATTTTATAATTTAAGTATAAGATATCATACATTTGAGTTAATATAAAAAGTTAGCAAATTTTAATACAATACTATATTGTTATGGTGATTACCACTAGCGGTAATGAGTTAATGACCATAAAATCTTCGAAATAATTAAGGTTCTTTCCCTAACAAAAAAAAAATGAAAAAGAAAGAAAAAAAACTCTAAAGAATGTTAAATTTTCCATGTTCATCCGTCCCAAAAAATCTAGTATTATTCCCCATTAAAATAATTCACTCCATCAATTCTTTATTTTTTTTTTTTTTGAAATGATATCGATTCTTTATTTCTAGAATATGTTATAATTTGTTTTTTTTTTGGTTAAAAACATTTTTTTTTTTGGGAAGAGAACAATAAATTTATAACTCCCCTTCAAAATTTCATTTTACATTTTTTAACAATCTTTAGAGGAGTAGAGGGCAGATGAAGTAGTATTTTGGTAAGTTCAGACTGTAAGTTTGCAAAACTCCCTGATCCAGGGATTCATTCTATTAGCAATTTATACAGTGTATAAGACCATTTGAAAGGTCTATACAAGATTACAATGAGCCTAGGAAAACTAATGGAAATACAATGGTGATTACAAAGATATTGGGAAATAATATTTGGCTATACATGATTACAAGAAACACATTAATCTAATAATACAATGCAATGAATCTATATACGCTATTACGCCCCCGCAGTCGGAGCGGGAGGAGAGCAGACACTCAGACTGGACCGAAAACGCTGAAAAAGATCCCGAGGAAGTCCTTTGGTGAAAATGTCGGCATACTGATAAGCAGCGGGGACATGTAAAACACGGACATCACCAACACGGACACGCTCACGTACAAAATGTATATCAAGTTCAACATGTTTAGTACGCTGGTGTTGTACAGGATTGCCGGATAAGTAGACAGCGCTAATATTGTCATAATAAACCACAGTAGCGCGACGTAAGGGGGTGTGAAGCTCAAGAAGCAGATTGCGCAACCAACAGGTTTCGGCGACAGCATTCGCAACCCCACGGTACTCGGCTTCTGCGCTATAACGCGAAACGGTAGGCTGACGCTTGGACGACCACGAAATCAAATTATCACCAAGAAACTCACAATATCCTGAAGTGGAACGACGAGAATCAAGACAACCGGCCCAATCAGCATCAGAGTAAGCAGTCAAACCATGAGGTCGGGAAGTGGAGAGAGTGAGGCCATGATCAAGAGTGCCCTGAAGGTAACGCAGATTGCGTTTCAAGGCCCGGAAACGAGCCTCGCGAAGATCGTGCATAAACAAACAAACTTGTTGAACTGCATAAGAGATATCCGGTCGGGTGAAAGTTAAATATTGCAAAGCACCAGCCAGACTACGATATAATGTCGGATCGGAAACAGCCGGTCCAGCGGAAGCACTGAGCTTGGATGACGTATCAACCGGAGTGGAAACCGGTTTACAAGAGCTCATAGATGCGCGGGCGAGAATTTCTTGCGCATAAGTCCGTTGAGATAGAAAAAGACCAGAAGCATCTCGAGTAACAGTGATGCCAAGAAAATGGTGAAGTGTGCCGAGATCAGACATAGCAAATTCACGGGATAGTAAAGCAATAATGCGGCGTAAAAGGGCATCAGAAGACGCAGTCAACACAATGTCATCGACGTACAAAAGAAGGTACGCCATATCAGAGCCACTCCGGATTACAAACAATGAATTATCACACAGACTACCCCGAAAACCACAACGAGTAACATAATTCGCAAAACGCTGGTACCATGCTCGAGGAGCCTGCTTAAGCCCGTAAAGTGATTTCCGAAGTCGACAAACATTAGAGGGTTTAGCAGGATCAACAAAACCGGGTGGCTGGAACATGTATACAGTCTCTGAGAGGTCACCATGGAGAAACACGTTCTTGACATCAAGCTGATGGATGGGCCAAGAACGAGAGGCAGCAATGGTGAGAACAATGCGAATAGTAGCTGGTTTCACCACGGGGCTAAACGTCTCATCACAGTCAACACCGACCTGTTGGGATTTACCGTTAGCTACAAGCCGAGCTTTATATCTCTGAAGGGACCCGTCAGAGTTAAACTTGTGACGGAAAAGCCACATACACCGAACGATAGGGGTATCTGGAGGACGAGGTACCAACTCCCACGTCCTAGTGTTAATAAGTGCGTCGTACTCGTCACGCATGGCAGCGTTCCAGTGGGGGTCCTTAAGGGCAAAAAGGTGGGAGCGAGGAAGAGGTGATATAGAGGAGGGAGTCTTGGTGAGGAGAGAAAGAGGCACACGGGGTTTAAAAATGTCGTGACTAGCTCGGGTGCGCATTTGTGGAGAAGTAGGCGGGGCAGCCGGGGGAAGGCGACGATGAGGTGGAGTATAGCGGGGTGGAGAAGACGGAGGGGTAGTAGTAGATAGTGGAGAAGAGGGAGACGGAGTTGAGGAGGAGAGTGATGGCAAACTGTGTGGCGAAGAGGAGGCCGGATTGACGAGAGAAGGAGTATAAGTGTAGATAGTGGAGGAGAGGGGTGGTGGGTCATCAGAGGTAGGTTGCAGTCGGTGGAGGGTGACTCGCGTGAGGAGAAAGGGAACACAGTCTCGTCAAAGGTGACATGACGAAAGACAATAATTTTGCCGGTGGAGAGGTCAAGACACCGGTAGCCACGATGATGAGAGGGATACCCAAGAAAGACACACTGAGTGGACCGCGGGGAAAGTTTGTGATGGGCTTAGGCAGAAAGGTTTGGATAACATAGACAACCGAAAGTGCGAAGATGGTCATACGTGGGTTGACGGAGATAGAGAGCAGAGACAAGAGAGCGAAAATTGAGTATTTTAGAGGGGAGGATGTTGTGAAGGTAGGCCGCCATATGGAGGGCATCGACCCAGAATTTAAGGGGAAGGGAAGCATGAGTAAGAAGAGTGCGGAACATATCATTTAGGCGACGGATCATCCTTTCGGCCTTGCCATTTTGGGGGGAAGTTTTGGGGCACGAAAAACGAAACACAAGACTGTGATCAGAGGCGAATTTTGTGTAGGAAGTGTTATCAAATTCACCCCCGCGATCACATTGAAAACATTTAATTTCACGTTCAAATTGGTACGAACGAAATTGCGAAACTCGAGAAATTTTCCGAAAGTTTGAGATTTGAGGCGAAGAGGATAAACCCAAAGATAATTAGTATAATCATCTAATAAAAGTAAGTAATACCTAATGCCGGAAGAGCTGGGAACAGGGGAAGTCCAAAGGTCACTGTGAATGATGTCAAAAGGTTGTAAAGTAGCCGAAAAAGACTCAGAAAATGGTAACCGAATATGTTTACTAATTTGGCACGAATGACAAAGTTGGGAGTGACCTCCTTTATTACAAGAAATAAAATTGCGAGAACGCAAAAGATCTAAGATATTATGTCCGGGATGACCGAGACGACTTTGCCAAACGGAAGATGGAAGAACGGTGCAGGTGAGAGACGAAGGAGTGGCGGGGAGGGCGGTGGAGGAAGTGACGAGGTAGAGCTCGCGGAAGCTATTACATCTCATAATAGTCCTCCCCGTATTCAGGTCCTTTACAGAAAAGCCAAACGGGTCAAATTCAACAGAAACATTGTTATCAGAAGTAAATTTGCGAATGGACACGAGATTTTTTATAACATCGGGCACGACTAAAGTATGGTTAAGATGAAGGGATCGGGACGAGTTTTTAAAACTGTGGGAGAGCCCAGTAAGCTAAGGCGCCCACCCAGTCGGAGCAGGGGGAGCAGATCGGGAGGCAGGGGACGCGATCGGTGTGGTGGGGTTGGGCGGTCGTCCTGGGGAAACAGAACGACGACCACGGTGCTGGTGGTGATTGCGGCCACGATTCCCGGAGCGACCACGGTGGTTGGTGAACTGGGTGGATCGGCTGGAGGACCCACCAGCTTTGTCGCCGTCGGCGACACGATGAGGGCTGACGGGCTGCTGGCAGTTGGCTCATGAGTTTGTTGGGCTTTCCGTTGTTCCTCGTGACGGAGTTTCGATCGAGCAGCATTGAAATCGGGCATGGATTGATGTATAAAAGAAGCTGCAGTATCATACTCTGGAGGAAGACCATTCACCAATTGTATAACAAGCCGTTTATCATCCATCGGAAAATCAAGAGCGGTGAGACGATCGGCAAGGTTTTGGAGCTTGTCACAATAATCATCAACTGATGAACAATCAGTTAATTTAAGGTTGACAAATTTGCTCTCGAGAAAAGCGGCACGAGTGCCTTTGTTGTCTTGAAAGAGTTCCTTCAAACGATCCCAAACGGCCTTGGCCGTTTTACCGGCTTTGAGAACCGTGAGCATCAAGTCCTTGGTCATGGTGGAGAACATCCATGATCGAACAAGGGCGTCCAACTTAGCAAAAGTGGCGGCATCGATATCAGCGGGGCGGGCTTCACCGGTGACATGGTGCTGGAGATCGTTGATGGTGAGTTGAAGTTCGAAAAGATCAACCCAGGATGAATATTCATCCTCCTTGAGGTCTAAAACAATGGGGACCAAAGCTTTGAAATTGTGAACGGTAAAAGCAGGGTGGATATATTTGGGTTGTGGTGGTGGTGGGTTAGCCATAGTGGAGAGGCGTGAAGGCCTGACGGCGGCGGGGAGCAAGCGGCGCCTTGGGCGGCCGAGGAAGGAGGACTTGCGGTAGGACCGAAAAGTGGCTGATACCATGTAATACAATGCAATGAATCTATATACGCTATTACAGACTTCTAATTTTGGTATACTAGTATATAATATCTAACTATTTCCCTAAGTTACACAACAGAATCTACTACACTTCTACATCATTTTGGTATGTCTAGGGGACCGAGGGAGTTGTACACCAAAGGAAAGGAGTCTATGTACCCCAAAAAAAAAAAAAAATCTAGACTTACCAATATACAAGTTCATCTTATTTAAAAAAAAAAAATATACAAGTTCATCAAACAATAAAGCGTACAATTAGTTCTCTACTATGTAATTACCATTACAATGGAATCTAAGAAATCGAGCTGTTCATCGAACAGTACAACGATGATGGAAACTATCAATCGTATCGATGAACTCGACGACAACATTCTGCTATTGATCCTAGAGAGAATCCCATGGGTATGTTCAATATCGTGCGAAGCAGTATGCAAACGATGGAACACACTGATGTCCATCACTTACTACAATCGAACCTACCCTTGGACTTGCATAATCCAGCTCGATCACTGGGCTTCCTCCTGGTTCTACGCCTTGACCGAGATCCCGCTGGTCGGAGCCAACAATAACCTTAGGCTTGATTTCCTTCCCTTTGATCGACCACTCGTCAATCATGGCCGCCAAAACATAACCCTACTCGCCTCGTACGAAAACCTCTTACTCTGTTGTCCTCCCCGTCCATGGAACCAGCACAAGACCTCGTTCTACATCTGTGATCCCATCCGCAGGCAGTACATCGAACTCCCACCAACTACTACCCAAGCAATCAAGCTACTGGAAAAGACCGCAATCGGGTTCACGGTGAGTCATACTAACTCCAATAAAGACACTAATCATCATCAGTGTTTAATCGAACCTTATTGCAAATTCAAACTCATGTATATTCCTGTGGTCAGTAGTCTTACACCTAACATTCTTACCACACACGTCTTTTGTTCCGAAACTGGTAAGTGGAGCGAGATTAAGATCAAATTTCCACCAATAACCTACCCAAGGGTGAATATGATGTTCAATTTTTTCGAATGCAGTAACATGAGCGCAGTTACTTTGGGTAGTAAGCTGCATTGGGTGGATAAAAACTATGTTATGGCATTCGATCTAACCAAAAGCCAAAGACGGTTAATTAACCTGCCTGAACAAAGCGTGCAAATTGCAAGCCGTCTAGGCGTGTGTAGAGGGCGGCTCTGTCTATCTCAGTTGCGAGACGGGTCTGTGCTTCGGGTTTGGAACCTCGATGAAAGGGGAATTTGGCGATTGAAGCATGAAACTTGCACAAGGACACTGAGATTTGTGGGTGATATTAACAAATTGTCGACGTTCTCGTACGTGCCGGATGACCCAACGTTATTTGAAGTTTTAGCGTTTCATCCTGTTGATCCATACACTTTGATCATGGGTTATGGTACGGATATTGTGGTTCGATGTAATCTTGCTAGAGGAATTGTGGTGCCGGCAATGAACTGGGATTACGAGACAAGGAGGAGCAACGTCTTCACTCTCTTTCATCGTTCGGCTTCTGCAATTACCACTACTACTTGAACTGGTGAATTGGTCTTTTTAGCTTCTTCCTCTACTAGGCTACTATCAGATAGTTTTCGTAATTTTCGAGCGGGTTGCGCTATGTTCAAACTGGCTAGCTCGTCACTAAATCATTTAATTTGCTTCTCGGATTATTATAGCTAGCGTATGGTTGATAATACTGCCTAATGATGAATTAGGTGAT
This sequence comes from Spergularia bocconei, assembly GCA_963457585.1. Taxonomy (NCBI): domain Eukaryota; kingdom Viridiplantae; phylum Streptophyta; class Magnoliopsida; order Caryophyllales; family Caryophyllaceae; genus Spergularia; species Spergularia bocconei. The sequence goes on along the minus strand of OY734946.1, from coordinate 20,252,198 downwards.
AGTATTACTATGTCGTAGTGAAGATTAGATATTATGATGGAGACAATGGACTGATGGAGTGTGCATCTGCCGTAATTGTGTCTTGTGTTACACACTCCCTCTCTTCTTTTCCAATGCTTTGCCGATAAATTCAAATCAAATATCTATAATTGGAAAAATCTTAGAGAATGTTATTATTATTATTTGTTTTATATAGGAGCTCTAGTAGTTGTTGAGGTATTTTTAGCAATCATATTGAAATCGATTAAGCAGCACACCTACGCAATGACATGGCTAAAACCACTGTTTTCTTGGTTCTATGGGTTGAAAATTTAAAGTGTCGATATTGCATTGTCGTATTTTAATAGTTCATCTCATATGCCCAACTAGCTCAAGCATTTGGCCCCGCCTGAGGCGCAAGAGGTTGGATAGAAACATCAAAATATATAGAGGCCGTCAAGGACATTGAGGGCAAGGCAAAAATCAATTGACACCAATTCGATCGGTTCACATACATATGGCATAATTCTTGTGGCTCTTTGCGACGTTTTGGTTTTTTATTGCTATTTTTGATTTGCTATATTAGGAGTTATAACAGAATAATTGAAAAAATCCACTTGCTCTAAAATCAAGTGAAACATATATATGGACAGAGTAAAGCATGTACGACACCAGTTTACACCGGTGAAGATTCATTTGACCAATACATACAGACATACAGTACTACATATGCCTCCGTGAATCTCATGGTTAGAGTTTAAAGCCACCTATTACGTGTTACCTCTTACAAGCCTAAGTATTATGTTAGGATGTCTACGTACTAGCTAATTGAACAAGAAGAGTTAATATAAATAAGATGAACGTATCAAGTTCCAGATTTCTAAAGTCTGTAACTCCACGAAACTACTTACACTGGGGGTTAATTAAACATCCGTACAAAGATGAATTTGTCTCCAATTTTAGCTTGAATTGTAACACTATTAGATATATTGATATTTAACACATGTTACTAAGTCAATGTGTTGGTTGAAAGATATTTTCAAGAATTCTAGTGCTTATATTTGTAGGATGACACAAATGTGTGTTCCCAAATGATGGCACATGTAGGTTACTTCAGTCATTTGTTAATTGGTGGCTCATATTCAAAAACCAATACAAAAACATAAATGTATTGACTTAAAAACATGACAACAAGAATACAACACCCCACATTAGCATCTAATTCCCTATTTTTATCCTCATTACTCATTAGCCAATATCAATCCCCCACCTAAAACAAGTCCCAAGTGAAATTCCAAATATGCCCCTCCAAAGCAGCCGTCATCAATCAATCATCATTACTCTTGACTCTTGAAGTCTTGATGAGCTTCATGTTGATAAATACAACTATTCAATCTAGTTGCCACAAAATATCCTTATTAAAATCTTTAATCCGTACCTAATCTCCACGTGTCATCACACTATCCATCAACCCACAGAATTAAGAGAGGGTCCAACCCCATAAATATCTGATAAAATCTACTGGCCACTAACCTAAATATCTTTACTTTTCTCAAAAATATCCAGTTAAAAAAGTTGAAAAAAAATAAATAGAAAAAAAAGAAATTAAAAATGCCATTAGCCAGCCATACAAAGGGGGCCAATGACCCTTCACTTTTTGATTGCACCACCCAAAATATTTTACAAAAAAGATATTAATTTGGTGACGTGGCCATTTTCGGCCATACGATGATATTACAACGTTTGAAGATATTTATCTTAGCTTAGCTTCTTAAGTTGCCACCTCTACAACCGTCTGATGCTTCTGCATTACTTTATTAGAATAAATCTCCACCATAGATTTGGCAGCATATTTTTAAAGAAAAATTCAAAATGATATGAACCTAACATACCCACTTAGATATTTTGATTATTAAATGAAACACTTTGGTACTACATAACGACTTTTCTTATTTGGAGCTCTTTAATTTATTCTTGGTGGGAAAATATCATTCATTCATATAGTATCACATTTTTAACATATAGTTCAATTTTTATTCCTCAATCACTCAAAATCTTATAGAGTTTGAGAAAAAAGATCAAATCTTTGAGTTGGGTATTTGAAAATATTTGGTGGGTAAATCTTGGAACACCGAAATCTTGTAGATTTTTTGGCAAAAAGATCAAATCTTTGACTTGGGTATATGAAAATATTTGGTGGGTAAATCTTGGAATTTTGATGGGAGAAGTGGTAGTGAGTAGCTGTGAAGCAATGGAGATAGAGGTTGTTGATAAGGAGAAGGTAATGGAGGAGAAGAGGGAGAGTAATAAAGAAGCTTCAAGTTCAATGGTTCAATGGGAGAATTTCTTACCAAAAGCTGGTCTTAGGGTTTTGTTGGTGGAAGCTGATGATTCAACTAGGCAGATTATTGGTGCTCTTCTCAGAAAATGCAGCTATAAAGGTTAGTTTTTGGGTCCAATTTCCCCTTTATCTCTATTTGTTTAATTATTTTTTCTATGTTGTTGGTGTTTTAATCATATGATCAATTGGAAATTGAATTGGGTTTTTGTATAATTCATTATTCTTTGTGAAAAATATTGAATTTTGTTGATTGTTAGCTTTAGCTTAGCTGATGAAACTTGAAAGTGAAGGGTTCTGAATTGGATTTCATAAGTCAATTAGGATTGTTCTAATTGATCTGTTATTAAGAAAAGTGGTGTTGGATCTAAATATCTGGTAATTACTTCAAGAGTTTAATTATCTTGACATCCTTATATTTCTGGACTCTGCTTGGTAAATTTAGCTCAATTAAAATATCTAATTATCTGTTAAAATGAATTAAATTTGAAAAAAAAGGGTCAATTGGATGTATTAGAGATTGTGAGGGAGTGATCTTTTACGCTTCCGGAATTTGGGGAAAAGTCTGTAACTTGTAAGAATTGGTGTAGTACTTTTGATTTTTGAAGCTACAATGATGAAATTATTTACTGGGAGTTTGGAAGTTGACAATTGTGAGCTCAGAACTTTTGAAAGTTACAGTGAGTTTGTAGAACTCTTAGAAATCAGTGTTTATTGCTTGCTAAATGACTGTTTTGGTCTGACATGTGTCGAAGCTTCTTCGAGGAGTTATCACAGTGAATTTATGTTTGGGTGTTCTGTGCTTATGCTAGATGGTCTAACATGAGAAAAGCTGACTGATAGTATATCATATAAACTCATACTTGCCATTTTCAGATTGGTAAATCAAGAATTTAAGTCTGTTTGTTATTTATCTCCATGCCATAGGCGAATCTGCGAGTTTAGATGCTTCTGTTGTGCTGGTTGTTATGCTAGAAAGCGGATATCTTTTGTCCGATAATAGTGAGGCATGAATTAATATGATTTGCGTTGGTCTATTTGCAGTGGCTACTGCTCCCGATGGACTGAAGGCTTGGGAGGTGTTGAAGGCCAGACCTCATAACATAGACCTAATATTGACGGAAATGGAGCTGCCGTCAATATCTGGATATGCTCTTTTGACATTGATTATGGAGCATGAGATCTGCAAGAACATCCCAGTTATAAGTATGTTCTTTGTTTGATAGGGGCTTTCTCTCTTTAAGAAAAAAAGAAAAAAAAAAAAACTTGAATTGTGTTCTAATGTGTTGTTATTTGTTAATGGTATGCAGTGATGTCTACGTATGACTCTGTTAGCATGGTATATAAATGCATGATGAGGGGAGCAGCCGACTTTCTCGTTAAGCCGATTAGGATAAACGAGCTGAGAAATCTATGGCAGCATGTCTGGAGAAGGCAATCGGTATGTCAACTTCTTTCAACGTTTTAGAATATGCCTTCCTAGTTCCTACAGGTGTACACGAATCTTTGGCTCTCATTTAGATGTTCAGTATGTAACTTTTTACTTCTGCAGCAGGTCGGTAGAGTAGTACATGGCCCTCAGGATGAGAGTGCTGAACAGGAAAAGCTAGAAGCGACTGCTGAAAATAATGCTACTAGTGACCGTTCAAGCGGCTCCAAAGCGTGTAATCCAACACGAGAGGACTGCGTCAAGAAAGGAAGTGATGCGCAGGTGTGAAAACTCTTCCTGCTTGAATTTTTTTGTTTTTTTTCATGATTTGGATGCTTGTTCTCTGATGAAAATATAAGAATGCTAATAGATAAAGGGGATCCCTGACATTTTTAAGTTGGCTTATGATGTTTAATCTAAAGACTGAATTGTTTGTGTTCTCATGTGCAGAGTTCTTGTGGAAAGCTAGATCTGGAAGCTGATAGTGCCTACACGGCTGAGGTCGAAGATTTCTCACAACCAAAACAAGGGCTATCTCCTGTAACGGAGTTGAGAGTACAGGAATGTCAGAATTTATCAACTCCTGAGAGTGCAGCGGCAGGTTTGTACTTCATCGATTTCCTAGGTCCTCGTGTGTCATTTTTATCAATTGTAGGAAACTGAGAGAATGTCTTGTTTATTTTTGGATCAGATACTGCTGCATACAATGGTAATAGGACCCTAGATCGAGAACAAAGATTAGAGCAAGAAAGTCATGCAGAGAATGTGAATTTGTTTCCTCAACCCAATGCCAACAAAGAGGGTACAACCAACGCTCCAAGACAAGCTATAGATTTGATTGGAGCTTTCGTTAATCAGTCAAAACACAAATCATGCCCGAATGATGGAGCAAACAGATATGATTCCTCTCCTTATTTGGATCTCTCTCTGACGAGAAGTTCTCCTGTTGCGCCTGAAAATCAGATCAGCAGTGAAAATCAACTGCTGAAACATTCCAACGCCTCAGCTTTTACAAGGTGAGGCTCTTGAATCATAACATTTCCACCAACTTTTTCTCTGCTCTAGATATCTTCATTGTTCCTTTCTTTATTAAAGCTTATTTCTTTTCTTTAGAACTCTGCTCTAATTTTCTGTTTGGTTCATTTTAGGTATGTCCACAGGACAGTACAAGAATCAAACACAAATGCAATTTCTGGTCCTGGTCCTAATGACGAAAACGTTTCACCTGGTGATCATTTGTCTGACAATGATGCTCCTGAGAGCAACTTCAGTGCTAAGGATTCCATGCTTCAATATCGTCAGAAAGTCGCTTCAGTCCCTGTAAATCTGACTAAAGAAGCTGAAAATGAGTCTGGAAATGTTTCACGAAAACTGTTTCCCATCCCGCTTGCCATGGGAGGAGTTAAAGTAGATGCATGCTCTCCTCAAGTTGGATACGGGTCTTCAATTCCTCCTACAGTTCGCACATTATCACCTTCACCAAGTCCTAGTTCTGCCAACCAGCAAATGAGTTCTTATCATCAGTTCAGTGCTGACACAATCAGCAGACAAAACTATAACCCAATTGACCATAGTGCAATAATATCTTCGAATCAGCCAGTCTGTCGGCAGGATCAGAAGATGGAATTTTTAGAAGATCAAACCAACTTCTCTGCCACTGATCAATGTGGCAGTAGCACTTTATGCAACGACACTTTTGGGCATCTGAACAGCTCTGAGGGTGGGAATGAACAAACTCATGGGACTCATAACTTGACTCGCGAGCGTTCTTTGCAAAGGGAAGCTGCTCTCAATAAGTTCCGGTTAAAGAGGAAGGAAAGATGCTATGAAAAGAAAGTTCGGTATGAAAGCCGGAAGAAGCTTGCTGAGCAGCGGCCTAGAGTAAAAGGGCAGTTTGTACGTCAAGTTCCACCAGATCCTCCTCCACTAAAATCTGATAATTCTGGTGGTGATTCATTTGCCTACTAGTTAAATAGGCCATGTATATTAGGTTTTGATGTAGTACAGTATAGACTGATAGAGGCATGTCATTAGAATTCAGATATATATATATATTGGTCTGTAATCTTGTAGGAGTACCGCCTTGCCCGTCTTGTTCAGGATGTTTACAGGAGTTTTGAACTGACAGTAGCTTAAACGCGAGCAGCAACTCGTACTCTTGTGAATTCTTTGTGATTACAGTTTACCAGCATTATAACATAAGCTTTGTACCATCATTTCGGTCACCATTTCACAAATATAGAGCTAAGTGACGGCAATATTGTGCCAATTTCCTTTTAGCAATATACTCAATATATGTGTGTAGTGCGCATATGGACTGTCTTCATATCGGCTGACCCCATATCATTTCGGAATTAAGGCTTTGTCGTTGTAGCTGTTGTCGTCGTGTTGTGTAGAGGCTTCTTCTTAATGAGGGGGGGCTCAATAATTGTTGAAATATAAGGCAGGAACTTTGAAACAAAACTCTGTTGATCACTCATTTCAGAAACTCCAGTTGCTTGGAGTAACATTCTTGTCAAAGAGTTGCTATTAAGGAAAGGCCCATCCAACTTTATGATCAAGTGGGAAATTTCTTAATGTTCTTGGCAACCACACGACATTGCTTGTATTGTCAAACATCCCTAACATTATCACTTATCAAACAAATTTCTTGGCGAAGATGGTAGCTTTTACCTTTATTTTGTTTAGCCAATTTTAAAGATTTTAGGTTCGTATAGGCTTTTCACTACCAAAGATTTTTTGGTTACTTGACTTTTCACTTTAGTCAATTATTTAGTGTTTAAGGTTGAGGAGTAGTTGTGTAAGTTGATATAAGTGCCTAATTTACCCAACTACAATAGAAAGTGAACTACAATAGAAAGTGATCACCTTTTCCATTGAAGAGTTACATTGTTTGATACTTTGATGAACAATACTTCAATAAAAAGATACAAATAGTTCAATGTAAGTGGCGTTTGATGATAAATTCAGTCATTTTAGTTTTCTTGAATCAATCGAATACCAACGTTTCCAAAGCTTGACCTTTAGCATAGCTGAAAGAAGCAATTTGCTACTAGTTATCTAGTTTGTGTTATCCTAAAATATTAACCGTTTCACACAAGAATTTATGATTTTAGCTTTCGTGTTGTTTATTAATACTTTCATATTCCTACTTTACTAAAGCCATGTTTGATAGGACTGCATCTTTCTGAATTGAACTGATCTGATCTGATCTGAATTATTCTGATCTGATATGATTTGAATGACCTGAAATGATCTGATCTGATCTGAATTTTGATTGAATTTCAATGAATTATTATCAGTTATGGACCAAATATAGTGATAGAAATTTGAACATTTTTGATCTGGTCTGATCTGATTTTGAATGGCTCTGATCTGATCTGATCTGATTTGAATGACTCTGATCTGATCTGAATACTACTACAAATAAGTCCTATCAAACAGGGCCTAAGTGAGTCCTCCTAAAACCGTAACATTCCCGCCGCACCGGCGACCTGTGGTAATCCAAATATTTGAATTTTGACTATTCTTTGAGGCCATACCGGCCACTCAAAATTTAATCTTCATTTTCAGGTCCATGAATATTGGGCCAAACCAGGTGGGCCGGGCGCGTGAATTGGATAAAGCACCATAAATTCAGTAATAACTGGTTCGTGTTTCTCAAAGACTCTACTCTCATTTTTCCTTTTTTTTTTTGTTTTCTTATTTATTTTTAAGTTAACTTATCAAAGATAAAGGCACTAAAACTAGGACTCCTTTTCCACTTCTAAAAGCTTGCCTACTTTCTATTTTTCATTACTCATTATTTCATGAGCAGTAATTGTACGCCATGTAGTAGTACAACATTTTCCTAACCACCTTTAAGTTCTAAGCAGGGCAAATAGCGACTTTCTCGATGCAAATTAGGAAACTATATCGTGGTTTCGGGACAACGGTATAATCACCGATGCAAAATTACAACAATATCTGGAACTTCTTAAAGCGATTTGGACAATTTTCATCTACAGTCTAAAAAACATGATAGATAATTGTCTACTTACTACATACGGTGTACTACATAATGAGGTGGAGCTATAAACCTTAGATATGAATAGTATTAGTATTAGATTACCCGTAAGACATCTGTGATGAGACGGTTTCACAATAAGTTATGCGAGATCAACCCACACATAATTGTAAAAATCTTGATTACTTACAATATATATTACTTTAATGTGTTGGTCTGATATGAGACGTTTACATATTAGACTTTGGGTTAGACTATTAGTATGAGCACTCATTGCCATGCGGTGTCTTCAAGAGTACAAGCCTACAACACACCCGGCAGCATGTTGGAATCTCTTAATTAAATGGTGCAAGCCAGCTTTTTTTTGAGGGGATCGGAAGTGGAAGCTAGATTTTATCTGCTTATATTTTCTCCTTGCAGTTTTCACCACGCAATGTACAAAATTTCAAAAAGTAGACTCTAAATTTCTTGAGCAGTTTAAGCCTTAAAGATGAAGGTATCAACTTGATTCTAAGTTCTAAGAATGTCAAAGTCAGTCCAAGGTCAAAATCCCTGGTGTCATTGCAACACATTCTTTTCTTGCCAGAACAATCTCAATTCAACTAGCTAAGAGAAATTTTTTTTCCGCATTCTTTTCGTTCCTATGAATTGTCAATATATATTTAGTTTAAATTACTCATGCGTAATTAAACATAACGACATACATTATTCGAAAGAACATTGATGATCAAGGCGTAACTGAAATCTAAGTGCATGAATGAAAACATAAATCCCAGACGACAAATGGTGTTTGGATTGGGATAGTTCTTTGGCCTTTGGGGGCCGGGGTTCACCGTCGAGCAAATTTGGGGGCTTTCGTTTCTGCCTCACATCGGATTCTTGTTTATTTATCGCTACCCTGGCACAACGACATTCACTTGTAACTAATACGAGTTCTAGATTTCCTACGTTACTAACTTGTTTTTAGACTGCTTAACGTCCAATGCTTTCTGTGCTTGTGATGTCTAGCCCTGTTTCGTGAACCAATCGTGCAATCAATCTCGAAAGCCGAAACTCACAATCTTAATAATGCTTCAATTGATAGGAAAAATCATTGAAATTGTCACGTATCAGACACACTCATTTTCAAAAGAAAAAAAAGAGGTCGAAAAGCTAAAAGGTGATATCATAGACTTTTACAAATAATGTGAGAAAATTGCCTTGCTTTACTCCATAACTAAACAACATAACCACGACAATGATCTGCACTTTTTCTATAGTTAATCACTTCCAACCCCATAAAACTTGATTTAATAATGTTGCAGTGTTTCGCCCGCACAAGTTTTGTTGTAGACCCGGCCCACAGCCCACTATATCTATCTTGCAAAAATTCAAATTAAACCTTGTACGATTCGACTGTTTGGACAAGGTTGTTTAAATTAAGCTTACTATTATGCTAGCAATCTCTAAAACTTAGCTAAAGTTTAGTATACACACTACATTTACTTTATTCGCCCTGCTTTCAATCAGGGCCGTCTTATGGATTTTGGGGGCCCTGTGCAAAATTGATATTTTGGGGCCCCTCGTGTCCTCGTGATAGGAAGTCAAAAATCATTTTAATCAATCAGGAGACAAAACCATACTACATGTGTATTCTTCGGTTTTGATATGATGCCATTTTTTTCGTGTCAAATACCAATTAGAAGCTCAAATAAGGCATCTAAAAAATTATAACATACGAGTATACGATTTATGGATATACCAAGAACATTGAAAGTGAAGAAACAAAGAACCCATGAATTAAAACTAGAATTAGAGGATACGAAAAGACAAGTAAAAAAAAAAACAAATAGATGGAGGCCCAGCTTGTATTAGTGGACCATGTAAAGAAAGGAAACAAAAAAAAACAAAAAATGACGCAGCATGATTCGAACCGTGAAACTTGGGAGTGAAGTGTGATTAGAGCAGCATCTATTCCGCTGCGCTACCGTGACTAATATGAGTTTATGTGATGCAAATTATATATAAGGGGCCCTTACCAGTGAGAGGCCCTGTGCGACCGCACGGCCTGCACGGGTAAATAGCCGGCCCTGCTTTCAATGAAAGATCGATTACTTGATATTGTAGAGTATATCTATCTATCTGCTGTCATAATAGAGATATATTAGATATCAGATTGAATTTTTATATGTTTGGCTACCATTTTGATCGATTAAATTTAAAAACCATACATTATTAAAAACTCGGAAGTACAATGATGTTGATGTAGAGTTTAATCAACACTACATTAGATGTCAAATTTGTAAAGCTCCGAAAATGTCAAATGATCAACAAGTTCCCACCACCACTAACCAAGAAACCTTGCAAGTCACCACCTCAACAAAATAATTGCTCCTTTTTGTGTGCAATAATTTTGCAACTTCCCTCTATTTAACCCCATAACCTATCCATAGTCCCTACCATATACAAAAAATACTCGATATATTATAACAATTCTATTGTACTTCTTCCACATAACATTCACATTCCAATAAAAATGTCTCAAATAGATATAAGATCACCAAAACATTGTGCAAAGAAAGGGTGTCACTTCAATTGCAACAAAAAACTCTTCAAAATTCTCTCTACACTTATACTCTCTATTCTCTCTTTGATCTTCCTCATTTGGTTCATCTTCCACCCTTCAAAACCACAATTCATCCTACAAGAAATCAACGTGGACCAGCTAAATTTATCGCCAACTCGCCTCCTAAACACATCCATTGAAATCACCTTAGAAGCGCAAAATCCTAACCAAAAAGTAGGAGTTTACTACGACGAGTTTTATGCATACGCTACGTACAAAAGACAACAGATAACATTAGACACACCAATTCCCACATTTTACCAAGGGCAACAAGATAGCAACTTATTATCTGCTTCTCTCATTGGAAATGACCTTCTTGTTACTCCATCACTAGGTTATGAACTCGGCCGTGACCAAGCTGCCGGAAAGGCCATTTTAGTGCTGAAGATGGACGGTAAAATTCGATGGAAGGTCGCAACTTGGGTCTCCGGTCATTACCGGGTAAATGTAAATTGTGTAGCTATACTTCCTCTTGGACCAACTAATCTTTCAGGTTCTTTAAGTTCAAAACAGGGGACTCAATGTTCTACGAACATGTGAATGATTTGGCGTAAATTTTGCGGATCCCATGGTTAAAAATTAAAATTTACCATCATAGGTGATCACCCTGAATTCAAGTACAAGTATGTATAGCATCATAGTAATTTTTTTTAACCTCGATTCTAGTCTTTGCTTTCTTTTACCAACTTTTCATGTAATCAATATTTTTAGTGGTAGTTACTAGTTAGCATGATAAACAGAATTTGATCAATTACGTCTGTTACATTTTGAATTTGTTTTTTGACATACCATTTTCATTGTTTACCTTCATCAACTAATACATATGACCTCTGTTTTTTTCCCTCATTGACATGCGATTTGAATCAAATATTTAAATCAAATGCTAACTTCCCGAAAAAACGGAGTCCTAAGACATGATTGATGTGTATGTATTTTGGAAGACTTGTTAGACGTTACTCGCATCGTTAGCTAATTAAACGAATTCGATCAGATGGTTAAGTGTACTAAGTGATGTAAACTTACTAAGACAATGGTATATACTCAGTATATTATGGTAACTTACAAGGAGCGATCTAAAAGCTGAATCTAAGGGTACGAAGATACTGTCTCACTTTGTAAATGATGTCGTAATCAAAGATGTAAAGCTGATCGAACAGAGATAAGCAGAAGAAGCTGACAAATTTAGATTCCAAGGAGAAGAAAAGGTTAAACACAAAACGGCGCAAGATAACGATACCTTTTCTACTAAGGAATCTCTTATACTATACGAGTATCGGAGTATGTTCACAAGTAAATCAACTCCCTCTTGATCAATCATCAGTCCATCATTTTGTAGCCATTCGATATTTTCAATTTTTTACGTTCGCATTAAATATTTAACTTGCGTTTAGAAACTTATGGTCAGATCACACCAAGGTTTTGCTAAGATGTTTAATCCAAGGGGTAAGATGTCTTAAATTAGCAAATGTGGTAAGGTACAGAGATGGCTACACTACAGAGCATCTGTTTTTGAGAAAAACATCGAACACAACGACATTGAACTTGAACTTAGCATGCCAAATAGCATCATCGTACACGGTACATCACCTTAAGCAACTAACGCAATTGCAAGACATCAAGTCACTTAGGGTCGACGTCTTTACATCTAGGTTTTACGTCTACTTGAGCTCAAACAGACGCCATAACTAAATTTGTCAATACAATTCAAGACCATAGCCTTAATATATACCTAACATATTACAGCAAAGCCTTAATCTCGTCCAAACAGTAATTTTTTTGAGATGGTAGGCTAGCTAATAAACACATTGGGCTCATAAGTTAGGATATTATTGTCAGTATATATACTCGACATCGAATTCATATAGTTCGAGCCCACATCCATGGACAGCGGTTTCTCCATCCCTTTGGTCTTGCTGCCATCGCCAATGCATGGTTTTGGAGTAGAGAGCTAGTTAAGGCTTCAGAATCTGTAAATAAGAACATAACATTGTGTAAGAAAATCAACAAAAACAGGCCAAAATTGTATAGAACATGTAGCAAACATGAGCTTTTTTTAAAACTCTGCCGATTTACAGCCCAAAGTTTTTTGGCTACGATTTCTCTGACAAGTTTGAAGTTCCTAATTAACAACAAAGCCAAAGTGATTTGGGATCGGTTAATTTGAATTGCCGTAGTATGTGTGTAAAAACTAAAAAGTCGAAGGCAGTCACAACACGACTAAATTCTATGTACTATAGTACTCAAAAGATCGAAGAGTACGTTGAGAATATCATCAAAAATATGAAAAATGTACAGAAATGTCATACCTGTGACATAGAGAATGGCGAGGACCTTATCATCACTAACATTTTGCAATGATCCCAGAAAAACCCGACCATCTTTTTTATTCATGGGATCTGCCATTGAAGCTTGGTACACAGCTTGCTTACCGGTCTCGTCAGCAGCAGTAAAGACAAACTAACTGTACCAGAACTTGCCCCAAACTGAGTTTAGACGGTGCAAGCGTATCAACTTCAGTTTTGATGTCTACAAGAACATTTCAAATACAGAGATAATCGATCAATGTCTACAAAAAATCACTTTCTCGAAAATAATTGCCATATATTAATAGATCATATACTCCAATATCTCATTATATAGTAAAGTGGTTTAAACTGATTTTATGTGTTGATTGAAAATCAGAACTCAAGATGTACCTTTTTCTTTCACAACATTGTTCTATGTTACTCGGACTCAGCTACAAGTGTCCTGCATGGATACGTATGATGTATCCAAGTGTCGGCCTCGGCCAATTCTAATGAAATTTCCATTATTTTTGCCTAACATGCATCAAGTGAAGTGTCTAAATGTCTTACCCATGTCCAATCATCCAAGTGCCCGACACAGAATCTCGGGGAAAATAGAAGAATCCGAGTAACATGATGTGCGCTATTTCGTTGTGGTTAAAGTCGGGTTTTTGAGGTGTTTAACGTTGGTTTTTGTATCATTTGACTGCTTATTATGTTATTTGGTGTGATTTGTGTTTGATACAAGAATTAGTGGTTATTATGACCATTTGGAATCTCAAGAATGCCGAAATTTGATCCGGTTGTGCAAGGCAAACTTTGGAGCTTCATATCTCTCAGGATATTTGGAATTTTGCATTGAAACCAAGTGGAGATGAAAGTTCATGATCTTACCTTTCCGAAAAGTGGTTACACGCCTTCACCGGATAAGTAACGAAAAAGTTATGCGAGTTTGAAGATTGGACCCGAGAGCAACGCGCGGTCCGCGGGTTCTGTTGGCGCGGTCCGCGGATTTGGACGCGCAGTCCGCGGCCCTATGCGAAGCTACTTTCCGTATTTCAATATTTTCCGTATTTTATTGTTAGAGGACTATTAATACCTAGGTTTTACGTTTTATTTCATAACTTTGCAACTCAAGACTTATTTTGGGATTATTGAAGAACTCTATGGAGAACTAATTCCTCCATCTTGGTGATTGTGAATTGAAGCTATTGTTTATCGCCAGATTGTGAGATTATTACTTATCGATCCTATTGTGAGTATTATCAATTCTTTTGCACTATAATTCTTATAGATTGTGGTTGTTCTTGCTAGGAGGCCTACTAGTATTAGCAACTTATATGATCTAATCGCTAGGAAAGTAGCAACTTTATCTTTCTAATTGATTGCTGATTCAACGTTAGATTGATTAAGTAGGGAATTGATTTATAATTCGATTTGAACCGCGTGTGTTTGAATTGCCTATCTTTGTTGATATTCTTCTAGATCTAATTGCTTCTATTGAAATATATCTAGGCGCGTGTTCTAGATTGATTGATAGTTAGGGTTGTTTATGATACGCTGATTCGTTCTAAATAACTAGTAAAGGAAAAATAGAGATTTCGGTTTCGCAACAAAGTGCTCACATAATTAGATAAGTGATCTTCAAGGATCAATTGATAAATCGGTAGTGGATTGAAACAAGAACCAAGACTTGTCTTTTAATTGATTTCCAACTTATTTGTTCTTTGCTTAGTTTAATCAACCTTCAAACAAAACCCCCCTAATTGGTTACCCAATCGACGTTACATACATAGACATTAACTAATTCCCTGTGGATACGAACTTGCTTGCCCTACTACATAGTTTTAGGATAAGTATTGAATTAATTTGGTGCAACCCACGACAATTGCCTACCAAATTTTGGCGCCGTTGCCGGGGAATTGGCGTTATTTGTCTTTTGTGTGTTAGAGCGTTTGATTTATTGTTTGTTTCTCTCGATTGTGATGATCTATGTCTATTTTCAAGCTTAGTCAATTAGATAATGAACTTTTTCATGAGTTCTTCTCTAGATTAAAAATTTGTGTTGACTATCTTGGCGCTCGTGGTCATTTTTACTCTAATTATGAGTTATGCTATGCTATCATAAAAGGTTTGAACCATAAAACATGGAAGTTGGCACAGTATATGAGTAATGGGAGAATTTCAGACATGTCAGAAGATGAGTGTTGGGATTTCTTTAATTTCATGGCTTTCCAATGTTTAGAGGTAGAGTTGAGTGCTCCACCCCCTTGTTTGATGAGGAGTGATGAATTCAATGAGCCCAATGAAATTTTTCTTGTTAATGATGAGCCTATAAGAGTTATTGAACCTAGTGTTCTTTCCCACCAGAGTGAGATGTTTGTTTCTTTGAGTGATGTTGATGAGCTTTTAGAGGATGGGTCCAAGGATGATTTAAAAGAAGATGAGGACGATGAAGTTATTGAGGTTTATATTCCACCGAATGAGGAGCGAGCTCTAATATCTATGGATGAGTCTCTTTTGTTGGTCCTTAAACCTCCAATGATCTTAGATCGAATATCTCCTCAACCACCTGACCCTTGTTTGACTAATGAACCCATTATTGGTATGAAATTGTTTTTTGATAGCATTCCTCGAATTGCACCAAATATTAAGCCACATCGAGAACTTTTTGAGAAGGATCCACATGTGATTAGTTGGGTTAATTTGCTACCCTTATACAGTAATTATTCTCGATTGGTTGACAAGTTGACAAGATCATTGACTGCTATTATTGCTAATATATATGTATTATTTTGCTATGTATGCTTGTCGAGAGACTTTTGGCAGGTTTTTCACTTGAGAGCTTTGAGAGCTTCTTGAGCATGGAAGTTGGCAACTGCGTCGAGCCAACGACGTTAAACAACAGCGCTTCTTGGGAGGCAACCCAAGTAGTTTCCTTTTATTTTTATTTTGTGTGTTTTATTCCTTTGCTTTTTAATGTTTGTTTTGTGTAGGTTTGCAAAAAAAAAAAAAAAAAAAAAAAAAAAATGAAAAAAAAGGATGCCCGATGTTCGATTGCAAGGTATGCATTTCTTTTCCCTTATCTCTCTCCCTTCTCATACTTCTCACCTTTCTTACCCACCGCAATTTTTGTTCACCATGTTTTTTGGACCATCTCTCTTTGTTTCCTACCCACGCTTTACCACTTTTGCTTGTTGTTCCTACCCAAGTTTGAACCATTTCCCATTTTGGACCACATGATCACTTTTGGTGTATTTGGAGGGTGGGTTTGTGCTATTTGACAGTGGTGAGTAGATAGTTGTGTTGTTACGTGCATTATTCTTGGAGGGAGATGGAGGATTTGTGAGGAGAGTGTGGTTGATTGGTGGCGACTTTTCTTGAGGGTGTTTGGGATACGGTGTGAGTTGAGAGTGGCTCTACACCCTGTTTTCTTTTTCTATGAGCCCATTTCTTTCAAGAGGTTGAGGAGAATGCTGCTTTGTTATTGTTGGAGAGCATGTTTCGATTCATATGGGTGGAGTGCATCCTTTTTGGTCTACCGTTGCATCTTTATGAGATTTTTTTCTTTCCCCATTTCATTGTTGTCCTATTTATGTTGTTGTGTTTCACATTGAGGACAATGTTCAGTTTAAGCATGGGGGAGTGGATTCTCATTGTATATTGTATATTGTATCTACTTTGTTATTTTATTGCTTTAAAAAAAAAAACAAAAGAAAAAAATGAAATTGAAAGAGGAAAAAAGAAGAGAGAAGATAGTCAGAAAAGAGAGAGGAGCGAAAAAGAAAGTAAGGAAAAGACACGAGAGAAGAAAGTCAGCCGGTGAGTTGGAAAATTTAACGAGAGGCTAGGTGAAAACCCGAAAGGGCGCCTAGGCAAAATGAGTGGAGTGTGCTACTGTTCTATACCGGTGTTGCATAGGAAGGGTGTGTTGAAAGTCGTGTCTGGGTAGGTCTCTCTTGGATGATATAAGGAGGTTCGGTTGGATTGCTTAGTATAGGTGATAGGATAGAAATCCTCGGTCCCTTGGTTGTTTGGGGAAGTTGGTGGCTATACGAGGTAGTCTTTGATCCGTGGTATTATTCCGGACCTAGGCTCACGAGGGAGTTGTGTGTGAGCGGCATTGGGACACTTAGGGCATTTTAGGTCTCTTTGCCATTTGGCTTTGATTGTGGTTTTGATTTATGAAGTATAAGATAGTTTGGGACCGTTGCGTTGAGGTTACATCCGTGACGGCCCCTAACTAGCAATAAGAAGACTCGCCACATTCGATTGGAGTAGAGGAGATAGGATTTGATCATCTTCCACCCGTGCTAACTGTTATAAAGGCCTTGGAGACATTTTGGTGGTTGTTTGTGATACTCGAGGACGAGTAAAGGTCTAAGCATGGGGGAATTTGATGTGCGCTATTTCGTTGTGGTTAAAGTCGGGTTTTTGAGGTGTTTAACGTTGGTTTTTGTATCATTTGACTGCTTATTATGTTATTTGGTGTGATTTGTGTTTGATACAAGAATTAGTGGTTATTATGACCATTTGGAATCTCAAGAATGCCGAAATTTGATCCGGTTGTGCAAGGCAAACTTTGGAGCTTCATATCTCTCAGGATATTTGGAATTTTGCATTGAAACCAAGTGGAGATGAAAGTTCATGATCTTACCTTTCCGAAAAGTGGTTACACGCCTTCACCGGATAAGTAACGAAAAAGTTATGCGAGTTTGAAGATTGGACCCGAGAGCAACGCGCGGTCCGCGGGTGCTGTTGGCGCGGTCCGCGGATTTGGACGCGCAGTCCGCGGCCCTATGCGAAGCTACTTTCCGTATTTCAATATTTTCCGTATTTTATTGTTAGAGGACTATTAATACCTAGGTTTTACGTTTTATTTCATAACTTTGCAACTCAAGACTTATTTTGGGATTATTGAAGAACTCTATGGAGAACTAATTCCTCCATCTTGGTGATTGTGAATTGAAGCTATTGTTTATCGCCAGATTGTGAGATTATTACTTATCGATCCTATTGTGAGTATTATCAATTCTTTTGCACTATAATTCTTATAGATTGTGGTTGTTCTTGCTAGGAGGCCTACTAGTATTAGCAACTTATATGATCTAATCGCTAGGAAAGTAGCAACTTTATCTTTCTAATTGATTGCTGATTCAACGTTAGATTGATTAAGTAGGGAATTGATTTATAATTCGATTTGAACCGCGTGTGTTTGAATTGCCTATCTTTGTTGATATTCTTCTAGATCTAATTGCTTCTATTGAAATATATCTAGGCGCGTGTTCTAGATTGATTGATAGTTAGGGTTGTTTATGATACGCTGATTCGTTCTAAATAACTAGTAAAGGAAAAATAGAGATTTCGGTTTCGCAACAAAGTGCTCACATAATTAGATAAGTGATCTTCAAGGATCAATTGATAAATCGGTAGTGGATTGAAACAAGAACCAAGACTTGTCTTTTAATTGATTTCCAACTTATTTGTTCTTTGCTTAGTTTAATCAACCTTCAAACAAAACCCCCCTAATTGGTTACCCAATCGACGTTACATACATAGACATTAACTAATTCCCTGTGGATACGAACTTGCTTGCCCTACTACATAGTTTTAGGATAAGTATTGAATTAATTTGGTGCAACCCACGACAATTGCCTACCATAACATACAACAGTGAAAATTTCTCTGTTTTATTTATACTAACTAATTAAGATATACAGAAACAAAAAGACTAACCATGGTGAGCTCATTATATAGGTTGATGGCTTTGTTGGCAAATTTTATAAGATTCAGGATGCATCTCATCTTCGGTCATGGTTGTTATCCCAGAATAAGGTTCCCCATTTTTACCCGCACAATCGTAATGGTCGTAATTCTACACCAACAAAAGGCAATTAATTAATTATGTGGCTTAATTATCAAGTAATTGAGGAGCAAGAATTCGAAGAAGAGTAAATACTAACGTAGACTCTGGTCCTGAGGCAGGAATGGAAGGCGAACTCGACAAGGTACGAGTAGTGTACAGGATCACGAGCCATACACCAAGTTTTGCTAAGATGTTTGATCATAGATTCATAGGGTTAAGATGTTTGAAACCAATGAATATGGTAAGGTACAGAGATCAGAGATGACTACGAAACATCTGTTTTTGAGAAAACACCCAATCTTAGCCATCAAGCTAAGGTAAATAAACTGCCAGTCAAGAGAGAAGGTACATAAACTGATTTACGGCGTCAAAATGGGAAACAAAACATCCAACACAACGACGTTTAACTTAACATTATGCCGATTAGCATCATCATACATCACCTAGAGCACAAATATACAATAGCAAGACAACAAGTCATTTGGGGTCGACACCTTATTACGTCCAAGTTTTACGTCTACTTGAGCTCAAATAGACGCCATAACTAAATTTGTCGATACAGTTCAAGACTAACCTTAATACCTAAAATATTACAACAAAACCACCTTAGACGCATACAGTAATTTGAGATGGTAGGCTAGCTAATAAACACATTGGGCTCATAACTTAGGATATTGTCACCATACATACTCGACATCGAATTCATGTGGTTCGAGCCCACATCCATTGACAGCGGTTTCTCCATCCCTTTGGTCTTGCTGCTATCTCCACTACATGCTTTTGAAGTAAAGAGCTAGTTATTTCTTCCGAACCTGTAAATAAGGACATAATATTATGTAAGAAAAGCAACAAAAAGACCAAAGTTGTATATAAAAAGACATAAGAAAATCAACAAAAAGAGACCAAAATTGTATAGAAAAAGACATCACCAGAGTCCCGAACCAGTCATAATCATACACGAAATAATAGAAATGAGCTCATTTAGAGTTTTAACTCTGTTTGATAAGCCACAGTCCAAATTTCTTGGCTTAGTTGGCTACCATTTCTTTGACAAGTTTGAAGAAACTAACCAGGACTCGCATGCATACACCGTATGCTGATATGCATAGAACAACTAACAAAGCCTATAAGTGATTTGACGTCGGCTAACTTGAATTGCGATAGTATGGGAGGTGTAAAAAGCTGAAAGCAGTGAGAATACGAACTATATACTATGCACTCGACTATCATATACTCCCTCCATTAAATTATATACGACTTCCTCACATTTTGAGACGTTTCCTTTATCCATCAATAATCTCTAAAATCGCAAGACAAACACTCACCTCATTATCTGAAAATCACACTTTATTTGGGGAGGGAGCAGGTGAAATTTCTAAATAAACAGCCTTTCGGTATCCTACATACGGAATAAAACCCATACACACTCCCTCCTAAACAACCAATGACAGTCTCCTTCTTGTTCAAAGACTAACGATAGAATTTGACTAACTGAGTTCTCCCACCAGACCGAGCAAAACAGGCATGGACACAAACACACACAAAGATCAGAAGAGTTGAAAATATCAAAAAGGTGTAATTGTGAAGAAACATCATACCTGAGACAGAGAGAATGGCGAGCATCTTATCATCATCAACATTTCGCAGTGATCCCAGAAAAATTTCATGACCTTTCTGTTTATTTATGACGTCTGCTACTGCAGCTTGGTACTTTGCTTGCTTGCCGGTCTCGTCAACAGCAGTGAATACAAAGTAATTGTACCAGAACATCCCCCAAACTGAAGTTTTACGGTGCAAGCGTACCAGCTTGAGTTTTGATGTCTACAAAAACATTCCACATACAGAGATATTTATCAACGTCTACAAAAAATGTCCAACACATATATAGAGTATAGTTTTCAACATTGATTTTCAGCCCAAATTCAACAGCTTCTCCCTAGCTACTCGCCATAAACATCGAGGGCTGGTATGAAGATCAGCTCACACGCCCGATAGAATTCTATCCTAAAACCAATTGACAATAGACAAGTGGCCAGACCAATACTAACCCACCAACTTATAAACAAGTGGCCAAAGCAGTATTAACCCACAAAATTATAAAATCATCCTCCATTAATTTTAATCTCCAGTGGCCCTCCAACATAATCTTCTAATTAATATTTTCAGAATTCTATTAATTGAATCAGAAATCTTACAACTTACTAGTATAAACTATGATGGCAATGAAACCTAATCTAATATTCTAATCTACTCTTTTTTTTTTCCTTTAGACTAATCACGAGCATATATGTAACTAACCTTGGTAAAGTTATTATACTGGTCGATAACTTTGTTGACTTGTTGATAAGATTCAGGATTCTGTAGCTCATCTTCGGTCATACTTGTTATCCCACCCATAGGCTCCCCATCTTCATCCACACGATTGTGATGGTGAAAACTCTACACCAACAAAAGAGTGTTTAACAGTTAATATTAAATACATAAATATTTGTTAATTTTATTGAAGAAGAAGAAGAAGGTAAATACTAAATACTGACGTAAAGGTTGGTCCTGAGACAGGAATGGAAGGCGAACTGGACAAGGAACCAGTAGTCTTCAGGATCACGAGTTATGGCCTGAAATTGGGTGGCGTCAACAACAAGCTTGACGGCATCGGATACATCAAACACCGTGTCATGCCACGGAACCCGGTTGTCAACCTTGCCGTAACTGATGTAATTGCGCACCGCATCAGCTTCATCATAATCAGCAGCAGCATTATTAGAACCTTTGCTACAAGGTTTTAATGTCCAATTGCTACAAGGCTTCAGTGCAGCAGATCCATTGCTCAAGGTGCCACCTTTGTTTGCTGCTCCACTTGTAGATCCATTGCCAAAAGCCTCCATAGTCAATCAAATCTATATGCTCAACAACAACAAAGGAACAAAGGGAAGGTGGGGTGTTATTTATATGGAAGGGATTAGGGAAGAACCAAAGAAGGGTAAAAGGAAAGGAAAGCTGGAAGAGATATGGAAGGAGTCCGGAAATTTGGAAATCCACTGCCAAAATTACTGTATTTGGGGTAGAACGTGTATTTTATGGTCACTTAGGTCCTGTATGATAGGACTGCATCTTTCTGATTTGATTTGATTTGATTTGATTTGATTTGATCTGATTTTATTGACTCTGATCTGATGAAATCCAACTTGAAAGACTCTGATCTGATTTGAATGACTCTGATCTGATCTGAATAAAATTCAGTATTAGTGTTAATCATGTTATGATCAAATTACTTAAATCTGATCTGATTTGAATGCCTCTGATCTGATTTGAAAGACTCTGATCTGACCAAATTTGATTTGAATAATTCTGATCTGAATTTAATAAAAATTATCTGATCTGAATATTCAGTTTATTAAGTCCTATCATACAGGGCCTTAATGCCAAAATTACCCTTAGTGAAGTGGGTAAACTAGGATTCTCCCCTCTCTGCTCTCTCCTCCCAAGTTCCAAGTAGGGCTGGCAAAAAAAAAAGTAGGGCTGGCAAACCCGATTCGTTTACACGAAAAGACCGAAATTGTGATCAACCAAATTCGATCGGATTTTACCCGACTCGAAATCGACCGATCCGACAAAATAATTATTGATGGCACCGACCCGAAACCAGCCCCAATGATCATTTGATCCGTTATGGCCCGATCTGATATGAACCGACGGGGACCCATTTGCCCCCGCTACTTCCAAGTTCCAACAATACTTTAATGTCCTTTCAATTTCCCCTCTTTCTCCGCTAACATGAATTCAAATTTAGAACATTTCTTCTCCTTTGATAGGTGTCCTTAGATCTCCTTTAAGGAATGGTTACTTTTGGTTTGTTGATTTGAAAATCCAATTCGACGTTGGGTGTTCAGATCTACTTGCGGGAACGGAGCATTGGAGTTTTATTGATCTTCATTACTCCATCGTCTTCTACATCAAAACGGTTATAGCATATCTCGACGTAATGTATGTCCTCCGCCCCAAAAGATGCGTGAACAACGAAAAGTCATTATGGATCTCGATCCACGAACAAGGAGCTATTTTGGACTCGTTGTTTACTTAACTGTCTTGGTTATATAATTTATGGTTTCATTTTAGATCTAACTTGTTGTAAATGCCGTTTGGCCATATTTCAATGAGATATTATCATTTCCCGTAAAAGAACACATGAATTCAAATGTCTTCACTAGTATTGTATAACCATTCATGTGCTAGATTTTACACTAAAAACATGAATATGTTTACTCAAGAAGAGTGTTCAAGCATTGATTGACTGATTGAGTGTGCTTATTTTAAAACGAGTTTTCTAGCGTGTGCCCATAGGGCACATGATAAAAGTCTATTTATTTCAAGTGTTAATCTTACTAAAATAAGGAAGTGATTGGACTTTTATCATGTGCCATATGGGCACACGTTAGAAAAAATTCATTCTAAAAAGGTTGGGTAAAGGGTAAAATCGGAATGGGCAATTTGGTCATTTTAGGGGGTGTTATACGTTCGGTGGTGTTATACTAGTATAAGATGAGTTTCTCACATATTAAATACGGAGTAGAAGTCAATCTACCAAATGAGTCATTCGTTTCAAGTCACTTGGGTTCCCGTTAATTCCAATCGGCTTGAGACTAAGTTTAGTTCAGGTATTTTATCGGTACAATTTCAATTTTAGTACGATCATTTCGAATCATGTTGTATTTAAGATCGTCATAATAAGGTTTAGTTTGGTTATACTTTCAGTGTTCACCCAAGAAAATATGTACTAATACGGAGTATACGAATTTGAAACAATTCGGGGGTATGTAAACAATGTAGTGTTTCAGGTCATATACTCATATATGTCGCGAACCAAATAATTCAAAAAGTTCAGTATAATAGTGTAAGTGAAGTCACGTTCGGGTTTATTTAGCAAAAAAAAAAAAAGTCACCTTCGGGTTGGTTAAATAGGGTCATTTTTAACCATCAAAAAATAAAGGGTCATTTTTGGAGATGGCAAATCGTGGTCAGGACTCGGGACTAGACTCTAGATGCCCAGATGGGTATCCAATGTCCAAAATTACTAGTATTCCGTACTATTCTTTTGGAAGGGTTGGGAGTTGGGAGTAGATTGCACTATCTTGTCGTTTTCAAGTAATTGTTGAGATCTCTTTCAAGCAAACTCGGCTACTTGTTCTGTTGTTCAGCTGTTCGCTATTTGACGAGAAGTTTGACCGCAGTAGAGGTGGGGCTCTAAAAGGGATAATGATTTTTACACTTCCAATATTAATGTTTACACTCTTATTCGTGAGAGTATATATAGTTCCACTATCGGCAATTGTGACTCACAATAGAGATTGTAAATAATAATCTGGAGAGTGTAAAAATCACTACTCTCTAAAATCTAAAAAGTTTGTATTTTTGAATTTTGAAAGCTAAGAGCATTTATTCCTCATCTAACATGCACACAAAATCTGCACTAGTTACTCCCTCCATTCAAGTCCACTCTTCCCAAACACTATTCGCACGCACTTTAAGGCGCAGTTTTCTCTATGTTAGAGATTATGTAAAATTTCAAAAAATTTAGACAAACAAGATTAAATGTCAATAGTGATTTTCACTAAATTTTAGAATTTTACGTAATCTCAAACATAGGTAGAATCACACCTTAAAGCGCGTGCCGAAAAGTGATAGGAAGAGTGAAATTAAATGGAGGGAGTATATTAATGTGGTCTCTGCACTAGTTATATTAATGAGGTCTATCAGACCTATTCTAATTAGACATGGCAACATTGAGGAGCCCTTTAAAACCTCCTAATCAGACACGACAAGAGTACAACATTAATGAAGGAGTGTGTCATATGATCAAGTTGTCATTTAGTTTGTTAATTAATTACGAAATGAATTAATTCAATTACGTTTAGGTAGTTATAAATATAATCAGTTGATCGTGTAATTAGCTGCTAAATGTTATCAATCCCGCCTTGACGGCTTGACTACAAGACTACAATGATAGGGGTATCCCACGCTCTAAGACCAATATTCGACCGAGACTACAAGTGTGTATAATTTCCCATTTGCCCAGTGTATTTACAAAAGAAACAAAAAGGAAATATTAATTGCATACTGTCCTCTAGTTAAGTCAGTCCTTAGTCTCCTCACTCTTTTTCATAAAAGGTCATCCTTATGTATCTCGACCCACTTCAGTCTTCAGTCTAATGCTTTACCTTCCCCCAAACACACCGCCTTTTCTCTTCCTAATCTAATTACTCACAGCCACACCACCTGTTTAGTCCTCGACAAATGTCGGACCGAACTCAACATGTCGTACGAGATTGGGATCTTGATGAGCATGTATTCAACCCACTAGGGAAGCAATTTCCTAATCTATGTTGGTTGGATACGGCAGCTGATTTGCTTGAAAGCTGTTTTTATATCGAAAACAGAGACACTAACCCGAACTTCAAAATAAGGATCTCCAAACAATATATCCTCGACCGTATTAATCCAAATGCGCCATTATATGGCGGGTTTGGATATAGCGTGAAGAAAACTCTTCATTGGGTCAAGAATTATGGGGTTATCGAAGAAAAAGATTACGGTGTTCCATACACCGGTGAAAAGGGTGACGAATTTGAAGATGCCAGATTAGTCCCCGACGATGTAGCAAAGCTTAAGATTAGAGATATAATTGAAATTCCTGGGGACGCTGAACCTGAAATTGTGGTAGCTGTGGGTGGGCGACCGGTTGGGGGGTTTATGTACGGAGTAGAAAGCCAAGTTGAGGAGATAAGAGAGGTAACATTGTGTTTTTTTTTTTGTTTTTTTTTTGTGATTTATGTTAATTAATTGTAAATTAAGGTCGATCATGCAAATCAAGTTCTGACCTAAAAAAAAAAAATCAAGTTCTGATCAATTTTGGTGTTGCTTTCAGGATTACACAACCCCATATGTCATTAGGGACAGGCCAGATCATCTTTCAGGCGGATTCATGGGGCACTATGTCTGCCTAACTTCTGCACCGGCGACAATTCCGGTTTACAGGGCCAGAGACCCATTCCGTACCGCGGGAGACGGAAGGATTACTATAAAAAGAGTTTCGGGATTGTTGGAGGGTGAGTTTAACCCTATCAAAACCGTCGTCTATCCTGTCGGATGCTATTTTGAGTAATAGTAGCAGTAGCGGTTGAAGATCATGTCGTATAAGATGCGGTAGATGATACTAATTAGTAGTAGTAGTTAGTAGTGGTATGATTCTATTGTTTGAGTACGTAGAAATAGACGTAGTAGATATAGTAGTGAATTCTGTATGAATGCAAGTGAAATTATTGGGATTTTAATAGAACAGTCATGTAACAATGTCCAACTTTATAAAGTAACAAAGAGTTTAACTGTTTAAGACTTATAAGTTATAAGAAGTGGAAGAACATGCATCAATGACCATATTTGGTGTTGGTGAGTTTTAACTAGATTTGAAGTACCAAGATACAAAAAGATCATGTGAAATGTCCATGCACATTTATACCCTAGAACAACAGTAAACTTTAAGAAATGGATACAACCTGAACTAAGAAGGTCAGAGAATAGTCATTTTAACAAAAAAAGAATTACGAGCCTTCGTGCTTTTTCGAGCCAAACACCATGAAAGTTGAATTCGGGTCATTTAAATCCGAGCTTAGCCCGTTCTCGGGCTTGGGCTCGATCAAACCGAGTTCGAGCCGAGTTTTGACCGAACCAAGCTCGAGGGCTCGGCGAGGCGGTTTGGTTCATTTACACCTACAAGTACCCCTACCCTGAACAAATGAAAACATGTATAGGGTACAATCGGAACATGAGTTTGTCATTTGATGAAAATTAAAATCGGAACTTAAGACCAGGGTAAATATAAAAACTTGGGAGAGGACGTGAAATCGATAATTACAATTACAAATTTACAACCGATATTACTCGTATTAGTAGTCTGCCTTATTTTTTTAACAATTGTATTTTTTTTTTATGTTTTCAATCCTTATCAGCTTTTCTTAGCGCCCATTTGTCTAAAAATGTCAAAATTCTCAAAAATAAATTTTATCGTGCAATTGTTTTTCTTAAAATTCTAGAAAGGATATTGTTAAGCTTAAAAAACGAGTATAGTAGTACAAATTAAAGAGACCAAGATGATAATATTATTTAGAGTTAACGGAGCTTATGTATGTAGAGTTTTGGGGAAATTGATATTGAGACTTAGACGTTTAAATTAGTGGTTGTTTGGTTTGTGGAACACTATCCAATGCATGTAAAATTGTAGGTTTGAACTATACTATTCGGATTCATCAAAGGTAAATCGATAGATGACATCGATACTCCTAAATAAGGCGATAACTACTAACGTATAACTACAGGTCTACAATCATCACTGTTGATATAAACTTATTCGTACATCGTCACATCGACCCCAAAATAGCGCTAGCTAGGACCGCTAGAACATTGCTTACCGTATTCATCCAATTCAACAGCTAGCTCACAGAGTCACATTCATATGGAATATAAATAAGGAGTGAAACGGGTCTGAGCCTCAAGAGATTTTTGCCATTTTTAGAATGATTTGAGACAGAATCACAGACCTCAAGATGAGAGCTTCTCTTGTCATCTTGGAGTAAAATTAAATAATGAACCTCAGAAAAATTAAAACCGTACCACCATTGAAGTAGAGAGAAAAAAAAAAATCAAAAATATGTTGATTAATTTCAGCTCAACTGTCATGAGTTTCATCTTTACATACACCAAAACACCATTCACCAATATGCCCTAGGGCAATATACCAGCTGTCTATCTGGCCATCAAGATAAAGTGTACCTACAATGGAAAACTTACAGCAGGTATTATTATTCACCACTGACCAATCAAATTCAATTTATAAAAAGTCACTGGTAGAAAGTACAGTAAAATTTTAATATGCAAATTGGCAAGTAGAAATATTCTCACCGGTTGTTTATGCAACTGTTAAATGCCAGTAATCAATTGTACTCAAAAGGATCTAAATAAAACATAAATGTGTTAGGCAAAAATAGCTGGAGTTGATAACGTTTTCGAAAAATTCACGTGGTACCCTCGAAGTTTGGCCGATTGCACATGGTACCCAACTTCGCAAGTTTGTGCACATGGTACCCCTGAACTTACTACTTTGTGCACATGGTACCCAAATAGCAACTTCCGTTAGATTTTACCGTGAATTGATGATGTGGCGGTTAGTTATTAAGTAATTAGTTAATTAAATTATAGATTTAATATTTTAATTAAAAAAAATCAAATAAATTCTTAGAAAGATAAATATATTTTTTCAAATAATTTTTTCAAAAAAACTTTAATAAAAAACTAATTTTTCTAAGGGTACCATGTGCAAAATGTTGTGATCTCAAGGGTACCATGTGCACAAAGTGGTAACTTGAAGGGTACCATGTGCACAAATTATGATTTTTTCTAAGAGAAATAATATTTTTGTATGAAAACAAAAACATATTTTTTGGATTTTTTTTTTGTGTATGAAAATATTTTTTGGATTGTTTTAAAAAGTAAAAAAAATATTTTTATTTTTATTTTTTGATTTTCTTAAATTGGAAAATCATCATTATTCATTAATATTAACTAATTCATATAACAACTAACTAACACATCATCACTTAACGGAAAATCTAACGGAAGTTACTATTTGGGTACCATGTGCACAAAGTGGTAACTTCGGGGGTACCATGTGCACAAACTTGTCAAGTTGGGTACCATGTGCAATCAGTCAAAGTTCGAGGGTACCACGTGAATTTTCCGTAACGTTTTAGTAGCTATACCGTTCGTAATAGTTATTAGCAGGTAATTGGCTAACTGCTACCTATTAGTGACAAGTGAAAGAAGTAGCTGTTTGTAGATGAAATGTTCGGCACAATTAGTTGTTGGGTTATCAAAATTCACAACACAAGTAAGTCATTTTTATACGAATCACATCTGTTTTCAAGGAAAAAAAACCCATAATAATAATAATAATGTTTTATTATGATTAAGATTAAAACAGGAAAATCTAGTATATATGAATGGACATATAATAAGTTTTTATCGTGTGCGTTACAGTGTAAAAGGTAATTAGAACTTCCACATTCATATCAGGTACGTACTAACACTTCAAATCGTTTCTCTCAAAAAAAAAAAAAAACAAAAAAAAAAAACTTCAAATCGTTACCCTACTGCCTGCATTGATGACTTTAACATTGGGTAACGTTTTGGAAAAACTTGTTAGAAATTAGAAAAAGCTTAATAATATGAGAAGCTGCTACTGTTGTGGTGAGACGTTACATTGGGTAACATTTTGGATGTTTTCATCCAAAAGCTACCACCAATGCAAGTCACCAACATGCGACTGCTAGCTACTAAAAGAGTTATGCCGAACATGCCCAACAAATCACCAGATTTGTGATCTACAATAGTTATGATAATGTTAAGGTATAAATTTATCGTCGGACCCTTATCAATCGAGTCGAATTCATCAACGGTACGGTAAATCGTTAACATGTATACAAACAGCCATCAATCGACATGAAATCAGCCTTTCATGGCCATGCATCGACCCCAAAATTGCGTGTGCTCTTATCAAAATTAAAGTAAGAAAAGGATCATTTAATTTTGGGATGCTAACTAGCTAGCTAGCTAGGGCGAGGGCTGCTGGAACACCAAAAGGTTTGAGTCTTCAGACTATGTTTAATAATGGTGCCATAAAATCATGGCACCACAATATAAAATACATTTCTCTCTCCTCATTTGATCCATGACACTTAACCTAAATTTGACGGATTTATTGGTGGCACCTTCATTACACTATTATATTATTTTATTGTTCATTTTTTTTGCTTAAAAATATATATCAAGATGGGTATCATTTTATAGAAGATAAAAACTTATGAAGAGTGATATAATTTTTATAATTTTAACAAGAAATTTGCCTTATAAAATCTTCAAAAAACATTTATGTTTTTTAGCAAACCAAACAATGACACTTGGCAGAGGGTTGAAGACATGTGAAAGATTTGTCCGTGTTTTTCCTTGTGGCATCGATGCCCCGCAAAGGCTTTGTGCCATGAGAATTGCTTTAAGAATTAATTTTCTATTATTATTTCGCACGTATGAGCTAAAAGAGTGGGTGCCATGAAAGCTCATAGCATCCCCAATAAACATAGCCTCATAATATAAGTCTGATTATAAGATCATAAATTCATAACCCTACAAAAGGTATGAATTATTAGCCGGCCCAAATCATTTTAGAGTTTGTTTCAATGCAATTCCAACTTCTGTGGGCTGATCAACTAGTTAAGAGTGTCTACAAAATCAAAGGATAAGACATGCAGATAATGACAGAATTTGTTTCTTTGCCTTTAATTTATTTTTGGATAGGCATATTGACACTCCCTTAAAGCATCTATCACCAATTCATCACACATACCCTATGAGTAGAGGCATTTTAGGCATAAATTTGAGAAATTTGTTATGGAAGAAGCTAGAAGAGAGTTAGGCATACCCTTAATTTTGGAGCAAATTTATCAGCCATAAATTAAAGACAATTCTGATAACTACTCTTGAACCTAAATTTTAAACACCACGCATTTCAGTAACTTACCGAGTTACCCCATTACCATCAAACCTAGTCACTGTGTTACAGCACAATAATGTGTAGGGTAAAAGAAATATTTATCACAGGGAAAGGTTCAGAGTAATTGAAATCAATTGTTATCGGAAATATGAGATTTGTGGATATATAGCAAGTCTAGATCAACAATTCGGAATTTCTGATCTATTCATAACACAAATTTGGAGCAAATACATAGCTTCAAAGTTCAAATAAAGGCACAAAATTTAATTTGCCACTGGGGTAATATTTATGCACATTCCCAGCCAGTGTTTGTTTATTATTAGTCCCGGACTGCGCAGTTGCCAGTGTGTAGTCGAGCTTAGCTCGGGCAATTGCCGAGTTAGTACTTCGTAACAAAATAATCTCCTTAGCTAGTATTAGGATTGGTAAATGGTAACCAACCCTACAATATCTACGCGTCTAGGAAAGTGAATATTTACGTCTAGGAAATTAGCTATTTACGCCTTGGAAACTACGCATAATAGTCGGGAACTATACATAACCTTACGGAAACTATACATAGCCGTGGATTGGAAAATATACCATATTTACCAATCCTAATAGCTAGTTAGCTTTACGGACCACAACTTATGAGTTATGAGCTCCCCAGATATATAACATATATTAAAGAAATTCTGCATGCTCATGTAGAACATGCATGCACGCGCCCTCATATCATTGACTCATTTCAACCCTTAGCTTGGTCCCTTAGTTTCCTTATAGGCTTATAATAATACGCACATAGTACTGTAGTAGTAAAAATCTTGCCCTTCCCACAAGCTAAGTCTCCACGTACACAATTTCTTGATCTGGTATGACAAAAACTTCTATAAATACTCTTGTGTCTAAAAATTCAAATAGTCAAAGTTTCGCTAAAGTGGGTAAACTTTGGGAATGATTGCATGAAGAACATGTCCATAACGCTCCATTGCCTGCCTAACAATGAAACCAATAACTGGCAAATTAAAGGTACAGGGATTAATACATCAAATACTGTATCTTTTTTTTTTCTTTTTCTTTTTTTCTTTTTTTTTTGTTTCGTTTTTCGAAAACAGAATTGCCGTAGGGTTAGTAAACGGCCTGTCAGAAAAAGAAGGTAATGAAGTAGACTGATTTCTAGCATCAAAATGAGAAACAAGACATCAATATACAACATTCAACTTTTGAGGGAAGAAGATTAATATCATTAATTAAATGGCCATACGGCATCTACAATAATATCGATATAAATCGAATACAAAATTATCATAATCGGACACAACTCTCTATCAAAATATAGATCACTACTGTTGGAATATGACGCTTCTGCATACCCTCTATCATATCGCTGCTTGAGACAGCCTTCCACGAGGGGGCCTATGGATCTGAAGAAATTTTGAGGAGAAGAGATTTCATCTGACCTGATAACATGTAGACGAATATACCATTGCAATACCGTGCCGTACGAAATCATTGCCCAAATCTTCCACATGCTCTGAAATATCAGAGATCGAGACGCTCTCATATTGAGAGAAAACGCCCACACATAGGTGGGAAGAAAGCTCTCACATGGAGAGAACGGAGTTATTTTAATCATTGCTAAAACTTAAATCGAAGAAATTTTGATAATTTTGGGGCTTACCACCATCTAATTGATAGGTGGTAGCCCCTAGAAAGGGATTTGGAGGCTAGGGTTTTAGAGAGAGGGAGGAGGAGAAGAGAACGAGTTAACATGCTAGATATCATCATTCGGACCAAGATGTACATCACCTTGAGCCCAGTGCCCCAGTTACATGAAGAACATAGCTTAATAAGTAGCACGGCCTCCGCCCTTTGTAGACGATTAAATGTTTTTCTTATTAGTTGAAAATAATTGAAGGGCTCATTAGAAAATTTGGCTAAATATCTATTTGGTATTCTTACTAATAAGAGTAAGTGCGAATGAAAAATGAGAATCGAACTAGGGATTTAAAGTAATTGTTTGTACAATTGGTCGGGCCTAGCTATTGTTAAATGTGACTAACTCCATCACATGAACAGATGCTAAAAACACTGAAGGGGAAAAACAACATGTAAAAGCATGAGAAACACAAAGCACTGATTTAACAGTAAGAGGCATGAGGATTCTTATTGCTGATTTAATAGACATCACAAACTTATAGGAGCAAAAGGGGTAACTGAATGTGTAGGGTAATAGAAATTTTATTGCGTGGACAGGTACAACGTCAAAGGGTAACTGAATGTGTAGGGTAACTTTTTTCGGAAAAAGAAATTCCAAGTAGCAAGTCTAGATCAACAATCTGGAATTTCTGACTTATTCATCACACATTTAGCAATACATAGCTTCAAAGTTCAAAGTATGGCACACAATTTACTATGGCATAATACAATTTATGCACATTCTCGGCCAGTATTTGTTTAGCAATTCCAGACTCGAGCAGTCTTGAACTCAGGTTCAGTTCGGAGCCTCGGACAACTTCACTTAATTAGTACGTAGTTGAACAATTATCTCCTTAGCCATACCGCCCTCAGCTTTACGGCGTGACCTTCCCATATATGTTAAAGAAATTCTGCTCATATTGAAAGTGTCGTCTCATTGACTAAATTTCAAAGTAAACCCTTAGCTTGGTCATTTCCACATACTTTCCTATTCCAGAGTAGACTAGTAGCACATCATTCGCCCTTTCCACACGCTAGAAGAACTTTCTTGCATAAGATTCCACAAAATTTCTTGACTTGGTAAGACAAAAACATCTATAAATTGCTGAATATCAGAGCTAAATCTTCAATCCTCACAACCAATTACAGCAAAGTAACAAAGATTCGCCTGGTATAGCTAAAATGGTAGCCAGAGTCCCGGTGTTGCTCCTATTTATCCTCGTCGGCTCTGTTACATTCATGTCCGCTAATGGCTCCCAAATCGCGGTATATTGGGGCCAAGATGGCAATGAAGGTAGCCTGTTAGACACTTGCAACTCAGGAACCTATGGCATAGTAATTATAGCTTTCTTAGCTAGCTTTGGCAACGAGCAAACCCCGGTGCTTAACTTAGCTGGGCACTGTAACCCCTCTGCCAATACTTGCACAGGCCTAAGCAGTGACATATCTGCCTGCCAAGGGCAAGGCATAAAGGTGCTCCTTTCCATAGGAGGTGGTGCTGGAGGCTACTCCCTCACCTCAACCGATGATGCAAACAACCTCGCAGACTATATCTGGAACAATTATCTCGGGGGTCAATCAAGTTCTCGGCCCCTGGGGGACGCTGTGTTGGATGGAGTCGATTTTGACATCGAGTCAGGAGGTAACAGTTTCTGGAGTGACCTAGCCCAGGCCTTAGCAGGTCATAATAACGACGGTGGGAAATCAGTCTACCTATCAGCAGCACCTCAATGTCCCTTCCCTGATGCCAACTTAAACACTGTTATAGCTACAGGCATATTTGACTACGTGTGGGTACAGTTCTACAACAACCCTCCTTGTGATTATGAGAACAGTGACGACAACCTGTTAACTGCCTGGAACCAGTGGACAACAGTTCAAAACAGCCAGATATTCCTTGGACTGCCAGCCTCCGATCCAGCTGCTGGCAGCGGTTTTATTCCTCAGGATGTTTTGACATCACAGGTCCTTCCCTCAATCAAGCAGTCACCAAACTATGGCGGAGTTATGTTATGGTCAAAGCAATTTGACAATGGGTATGGCAGTGCCATTCAAGGCAGTGTTTAGGCAAATTTTATGTGTTAACCAGGACGCACGACATTTAAGAAAGTGAGAACAGATGCCTGATTGCCTGACTGATCTTGCACCATTTTACTATACATTAACTTGTTTATGTTCATTCCTAAGACTCTGAATTCTGAATTCAAATGTATTGAAGTATATATATTCTAAAATAAAGCCTTTCTGAGGTCTAAACCCTGCAGAACTCCCGGATCCAACGGAAGTGTCGAGTTCATGATCCAACATCTACAGGGTCTGCACTAATAATACATTAGCACCATTTCAGTATACATTCAGTATAGTTATATGTATTATTGTTGAAACTGAATTTGAGATGTACTCGTTTTGAACCATGGTAGATAAACAGATCAGAAAAATGTGTCGTGACATAATTAAAAAAAAAAAAAAGAAAAAAAAAGCCAAAGGCTTCGTTATTGACAAGGTGTGTCAAACAATCATGAATTCTTGAGGAAAATCCACACAAAAACTATATATCAGAACAAGCAAAATGAGCAAAGATTTACCAAGCAACGCTAGAATGACACTCTCAAATTTTCTGTATAGCACAAGACAATTAAATACGAGTATTCGATAGCGGATATGATCAAACTAAATCACAAATCACATGCATAATAAGGCAGACTAGTTAGTACCTGAGTTGAGACAAGTCACAGTCAGAACAACTAAAGAAATACGTACATTAAGACAGGCTGTGCAGTGTGCAAAGTGGAAACCATGATTTCTAACGTGTTTGAAAAACTACGAGAGATGTCTGACACTGGCTATTTCAACCACGATGCCGATAAATTGGTCTGTGTAACAGCTAATACCTCATTTTTCCTTGTCTAAATTGGCCTGCTTTCATAAATCTACATTAGAGTAAGAAAATGGTAGGCAGAGTGCAATCAGTTTTCCTCCTATGTTTTCTCCTCCTATTTGTTTCATTCAATTCCTCAAAATGGATCCCAAATCGCGATATATTGGGGTCTAGATGGTAATGAAGGTAGCCTACAAGACACCTGCAACACCAAAACCTATGGCATTGTGATCATAGCTTTCCTGTCTAGTTTTGGCAACGGGCGAACCCCAGTGTTGAACTTAGCTGAGCATTGTGATCCCTCTGTCAATGCTTGCACAAGTCTGAGCAGTGAGATATCTGCTTGACAAAATGCACGCATAAAAGTGCTCCTTTCCATAGGAGGTGCTACTGGCGAATACTCCCTCAAAGATGCAAACAAAGTCGCAGACTATCTCTGGAACAATTTTCTAGGGGGTCAATCAGATTCTCGGCCCCTTGGAGACGCGGTGCCTGGATGGGGACGATTTTAACATTAATTAGGGTGGTAGTAGGTTCTGGGACGACCTGGCCCAGGCCTTAGCAGGTCATAGCAATGGTCAGAAAAGGGTCCATCTAACAGCAGCACCTCAGTGTCGCTTCCCAGATCCTATCTATCTCGGGCTATAGCTACAGCCTTATTTGACTATGTGTGGCCACAATTCTACAACGACATTTCTTGTGACCACGAAAACTTCGAGGAGTTTCTGATACTTGCTTGGAACAAGTGACAACAGTTGCAACAGTTCGAGCCAACCAGCAATTCCTCGGGCTACCAGCATCCGTTGAAGCTGCTGCCAGTGGTTTTATCCTACCTGAAGATTTAACATCTGAGGTCCTTCCAAAAATCAAACTGTCACAAAACTATGGCGGCGTCATGTTATGGTCGAAGCAATATGACAATGGGTACAGCACTGCCATTCAACGCAGTGTTTATGCGGATTCTACTATGACTTATAACGCAGGACAATCTGCATTAAGAACTACTGCATCAGAACAGACTTGACTGACACTGGCACTATATCACTATAGTCTACATAAAACTGTGTTGTATCCATTGGCAAACCTAAATTGAGATATATTGATGCATCGCAAAATGATGCTTTTTTCTGAAGTAAGCATCTAACACCAAGACACTCTAAATATCTCCCAGATCCTACAAAATTATATACTAGTAGTCCTTAGTTCATGATCCAACATCTATAGGGTCTACACTAGAATTTCTGGAAAAATAGTAAAACGGAAACCCATCAACAACCAACAACTAAGCCTTGGTTCCGAAATGATTTGGGGTGAAACGGAAACCATATCACGTTCGATTTTGGAGTTCTGCACTCCATGTTCTTCTGAATAGAGCAGAGAGCGAAACTCAGAAAAAACCTAAAGGATTTGTTTTTAACAAGGTATATGTCAATGAATCCGGCATTCCCGAGACACAAAATTATCAAAACTACCCAAATGAGCAGAGACTGATCATCTAAAGCCAAAAAGACATTCTCAAATTCTCTGTATTTTAACCCACCTGATAGCAAAAGGTTGCATGTACTTGATGACCAGCAAATAAAGGAAGTTCAAAGCCAGTTACTACCTGAAATTTCAACAATTTATGGCTCAAATGTTTACATTTACTACACAAAATGCTTGATTTGATGAACTTGCAGGCATAGAACAGTTACAGTTTAATTCTATGACAGGCTTAAAGGCAGGCTGTGGACATCATGGACTCGTTATGAACCCATATGACTGAGCTTCATAATTCGGATAATGGACCCGTACTTATGCAAGGCTTGAACACGTTATATCCATATATCCGGTCAATTCCAGACTGGCTGCAGTCAGGGTTAGGTTCTATAAATGCAAGCTTTTGAGACTGTTTACCGATAACTAGATAAGGTTAAGATTTAGGAACGATCTTTTGCGTTGAGCCGGCTTTGACATGTCAGACATGTCGAATATCAACATCAAAGTCCGGCCAACTATGATTCGCATATCAGCTTGCAATCACAAATCAGGTACTATGTCTATTTAGTACCAAAGTTTAGACAAGTCAAGGCGTACGTGACGGTGAAACAGGCTGAAGACTCTAATATGTAAACTCAAGCGCATGAAATGCATGACTTAAATAGCATGCAGGCAAACAATACTTTTTAATGCTATGCAGGCTTACAGCAACTGCCAGCCATTAGCAGCACATAAGGCAGACTGTGCATTGTGGAAACCATGACTTAACGTGCCTGAAACTACACTGATCTATCATAATTCTGAGTATCAAACAGAGGAAATTCGAGTTTACTCAGGGTATACAATCTACCTAGAACTTTCCAAAAACTTGCACGTACTAGAAAGGCATTTTTAGTTCAAGTTCCTTTTCATCAAAATGTTCTATTTATTAAAGAAGGTTACCCTGAGTTTATAGGCTAAATTCTCCTCGTACCGAACTCGGTTCATCAATCTGGAAACTCTGATATAACTGTAATTCAAACAGCATTGAAGTTAATATACTCCATTCTTTCAGGGCTTGCCCCTCCTTGTAACCAAACAAAAACAAATAAACAAAAACGTTCACTAATAAATGTAGCTACTTCTAAAGCACGACACAGATAATTCTCTGGCCTTAACTTCTTCAAATAAAACCTTCAAGTGCACGTTTAGGGCATTCTGCTGACACTGTAAAGAAAATATATAGCTTTGATCAACTCAATTTTTTTAAATATAGCCATGTTCTAATCTTGACAGCAGGGATTTCCTTCACCAGAATGCCTATAAATTGGCAAGCATAATATCTAAATCCTCATCCTCAAAACCAAAATACTGCCTTCATACCTATAAATTAAGAAAAATGGCAGGGAGAGTCCAATCAGTAATCCTCCTATGCCTTTTCC
The DNA here is from genome assembly GCA_963457585.1 of Spergularia bocconei. NCBI lineage: Eukaryota > Viridiplantae > Streptophyta > Magnoliopsida > Caryophyllales > Caryophyllaceae > Spergularia > Spergularia bocconei. The sequence goes on along the minus strand of OY734946.1, from coordinate 20,214,639 downwards.
TCATCTTTGGTTCATTCATGTCCTCTAATGGCTCCCCAATTGCAATATATTGGGGTCAAGGTCACACTGAAGGTAGCCTGGGAGACGCTTGTAACTCGCGAAACTATAGCATAGTGATCATAGCTTCCCTATCTAGCTTTGGAGCGGGGCGAACCCCGGTGCTAGACTTACCTGGGCATTGTGACCCATCTGCCAATACTTGCACAAGCCTAAGCAGTGAGATATCTGCCTGCCAACAGGCAGACATAAAGGTGTTCCTTTCCATAGGGGGTGCTGATGACGGTACTCGAGACTACGGCCTTTCCTCACCCGATGATGCAAACGAAGTTGCAGACTATCTCTGGAACAATTTCCTTGGGGGTCAATCGAGTTCTCGACCCCTGGGAGAGGCAGTGTTGGATGGGATCGACTTCGACCTTAGGGCAGGTGGTCCCGCCTTCTGGGATGACGTAGCCCGGGCCTTAGCAGCTCATAATAACAATGGTCAGAAAAGGGTCTATCTATCAGCAGCACCTCAATGTGTCTTCCCAGATTTCAACTTAACCACCGCTATAGCTACAGGCTTATTTGACTACGTGTGGCCACAATTCTACAACAACCCATCTTGTGATTACGAAGACGGTGACTACAGCCTGATATCTGCATGGGGAGAGTGGACAACAGTTCAAGCTAGCAAGATATTCCTTGGACTACCAGCATCAGCCTTAGCTGCTGACAGCGGATTCATTCCTCAAGATGTTTTAACATCAGAGGTCCTTCCTAAAATCAAGCTGTCACCGAAGTATGGCGGACTCATGTTATGGTCAAAAGAATTCGACAAAGGGTACAGCACAGCCATTAAAGACAGTGTCTAAGCTGTCACCGACTGTTTTTTTCATTAGTGAACATTTGGTCTGAATTCGCATCACATAGTGTGAATAACACCTCTCATAGACAAACCAAACATTAACAAATGAAAAGAACAGATAGAGTACATAAGAACAGATGCTCGACACTAGCACCGTTTCGCTAGTACAAAATCAGACTATTTTATATTCATTGCTAAGAGACTGAATTTCGGTTGTATTTAAGAATTGTTATATAATAATGCCCTTTCTGAAGTCTGAACCCTTGTAACACAAGAAAGAAACACTGAGAAAAACCCCAAAGTATGCCCTGTTCTAACGAAATTATTGGGTTCATGATCCGAAATTTATAAGGTCTGCACTACTCCCCAACCCTGCAGCATTAGCTGCTCCTACGTACAAAAATAAAAAAGGACTGCACTACTTTTTAGATTTTTCCCCAGAAAATTCTCTGCCAGAGTTCTGCACTCCAGTTTTAATAGAACTGAGATCAAGACTCAAAACTCAAAACTAGCTAAATGAGTACAGACTTGTGAATTAAAGCCAAAAACACACTTAATTTTTTTGTATATCACACAGATACTTTCATAATCTATTGTATATATGATCAAATTTAAAACAGACCACAAAAAAAAAAAAAAAAAAGCTGAGGCAAACAGTAATTTCTATTTCACTTAATATCACATCGGTAATCAACATCCAAATTTCTGACCAACTCAATGCATATAAGCTGAAGTAAAAATAAAGGAACACCAATAGGAAAAGCTTGCAATAACAATACAGGTACCATGTCTGTGTTAAAACCCACCTGACAGCAAAAACTTTGATGTTCTTCGACAAGGTTCAAAGGCAGTTAGTCCAGAGTACAGATAAGTCTGGTGCCAAAAACATTCCAAAGAGTCCAATTTTTAAGCTTATACGGACAAAAGTTTTTTCAGGCACAGCACCTATGGCAGGCTGGGCAGACATAAACTCTTAACATGTTTGAAACTAGGAGATGTAATTACCATAGAGCTATTAAATACCACTTCAAATGCAAGACAAGGTCCAAGGGTAAGAGAAACACATTCTAAACTGGTCTAACAAAATTAGGAGACTCGAGTTCAGTTCATCAATCTAGAATTTCTGACTATGTAAATCACCGAACATTACAATTCTATACATAGATATGAATCATATGAGTCAAAACTGAAATTAAGCAATTCTGCTCAGCAATTACATCGAGAAGTGCAAAAATTTACTAATGGAAGCTTTTATATTTTTAAATTCTTCATCTTAGCAGTTAGCATCCAGTGATTCCAGATTAATCTCTGGCCTTAAGTTAACAACTCCAAGTCAAAACTTCACCAATGGAGGTTCCTCAAACGTTTAGAGCAATCTGCTGATATTAGAAAGAGAATTTAGCTTGATTGACTCAACTTTCTATATACAGGCCATTTCCAAGTTTCCAACTGTTGACTGCATGATTACCTGACTTCCTCTAACATAACGCCTATATGTTGGGTATAACAGCTCAATCCTCATTAATCACAACCAATGTACTGCCCATGGTTCTTTCAAAAAAAAAAAAAAAAAAAAAAAAAAAAAAAAAAGGTACCGCCTATACACATTTAAATTAGAAGACGCCAAGGGTAGCCCGACTCCAATCAGTATTACTTCTATTCACCTTTGTTTCACAGAAGTCCTCTTAATCTCATGGCTGTTAAATAGCTATACATTGGAGCCAAGGTGAAAATGAAGGTAGCCTTCACGAACCTACGGCAGTGATCATAGCTTTCCTGTTTAACATTGGCAATAGGAGAATCCTGGTATTTAACTTAACATGGCACGTACCCCCTTTTTACATAGTACCAGAAGCCTAAGTAGTGAGATATCTGAGTGCCAACATGCCAGGCCTAAAGATTTTCCTTTCTATAGGAAGTGCTCGTGGAGGCTACTCCATCTCCCCAACCAACAACACAAAGTGGCCAAGAGCTCAAATTGGCCAGATATTCTTTGGACCCCCAGCATCCATACACTTAATAACTTGTGGTTGCATTCAACAAGATGTTCTAACATCCTAGGTCCTAGTCGCAACCACGACTTCGTCAAAATATAAAGGAGTCAACAATGATGCATTTCACTGGAAAAAAAAGGGAAGGGGGGAGGGGGGGTATAAGGACCATTCCTATTTCCTATTCCTACATAGAGAAAGTGAGAATTCATCATATCGCATCTAGGACAGCATTATTCTTTTAAGCTTCTTAGAAACCATTTTGAGTCTCTTGCAGCTTTCAGCTATGAAACACTCTATTTCAGTTTAACTTTCACTGAATAGAGCTGAGATCAAAGGAATTTCATCTGGAAAAGAACAATGGTCAAATAATCACAGATCCTCAAGAGGAATTTACACTCAACATCATCAGAAGTAGCCAGATGGGCATTGTCTAATCAATAAACCACAACGCACGGCAGATCTACAACATGACACACGAAAAATTGTGCGCATTATGTCCAAATTCCTACATGTTGGAAATGTGTATCATTATATTAATTCCATGTCAAACAGGTACAGTAAGCCTCATCGAGCATTGATGTTTAACAAGGCTCATCGAGCTTAAATTTCTCCTCGCCTTTGTTCGTTAATAAGAAAATGTAAGCCACAGTCCAATGATCAGTATTGCTCCTATCTTTACTCCTCACATTTGTTTCACTAAAATTCTCGATCGCTCATGACTCATATAGCCATGTATTAGGGCCAAGTTGACAATTAAGGTCGTCTTCAAGACACCTAAAAACACAGAAACTATGGCTTTTTGATCACTTGATCATATCTTAGCTAACTTGAGCAACAGACAAAACCCGGTGCTAAACTTACTTGGCACAGTGACCCCTTAGTCAATGGTTGCACAAGCCTAAGTAGGGAAATATTGACATGCCAACAGGGAGACACAAAGGTTTTCATTTCCAAAGGAAGTGCTGAAAGAAGCTACTCCCTCTCCAAACAACCAACTCTCAGATTATACAACAAAAACAAAGCCTTAGTCCCAAAAAGTTTGAGTTTGGCTAACAAGGTATGGAGGAGTCATGGTCAAAACATGTGAGAATGAGTAGATACGAACAGAACTGTCACTGAAAAACAGCGAGCTAGTTTTTGATGTTACAATTCAGCAGCACAAAGAGAAAAAAAAAAAAAAAAAAAAAAAAAGAGACCTCGTGAATCCATGATATTAGCACCATGACTGTATTGAGAAACTATAGATCACATTGTACATATCAGTATATCACGGACAACAGGCAACACTATTCCTTTTGAGCTTGTGCAAAAGTCAAAAGGAATTGTACCAGAAATGATAAATGGTCAAACAATCACGAATCCTCAAGAAACCCATGCGAAAAATCATCAAAAAATGTATACACAAAGCATGCGCCCCCCCCCCCTCCCACCTCCACCTCCTAGAGCAAATGAGCAATGCTTAAACAAGCGAGATACAGATTACTCCAGTCCTCCAAACGACATACTAGACATTCAGATAGTAGTCGTATCATGCTTTTAAAAATATTCTCAGGATGTTCCTCTAATCATCGTCCAAGGACAATTCCCACAGAGGAATATTCAACAACAACCCCAATCACATTTAGTACATTTCAAAATTACAACCCAAATGCACCCTAACTTCATTAAACTTAAAGGCCAGTATCCTCCACGTACGGGCTGAGGCTAGCCTAGCCGAAAGCTTCAGGTGTAAAGGTTTTAGGATAAATCTGGAAGATTAACCCATAGGTAGCTTGAAAGTCGAAACCATTGTCACTGTCTACCTAACCTAGTCCTATCAAGTACTCGTATCAACTTATTTATAACTCGAAGGGAACCATAGAAATTCCTACTACACTCAGGATTGCTTCTGAATGTAAATACATAGCATATATGCATAGAAAATCAGGACTTAACATTTACCAATGGCATTATGGCACATACACAATAGAAACACTGATAATAAAAACTTTCCCATTATTCAATCCCAAGTATTCAACCTCCAAATTAACTCTTATATACACATGAAATGAGATCACAACTGTAAAAATAAAAGAAACTTATACCAAAAGCAACAAAACGAAACGAAAATCACTAACCAAAGCCACATTACACAGAATCAGCAGAAACCCACTTCCAAAAATGCCTCTTAACCTTAACAGCCTCACTCGCAAACCCTTGATCATCACACTCATCTCCATACTCATTCCCTTCCTCAGTCGAAAACTCGCCCTCAGGCAACCCATCAACAACCGCATCAACATAATGCAACACATAACAAGCAGGCAAACCCGGGTACGAAACCGAAACCCTCTCTTCAACCTTCTTCTTATAAGACTCCATCACAATCTTCACACCCGCATCATCCACCACAGACGAACCCAATTCCTCCTTAATCGCCCGCTTTGCGGCCGCTTCCACATCTTCCCCTGACTTTAGCTTCTCCGACAAGGGTCTCCCCCGTTTCCGAATCGACCCGTCTGATAATTCCTGATGCGACTCAATCAATAACATATGATCGTAATCCCTGATAATTCTGACGCAAACCACCTCTAGGTTGCGTACAGGCGGTGTCGAATCAGCGAGAGCGGTTTCGCCATCGGTGAGCTCGAGCCAGAGGTTGTGGACGTTCTTTGTGCCAGGTGAGGTTCCCCAGGTGGTGAATGAGTCGGAGGGTAGCCTCGGTTTCAGCCAATCGGAGAGAGATTGTGGGGTTGGGAATGAGGTGAAATTTGGGTTTTTGGGGGTTTTGGACATGGTTGCGGTGGTTGTGGCGGTGGTGGTGGTGATGTAGCGGCGGTGGGACGGTGGGAAAGAGAGGGAGAGTGGTGGCGGAAGGCGGGCGGAAAGGTGGTGTTTTGGGGCGGTGAGGAAGAAGAGGAGAGAGATTGCGGTGAGGAGAAAGTCAGGGAGGTTGTTATTGTTTGTGGGACTTTTGACCGTTGGGATTTGGTGGTGACGTGGCGGTAGTTTTAGCGGTTGGTGTGGTGGCGTTGGTGGTTGGGGCATGTTAGTTGGAAATCTTGGGATGAGAGATTTGGCGGTTGGGTGATTTGGGGTGAGAGGGGAGAGAAAGTGTGGATGCCATGATTAAGAATTTTTGATTTTGGATGTGGAAATTGTGTTTTGTGTGTGGATGTGGAAAATGGGAGGAGTGGATGGTTGAGGAACCACTACTTCAAATTACGTGTTTTTCGATTGTTTATGTGCAATCTAGCATAGACGTGTGGAAAGTATATGGATCTGATCGTTACACATGATTCTCGCTGTTTTCGGTGTTTAGCAAAAGAATATTGGTAAAGGTGATGATCTTATCATATACCATAAAGCCAGAATCGGAAGTGGTTCGACCAATTAAGCAAAACTAAAGATTCGGATGCATCGTCAAAGACACGTCTATCTTTATGGGGGTGTCATTTGTCACACAGTACTCAGCAAGAAATATCTGCTTTATTACTATCAAAAATGAAATGAAATGGAATGGTAGAGCATGATCCAAAGCTCTAAATAATAGTATACATCAGTCAAAATTTGAAACAACGTATTGATCAAGAATATAGCTACATACAGTTTAAACTATGGAACCCCTACACTTTATTTCACTAGCATTATTGTAAGAAAGAATGGATGGCCTGCTCAAATGCTACAATACACTTCTTTAAGCGTTTTGTTGACGGGAGATCCGAGGAGCTTATGCCCTCGCTGTCCACTGATGAAGTAACAAAGGTCTCTTGAATTTATAGGGGTTTATAACCCCGTATAAGTGTTCCAAATATCATCTTCGTCATAAGATATGGCTGGACTTCCAACTTGAGTGTTATCTGGCTCTTCATTACCTGCTTCATCCTGCAGGTCCTGCTCAGGCTTTGCCGTCTCCTGTGGTATCGCCTACACCAAAAAGGAAAGGAGACAAGAATCTGAATTAAATTCATGAATTGGCAAGAACTTACAACGAGCAAGAGTGACAGGAAATGTTAAGACGCTAAAAGGAGCTTTGATATTTCCATACATCGGTTTCATTATTTGCCTCAGGCTGGCCTTCCTGGTCTGTCGGGTGACCTAAACCATCTTCACTTGATGCATATTCCCTCTCCTCTGCTTCTCTTGCAGCTTCCAAGGTCTTGAGAACAAGCTCAAAACATGTATGGTCTGCGATTACGGAGCAAGTATATTAAGAACTTGCAATGTGTTCAGCATACAAAAAGGCACCATCATGTTTATGTGAGGTATAAAATTTCACTTGTGGACACATAGACGAGAGTTTTGATCGGTTTGCATTCAGTAACCAATACTTGGATAAGACATGGATGTTTGACAGGGATATGTATAGCGTCTGGGCATCCGTGATTGAGGACACATCTCTCAAAGATTAAAATTATTACAAATCGAAGAGATCAAGAGAAAAACGGGTTATTAAAACTAAGGGCTTGAGATGGAAGAAAAAAATACTTTGCAGTACCTTTTTCTCCTCTAACTATAACTCCATCATGCCTCTCTTTATTTTTATTTTTATTTACAAAAAAAAAAAAAAAAAAAAAAAAAAAAAATTCTATCATGCCAGTTTGGCAGGGTTCGGTGTGGAGACTGTACGTAGAGTCTTGTGTAATGTGTATTGTGTCACACGTGCTATAAAATCCCTAAAAAGCGAAGACATAGTAACATAGGAACAACTCACAAGTCACAGTACACCCTAAGCAACCACCTATTTGGCAAGCGTTGCCCCTTGATTTCCAATTCCTTCTTTCTTCAGGATCAAACGTTTCAAACATGAAAGTGCAATGAGTAAGACTTATTTGAAAGCTAGAAGAGAAAAAATCCATGTGGACAATGTTTCACTTTACTTTGTATTCGCGCTTCTTTTACTTTGTCTGATTTTCTAACATTTTTCTCCTTGCCTTTGAACCTATTCGTTCTTGATTTTCTCAATGTGTTTTACTACTTTGTCATTTAAGTTTTCGTCAAGATTTTTTATCTAAAGCCTGCCCTATAATCTTGCTTTCCATATTTTCATTGCTCTAAGCATAACCTCTCCCACTCTTGACAGTTTCATATGAAAAACCATGTCAGCCGACCCAAAATGATTTTTAGACTAAGGCTTTGCTGTTGTTGATGTTGAAAATGTTATTGTTCGTTGTTGTTGTGATGTTACCTAGACCCCCGAAGTGAATTGCAAGAAGTGTCTTTTCATAAGTTTGACCAAACACTAGCGGGAATGTAAATATAAATCCCAAGTGAAATTACACATCCTAGCAATTACAAATTCTCGTGTCGAAACCATATGACAACTAAAATTTTAAATTGAGAGCTATAACATCTCATTATAGAGCTTTGGGGTGAGTTCTTTAGGGCTTTTCTCTCGCTTCTTTTGTTTCTAACTTTAACTATGTCCGCAAAAGCTCTAGAGAAGTTTGGTAGAAAGTGTATTACAAAACAACCAACATTCAGAGAAGTTCAACAAACATAAAATACAATTCAGCAGAAAGAACACACCACTCACCAAAATAAAGCAGTACCACTATGCAACCTATGCATATGGACAAATGAACATGTGCATGCACTTCAGAAATATAGCAATTGTCAAACACAACGGGCAATAAGGTAAAAAGCTGAGCTTACAGTCAAAGCCGATGGCAGAAAAATATACCTGTTGCTCTACTAGTCTGAGCATCATCCATCATCATAGGATTTTGTTTCTGCTCCTTTCTGTATTTTGATCGGATTTGTTCCAAGCTCCGACCAGGAAAAAGTTGTTGTATCATTGATAAGTCAGTCCCAAATTGTCGGATACCCTACAAAAGTACAGATAGCCTGACTACATGCAAGCAGCCAAAAAATATGAACAAAGACATGGAAAAGCAAGACAACTATAGTAGCAGCATTCTTTTCGAGGAGGCGAGGGTCAATTTTTTAGACACATTAGTACCTGTACCTTTGATGTCGAGTCCCTTACAACAAGGAAAGCTCAGCCATATGATCCCATTATCCCATCCAATACAACAGACAAAGTCACAAATTCTAGAATAAAAGAGACTTAGGGATCTGGGTAACCTCTCACATACAAGGAATTGAGAAACATCAAGAATAATGTACCTGGTAAAACAATTCAGTATCCTTCTTCGACCACTTCGCCCTAGCTTGAGGCTTCCTGAATGTATGGTAATTATAGTAGCCTGTATCTGTTCGAATCCCTGAGGTTGAAGGGATGTCACTAAAATCTTTATCTTGGTCAAACTCAAGTCCATCGTCATGGTAAGGAGAGTCCTCCCACTGCAAGTTATCATTCCTGTAACGAAGAATTCAAAGCCTTACACTCCACACAATAAAATAGCATATCATGTGACAAACCACTATACTGAGTAACTATATGTTTAAGACGTTAGTTTTCCGAACCATAGGACTCAAATTAATATCTCTTTTATGATGTTACTGCAAATGCAGAACACGCACAAACAACCATTAAGCTTGGGAAAAGTTTTCCCTTTGGACCAAATTCCAAAATCTTCAGACGTGAAAGCATTGATGTAAAAGATGAGGACCACAAAGCAGACAGAATAAGCACCATCAAATGGGAAGCTACAGCCATAGGCCATAACATCTCACCAAGATAGAAAACAAACATAGGGTTTGCCCAATAGAAATATTCAAAAAATCAGGAAGAAAGAAAAAGTAATCAACAAAATTGTTAGATATGAGTGGTGGCCACACACATCAAAAACCAAAAGCAAGCACCTTGTAGAGGCACCGAATCTAAACATGTTGAATTCCAAAGTGAACATACAAGAGAGCAAGGAGAACCACCAAGAACAAAACAGTTAAATGTTTCAAAAAAGCTCCTTAGTTAAACAGCTTCAAGCCTTCAACGATATTGTTACCTCTCATTAGTTGACACTGGAGCTGCGGCAACTTGTTTCTTCTGCATATAAAATGAAACGGGTAGATGTTACAGATTACCAAATACAACAAACAATGCTAAAAACAGGTGAAAAGCAAAGCAAAATACCGCTTCTCGTTCTTTATGCTCTCCCCATAATATCAAATCCTTCAACGGAACCTTGTGAAGGTCAAGTTCATCCTCCGGTATTTCAAGCAAAGATTTGTCCACTTCGCCAGAACAAGACAATGCATATCATTAGAATATGATGAAATTTGAAACAGGCCTGATAATATAAAGTAGTTACTAAAAAGACATTACATATAGAGAACAAGAGGAAAAAAAAGCAACAGATCTGTTGAAAATACCACATCTTTTTCGTCGAGTTGCATGAGGGAACTTCTTGGGGGGCTTAACAATAGTTTGATCAGGTTCTTGTGATGCTTTCTTCCTCTTTCTAGCAGGTTTATCATTTCCAGAAGCGGCATTTTTTGGCTTTCGTCCTCTTTTCTTCTTCGGTATTTCCTCCTCTAAATGATTAGAGTCATTTTCCTCTCTATTTGATGCCAACTCATGACAAGCTTTTGTAGGAGATTTACAACTTCCGCCAGATCCATCATTGGTTCCACTAAAGAAGTCATAACCTTTTTCATTTACTTCCACACCTGACAATACACGTCCTTCATCTGGTGCGTTACGAGCGGAGTTCAAATCATCAAATTTTCCATGCTTTCCCCTCTGAAAGCCACAGTAAACATGTTCATTATGTAAGAGGCTGATTGATAAGGAACTACATGCTGAAAGTTATTATTGCTCATGATAATATTACTACCTGTTGTAGTTCATCTGGAGCCACCAATGGATCGGTATCTTCAAAGACAACATCTTGAGACTGGTCTGTAGCAGGATTCATAGAAAGATTGCCATCAAGCCCGGCCTGTGAAGAATTATTAATAGGATTCGGTCCCTCAATATATACTGAACCATCTATAACAGGCTGGTCATAAGATGGAAGTTGTGGAGCATCAGGAAGATGAGAAAGAGTCTCGACAACATTTTTTACTCTATCTTGTGCTTTGGGCTTGGGCTTAAACTTAGAAGCTCTCTTTCCTGGCAGCATCACACCATCAACGGTAAGTATGAAGAGAAGACCAAAGAAAATCGCATAAATAAACAACAACAAAATATCATTGAGCAGTACCAGAAGCAGTTCCAGGCTCATTCATCATCTCTGCTATGTCAAGACAAGAGAAATCCCCAGCTTCCTGTTATATTCGCCAAACCCAAAACAGAAGAAAGAAGTGAGGCCAACTTAAAGAATAACTACAATAAAACCTTGCATAACTATAGAAAATGACTGAGAATCAATGAAAGGAAAACTGTCTTTACCAGCTGCTCCACATCTATCTGAAAGTCTCCGGAGTCTTCATATGTTGAAGGCAAAGGGAAGTCTTGAGTTGTTTGAGAAGTACACGGCCTGAAAGGCGAAGAACTGGCAAAAGAAACATCAGGGAAATCAGGAGTCTCCCTTTCATTCGGGATAGTCAAGACATCTTGAGCAGGTATCTCTAGAGGACAAACCAAATTTGAAGTTAGTGCCAACAGCGTATAACTCTCAAGCATCAAGATCAAACAAGATTACATTCAATTTGATTACCATTTGAGTCGACTGGAGCCTTAGATAAACCAACAATATCCTTGGTTGAAGGCACAGGGAAATCTTGAGTTGTTTGAGAAGTACACGGCCTGAAAGGCGAAGAACTCGCAAAAGAAACATCAGGGAAATCAGGAGTCTCCCTTTCATTCTGGATAGTCGACACATCTGGAGCAGGTGTCTCTAGAGGACAGAGCAAAATTTGAAGTTAGTGCGAACAGCCTAATTAATCATATAACTAATAAATAAAAGCGCCGAGAATTTGTAATATAACTCTCAAGCATCAAGATCAAACAAGATTACATTCAATTTGATTACCATTTGAGTCGACTGGAGCCTTAGATAAACCAACAATATCCTTGGTTTTTGTCAATGACGAATTTGCAGGAGCTTGCTGTTCCTCAATAGACTGGGCAGGTTTTAACGATGCTTTCTTAGGCCGAGCTTTGACCTTGGGCTGAAATTTTCTAGCAACTGGCACCGCAGAAAATCAAACATAGCATTAGACGTGACTGAATGAAAACAATACATTCTATTTCCAAAAGGCATTGCTTGTAAAATTACCCTTCACAGCCGGTGCATCAGAAAAGAGATCATCCAGAATGTCCATAATTAGAGGACATGTACCTAATACGAAAATAGATGTTAAGCTAAATTTATCCACACATTATAACAAAAAACAGCCAATAAAATAGACACTGCATTTACGATGCATCTGCTTTGAGGCTTCACTTATTTAACCTAGGTCATGAATGCTGCACTAGTAAAAACTTACGAGTAATTCTACAGTGAGACCGTCTCATCGTATGACACCAATTAATACGTTACTCTTAACCCCCTTCGATAATCTTTCATTTCCATCCCCCACCTCACAATCCCTCGTTTCACATTATCAATATATCTCTAACAACCACAGTTTTCACAATTATAACCTTAAAATCTACAAACAACAACAACAAGTGACAGAAAAAAATAACAATTAAATCACTAATACTATGATAAAGATTATTAAACCATAATTAAACAATTAAAACACAAGGATATACCTAAATTAAAGCTTCAAAAATCAGAACAAATAGAAATTAATTGGTAAATTAAAGCTTAATAGAGAGGAGAGGGAGTGAGGAAGAGGAGTACCAGCCGAGGCGACGACGGTGGTTGTGGTGGTGGTGGTGGTGGCGGCGGCGGCGGCGGCGGCGATGAGCGGGCAGGGGATTTCTGGGTACTGGGGCTTTTCAGAGTGATTGTTATTTTTGGGGTATTATAATTAGGTTTTATATTGGAAATATTCTGCTAGTTATATTCAGTTGGTTTGATGGTAATGGGCTAATGGGAGATTAGAGATTTCAGACTTTGTTTTGAGGTGTGCGGTTCGACACCCGAAAGTTGCAATCTAGAGTACTAGGTTTTATTTTTACAGTATTTTTGTTTATGGAAAGAATAGTACGGAGTAGTCCGTACTGTATTGGGAAAGGAATTATGGCCTTGTTGGGGTGGAGGACTGGAGGGTGGGAGTGGTGGCCTAAGCGCAAATAGCAAAATTCGATAGCGGCTCCTCGTTGGTAAAGGTGTGGTCGAAGGCAGGGAAATTGCTCTGGGGAAATGAAAAGAATAAGTGCAAGGAGACGGAATGCAATTTTTATACCGTGCCAATAGTCCATAATGTATCCCCAATCCATTTATTTGTTATTGTGAACATTTCTTAACAATATGATTTAACAAATAAGGAGTTAATCTCGATAAGACCGAAATAATAGTAAGGACGATGTCACAACCTTTTATGTTTTCTAAACGGTGGTACAAAAATATTCGAACTTTTTCGAAACCCTAAAATGAAAAGTGACCACTCTTTTTTTGGGTAGATTCCCACAAAGTACCTCCGCGAAGGAATCAAATATAGTTTTGCCTACATTGTGGAATTGGGTATTGGATTAATTGGGTATATGTATAAGCTTGGATTCATTGAGGAGAAGTTAAATGTGAGTTGTTGCCTCTTCTTCCAATTCCGATTGATCTTGTTGTTGGTGTTACTCTAAAAATTTTGGGTTGATTGCTAATTATCTCGTATCTCGTGTCGTCATGTAACTTAATTATATGATGATTTGGCTTAGTTGAGCTTTTTTTTGTGGTCTCACTGAGAACATTGTAGCTGTCATTGTGGTTCGCTCATGACAGATTATCAGGCATACTTTACGATTTCTAAAGAACAGAACGTATAACTGGTATAAGTTGGATTGATCCAAACATGTAAGATGCTGGTTGATGTTTGATATCCAGCTAAATTTGATTGAATAATGTTAGCTTCAACATTTCTATAAGCAAAATTATCAAATGTAGGATTCATCCTTGCAACTACTTATGTTTATTTCGTAGATATTATAGATTTCTTGTCGTATGTTGCATGCCATAGTTTCTACCAATGTGCCTTCAAACCTGTGGTCTTGAACATAGATTTCTTGTCGTAGAATTTTCACGTTTAGTTTAGCGATTTCATTTTCATAAATAATGACTGATTGTTTTTAATTGTAGAAAAATTGTGGGAGCCAAGGTTTCCAAACATAATCAAACCCCAGATTTCGATGAAATATATGATCACTATGGTCATGAAAGTGGGATGACAGCTATAATTGATAGGAATTATATTGATGTAATCTATCCTCTTATCTAATTTCTACAAGATACATGTATTTGACGATATATGTTTTCGAGAAGCTGTGGAGAGGCTATCGAAGATGGAGTTGATGTATTAAACATGTCCTTTGGTTTGAAGTAAGATGCAGTAAATATCGTTCCACAATCGCGTAAATTCAATGCTGACATAATTGTCTATTCAACTCTAAAAGGTCCTTGATTTCAGGTTCTACTAATTCAGTGACAAATTACCAGTCATGGCAATTTTGCGCAAGGGCTTCAAATCGAAGCACACCCCTTGTCCCTATTGTAATATTAGTTCTCAATTGTGGAACATTCAGTTATTATATTATATACTTCCTCCGATTCAAAGAGATTTTCCTCATTCTATTTGCAGTTTTGAGGTGCCATGTTGAGAGCTACTTTCATATCAAATGAATCATTCACTTATTGTAAAAATTAGTACATATTTGATTTTGCAATACATTCTACCAACTCCATTTGATTTTACGGCAAATGGATCTTCCATTTAGTCTACAAGTAGTCTCTAACATTACAATTGAAAACTATAAAAAGAAAGAGGAAAATCTCTTTGAGTCGGACGGAGTATTGTACAAAACAATTTCATTTGTTTTTTTTAATATTCTTTATTGGATATGCACTTCTATTTATTTTTTTTTTCTTGAAGTCAGGATATGCAGTTGCCTTAGAATGATGAGTTGTAGAACATTCGATCCATTCTTGCAGAAATCAGATATGTGGAATTTTCTATTGTAATATGTGATGTTCTTGGCCCTTGACAACTGAACCCCGGCCCTCTTGCTTTGGAATTTTCTCTTATGAACAAGCCCCTGCTAACAGACAACTTATCGAAATATTTGATCTTTTGCATAATGAACCATGTCTTGAACACGAATTAGTCCTAATTGTTAGATAAGTAAACCGTGAATGTCACTGTAAATATATTGTGAAATGTGATAGTTGTCCATTACCTGCACTACTACATGAACAATCACAATGGATTCACATCCCTTGGAGTTATTTTTCCCTGGAGTTGGTAGAGTTTACTATAAATAGAAATTATAAATGAAAATGTATTTTTAAACACAAGGAATAAACTCTACCATGTAGAAATATAATTTTCTTTTGAGTAAACTCTACCATATAGAGTTATTTTTCCACTTTAGGGGATCTCAATCATATCACAATCATAACCTTAAAGAAATCTACAAACAACAACAACAAGTGACAGAAAAAAATCACAATTAAATCACTAAGTACTATGATAATAAAGACTATTAAATCATAATTAAACAATTAAAACAAGAGGATATACATAAATTAAAGCTTCAAAAATCAGAACAAATAAAACTTAACTAGTTTTTGTCCCCGTGAATTCACGCGACTGTTAGAATTATATTATTACGGATGCGTATCTCAACTCTCCATCATTATCGGTTTAATAATCTTTTTAATTATGCATGCTAGTGAAAACATTCATGATCTCTTTTGAACTCGCTTCAAAAATCCCTACTTCAACGACCTTTGTTTTCTTTTCTATTCTTCCGTTTTTATCCACTCTCTTTTCCCTTATTGCACAATCACAACCAAAACCACATACTCATCTACTATTGATACGAGTAACGCAGCGGAAAAACGAATAGGCAGAACAATATTAGGTTTTGATCCCTGTTTTGGAAAACAGTTCTGACAAAAGGACAGTACAGACCGTATTTTATAGGAATGATTATTTTTGGTGTTTTTGTATTTGAAATGACGAAAATAAAGATATGAACGAATGAATCTCAGCCCTTAGAGATCCAATCGAGCTAAGCTAAACCCTAAACAGTACGGTCGTTTAGTTTTAGCCTTTGACCTGTAGTACCTCTAGCCGATCAACGATAGAACGAGTGCCTTCCGGCCTTTGGTCTTGTCTAAGGCAAACCAATCTGTTCCGTCTATCTGATCGGTGAAGCCAAGCTAGAGACCAGCTATGCTTTGTATTCCTCCTTGATGTCCTTCTTTCCAAGCCTGGGATGAGTGAAGGTTCACTTATTTCGGAGTGTGACGGGCCTCCCTCTTAGCCTAATTGGTATTATAGTATACCCAATCTCTCTTGCATACTTAAGCTCCTCACTATAATAAACCCCAACAAATGTTCCTGTTGGAAAGGTAAGAGTACGTTCCCTGTCTTGAGTTCAAGTACCTTTAGAACTTAAAACGAATGCAAAGGAGTGAGAAAAACCTTTCTCAGACTCTTTTTATTGCTTTTTTTAATTCAACGATACATGCCACAATTGAACGTCCTAGACTTGTTTATATAGTAAACATAAACTCTAGAACCTACCTTAAACTAACCTAATACAATACGGAAAATAATACTCCTAAGAAAACAAGGTAATATACTTATCTCCCTAATCTTATTCAAGCAACAATAAGGTAAATAACATTAACTAATAATATGAAAACTGATCTTTTGGCTAAAGAGCACGTCCTTCCTAGCCTAGAAACTCACGTAGGTGCAGGTACAAGGAACATAACTCGGTTCTGTCTCTTCCTTCGCAAGACTCTTGTTATAGAGGGAACAGATGTTGAATCTGTTCTCTCGAACACACGACCACGTATCAACTATGAATCGCCCAAACTCCAAAAACTCGTCCCAGCACCCCTCCCCCAAACCCGTCACTTCAGCACTCGCGTGTCACAACCTTATACAATTTCTATAGATCTACACATTTTGACCGATATCTGATAATCTAACAAAATAGAGGTCTTAATTAGGTAGTTTGTCAAAAATGGTTATGAAGTAAGAGACATAAGTGATGAGGGAAACTGCACTTGTTTAATATTAATATATGATTACTTTTTATTTTGTTGTTATCGGAAAAAAAAAAAAAATCTTTCAACACAAAAACAAACACTTTTAAAAAATAACAGCTACTTTTGTTTTTGCTCTAATTTGAAAACCGTTCCATTATATTTTCGGATTTGAGATCTAGTTTAAACTCCCACTCGATAATAAATAGGAAAAACAAAACTTTACATTTCCTCTCAAAGACTAAATTGTTGTTTGAGTTTATTACCTATTGATATTATTGTGTAGATGTTAGTTGGGGACTATTTGTACACTAAATGAAAGACCCGTTTACCTTAAAATCAAGTAGAGTTGGTTTACTGGCATGCAGAATGAAATACTTACTAATTTTTAAAGCAAGTGAACGATTCATTTGGTCCAAATATAACTCCCAACATGACAACTCAAAACTGCAAAAAGAAACTGGAAAATCTCTTTAGGTAGGAGGGAGTACATGAATGTGGAAGAAAGTGGATGGTTTGAGTGAGTCTGAAATTGTTGTCAGTCTGAGTCTGGGATGAAAAAATGGGTGGAAAGCTTATATGGCAAAGTCTAATACGCTGTAAGCATGAGATGCTCTTATGTAACTTATCAAAGCATGAAGTTATGCACACACACAAAAAAAAAAAAAAAACAAAAATATTTTCGATGATATTTATCCTATATCTCTATATAATTTTGGCTTGCAAAAGTGTAGTAGGGGCATTTGTCCAATTTCAATTAGTTAAAAGTACAGTTAACACATTGTATACTTCAAGTTTTGGGGCATGAAATTCACATTACACTATGGATAGAGTTACACATGTACATTGAGTTTGTGCATGAATCTTGAAAATGAATGTTCATAGTTTGACTTGATGTACATGAATATATAAATTTATACATGAACTTATGTAATTTGAGATGTTCAAAGTACCATTTTAATTGTATGAATGTATGTAGTTTGAGATATTCAAAATATATGAATTAAAGTATACATGCAATACAAGTATAAATACATGAGTCTTATACTCTTACCTTCTCAAACTTACATCCAACCTAAATATAGAACTTTACTAGAAATATCTCCTGGTTCGCACGATCAATTTTTATATTTAGGTCGAAAATCTTATATTGTGGTTCTAATAATATCAGATTAGCCTAGTGTTCATGCACCTATGGCTTGGTTAATCGGGTTTTGCATGAACCTTGGGAATTGAGAGAAGAATGGCATATTGATAGTATATAGCACATTGACCTTCATTTCTCAATCTACCATGTTCCTCTCATTTGGATACGTAATTACAAAAAAATACAATGAATGTACTTATGTACATGACATTTTCAAGATTCATGTGCAAATGGAATGTGCATGGCATTTAAACATTGATGTATGAAGTGGGTGTACGCATTCATGTGACCTTCTTTTACTCTTTTCTTGGATACACTACATGCATAGTTAGAACTTAATTCAATTTTGAAGTTTGAATTCATGCATATTCTACATGATAATTATCATATGCACAATTTCCTAGAAACATTGATGTGTAGTGTGTGAACTCAACTTGATCACTTGAACCTTATTTTACTTGTTCTATAAGATATTGATCCACACTTGCCCAACCCAATTTTAGATAGAGACTAGGTATATCTCGTGCTTCGCACGATTAATTTTTATATTTAGCTCGAAATCTTATATGTAAATTGGAATGATATATATGTCTTTTATGACATCTGTGTGCAAATTATATGAGTTTTTTTTTTCAAAATTATAGTTTGGTTTTAATAATATCTTATTAGCCTAGTGTTCATGCACTTATGGTTTGGGTAATCGGGTTTCACATGAACCTTGGGAATTGAGAGATGAATGACATATTGATAGTATATATCACATTGACCTTCATTTTTCAATCTACCATGTTTCTCTCATTTGGATACATAATTATAAAAAGTACAATGAATCTACTTACGTACATGGCATTTTTCAATATTCATGTACAAACGGAATGTACATAGCATTCGAACATTGATGTATGAAGTGTGTGTACGCATTCATGTGACCTCTTTTACTCTTTTTTTGAAAAGGAGAAGATCAATTTCATTAATTAAAAGGCCATACGGCATCTACAATATCAAAGATATAGATCGAATACAGAATTATCAAAATCAGACAAAATCCTCCATCAAAATAAAGATCACTAATGTTATAATATGACGCTTCTGCATACCCTCTATCATATCGCTGTTTGAGACAGCCTTCCACGAGGGGACCTACGGATCTGGAGAAATTTTGATGTAAAGACATTTCATCTAACCTGGTAACATGTAGACGAATATAAAATCGCAATACCATACCGTACGCAATCATTGCCCAGATCTTCCACATGCTCTGAAATATCAGAGATCTCGACGCTCTCATAGTGAGAGAAGAAGCCCACACATAGATGGGAAAAACGCTCTCACGTGGAGAGAACGGAGTTATTTTAATCATCATAAAATCTTAAATTGAAGAAAATTTGGGGCATACCACCATCTAATTGATTGGTGGTAGCCCCTAAAAATGAGCTTTGGAGGCTAGGGTTTTTTAGGGAGATGAGGAGGAGAGGGAGAGTTTTTTTGGGGAGAGAGAGAGAGCGCAATTAATCATTATATTACTTAAGCACCTCTTTTACTCTTTTACTACACGCATATTTAGAACTTAATTTAGCTTTGAAGTTTGAATTCATGCATATTATACATAATGATTAGCATATGCACAATTTCCTAGGAACATTGATGTGAAGTGTGTGAACTCAACTTAGATTACTTGAACCTTACTTTACTTGTTCCATAAGCTATCGATCCACACTTGCCCAACCCAATTTTATATAGAGATATAGGATAGGATATAGGATCGTGCGAAGCACGATATACTTTCTAGTATTGTTATAGTTTTGAATCTAAGTGCCTGTTGACAATTATGGGTCCTTCGCCGAAGAAAAAGAAAAGACGATTATATTTACGGATCAGTTCAAATTTTCAGATCGTGTTCGAAATGACGAAATGTGGTGGAAATTCAGATGTTCAATTTTGGGTTAACTCTACTACGGAGTACGAGTAATCGAGTATGTCTATAATTTTCATTCTTCATCCTCATAATTCTACCCAACAGGCCAACAATGTGACAGGAATGCAAAGGCCCATGTAGAACTGTAGGATGTAACGGGCCCCTCTTGGCTGCCCAAAGAAGTTCTGCTTTGCTTCGCAATTCAAGCCCGTGGTTCCCACATGAGTTATGTTCCTTCACCGTGAAGGTTTTCCCACCCGCATGCATTCATATTGTGAGAGCCTAATTTATGGTACCTTCGAATTTTTCGACTTTTTTCTATGTAGATCATTGAAGATACATATAAAAGAAATGGGATATCTGGATACGTAATGACGTGTAGATATAGTCGTATGGACTATTCATTCTCACAACAATAGTAGACTCGACTTGCAAAACTTAAATATATCTGCCATTTCGTAGTGCCAGTTCAATTGACTTGGTGAAATTTTTCTTCGATTTATAAGTTACACATAATATGTTGCATGTTAAAATTTTTGTGGTCGGGGCTAATTTCTACGCGCCATCCATCCTGATTTGATTCAATTAGATACAACTCCATCATTTTAGAGAATTATTCAAGACAACCGAAAAAATAACGCTTTGAACAATCTTTGAACCCAAGGTAATCGTCCATGCACGGTGGAAGAACACCTATATACCGTACTCATTAAAAAAGCAAAATGCTGAACAAAGTAGTAACAGATGTAATGAACACTTGTGCTTTAAAGCTACACGACATCTATCCCCATGTATCAAATCTATTTCGCTTCAATGTCTTGTTTTTCCGAACATTTGTGAAAGAGTCAATGTGACACATTAGCAAATTGCTATAACTTAGAACTCAATTCCTTATAACAGATGTCTTTGTAAAAAACTAACACGAACAGGAAACGTAGAGACATTGAAGTGTCGACGTTAGTGTTGGTACTTGTTAGTAACATAAAAAAAATGTGTGCATTTTTCCAAAGAGTTTGTGGCAGATTTCAACCTTGAAGTAATAATAAAGAGAAATAAAGGAAAACGAAGGGCTGTCAACTAAAAAAACTTGTCATCTTTGCATGCATGGCTAATTGGCTATTGACTATCTAGGCTTTACTGTGACAACCGGACCCGCACAGAGCCTGGGTCCATATGATAGTATTCGATATGATTTTAATTAAAATCTAACGAATTGATAGTTAGAAACACGAGTAGACTAGATTAAATGATTATGAATATTGTCTCGATAATTCTGATCATCTGATTTGATACGAACGAATTTGATTTGATGTATATGAAATGAAAATATATGATTTGATTTAATCTAAGTTCATTATTCTTTAAGTTGGATCAAACATGGTCTAAGTAGTAAAAAACACGCATGCGTAGACTAGTTGATGTGTATTGATTTCACTTAATACGAATTGATCTCTTTTTGTGGAAGTTACGGAACTTAGGTAAATTTGTATCAGGAACAAACCTAGGCTCGATCACTGAGAATTATTAGTTCAACTCTAATTTGACCTGGAGTGTATCTAATTTGTAGAATCTAAAATGAACTGAACTCATTGTTTTCTAAGCTAAATCATCATACCGTAAAAAAAGCCTAATATAGCTTACGCTTAATTGGATTGTATACAGAAAAAAATAAAAATAAAGTTATAAGACAAATGGTTATTGTTTTGATATCTTTGAGAATTAAAGATCCACCCTTGTGAGTTCCAACAGCATATCTATGACAAATAATAACCTCGTTTCTAATACACAATAGAATGAAGTAGTAGAAAGTAAACTCAATTGACAGTCCATCCTATTATCTACTACTCTGTACTAGTATGTTCTCCGTAGGAATTAGAAAACAATACATTGACTAACAATTAAAACCAATTTCAACCCCTTTGAAAAATAAAAGAAGCTAATTTCATCGAAAAACAATATGATTGATACAAGACTAACTAACAGGTCTAACACAAGTTACGACATTTAACAATGCTCTATGATCAACAATCATTTTCAGATTACCAGAAGTGATTCTAACAGTAGACAGTTAAAAACTAAGAGTGGCACACCTCTCTTTCACAGGAAACTCAACACTAGTACTGTTAATGGTAACTCCAAAATATCTTTCACAGCAGTCAATGTAGGAGAAGTAGCATTTTGCATAAAACAGAAAACGAATATTCAGCTGACACCCACCAAATCTCCAAATATAAGGTACTTTTACTGTACTACTTTATCAAAAAATTTAAATTTCTTTTCTTTTTTACCAAATATATAATGACCCTGCATTAATGTTAAAATTCCCTGCTCCAACTTGCAAACTCCCCCAGCTGGGAAAATTTTGGACGGTCCACAATTTTTCTCCAGCAGCCTCACATGTCCCCATCATCTTTTCTCTCACACAAGGACTCGTACTACCTCTATTTTTTATTACTTTGGGGTCGTTTGGATAACATAGCAATTAAATTCTTGTAGGAAATAGATTATCCCGGGAAATGAATTCCTATGGTAAATTCCCGGGAATTCGCCTTACAACGTTTGGATACCATCTAGGAATTTAGAATTCCTTTGGAATTAATTTCCCATAACTTGTTTGGTTACCATACACAATTCCTTTGCTTAATTATTAAAATGACTAACTTACCCTCTATTAATGTAGCTAAATAAACATAAAATAAGTAATTAAAGGGTAAAGTAGTAATTGTACATATTTTAGACCATAGGAATTGTGAATGACCATGGGGGGGCTAGGTAATTTAATTCCTATGCTTCATAGGAATTAGAAATTCCCAAGGAATTTCCAATTCCCCCACTTCTTCAAAAATGGGTTATCCAAACAACCCCACAAAACCCCAATTCCCAGGAAAATGAAATTCCTATCCTTTTTGAGGGTATCCAAACGACCCCTTTATCTTTTTTATTTACCGTGTTTGAAGAGATTCCCAACCCAAACTTCTTTCCTTTGCTTGACTCCTGTACTGTGAAGGGCGTGAGCCGATCATCTGTTCCACTTCATATTCCGTCTATTATCTTATTCCGTAATAACCTTGACAACTTATCATAATAAGATGACAAAATTGTAAAAAGTTCGAAAATAAAGGATCTAACACGTAACGTACAAAAATGGGACAGAAGATCTGCTCTCGACTTCGTTGTGCTCTAGAATTTTCTTCTCAAAATTTGAACCCACCTACAGAGTACAGAACCACCAAAAAAAAGAGAGGGTAAAATGACCATATTACCCTTCTCTGTTCTCTAGACTTCTCTGCAGAATCCACCCACCACCAACAGTCCATTTCTTTCACTGATTTCACTTCAACTTTTCATTTCTTTATTTCATCATTTCACCTTTTCCATCATTTTTCTGGGTCTATAAGTTCACACCCCAAACAACAACCATTTCCCCCCCTTTCTCTTCTCCTCCTCTTCCCCTCCTCTACTTCCTCTCTCTCTATTTCTCTCTCAAATCTGAGATCTTTCTTCACTTTTTTTTCCCTACAGAAACTCTGCTGAATTTCTTGCAGAAAACCCACAAAAACTGCTCCTTTTTTTACCTCTTTTTCCCCACCATTTCACTAGAAAGAAAAAAAAGATTCAATCTTTATAGTTGGTAATATTTTTCTGCCCAAAAAACACAACATTAATGCTTCAAAACTGGGTTTTAATGTATGAGATTCATGTCTCCAATTCTCAGTGAATTGTATCTTTCTGGGTTTATGATAAATTCCACATACAGGCGCAGGACCCATCTAGTTCAATCCTTCTCAGTTGTTTTTCTTTACTGGTTTTACTACATCTCATAATTAATCTTTCCCCCTTCTTTTAAATTAGCCCTAGTTTTTTTTTTACTTTGTTTTTTACCATATAATCTACAAACCCACAAAAAAAGTTACTGCAATAAAAAATCCCTTTTAATTTTCACTGAGTTTAAGGTATTGACTAGTAAATCAGGGTCCTGCAAAAAAAGTAATGGCATCACCAGGAGGAACATCATCAGGGTCATCATCCCTGCAGCAGAACTCAAGCTCAGAGGAGGACATGCAGGTGCAGATTCTGGATGAGAGGAAGAGGAAGCGGATGCTGTCGAACCGCGAATCGGCGCGGCGGTCACGGATGAGGAAGCAGAAGCATCTAGATGAGCTGATGGCACAAGTTGGAAACCTGAGGAAATCAAACAATCAGATTCTGAACAGCATCAACATCACAACTCAGCAGTTTCTGCAGGTTGAGGCTGAAAACTCCATTCTCAGGGCTCAGATGTCAGAGCTCACTAACAGGTTACAGTCTCTGAATGAGATTAACACTGTTCTGGGTGCTCCTCCATCTGATGATCATCATCAGAACAACAATCACAGCATGGGAATTTATGGGGAGGAGTTTTACCCAATTGTGCAGGGGCATTTTGGTAATAATACTTTCTTGATGAACCCATGGGACTCTGCTGCTGCTGCTACCACCTGTATGAATCACCCCATCATGGCTTCTTCTGCTGACATGTTTCAGTATTAATTCAAAGCACATTGGAGAGAAAAATATCAGCAACAACAATTTAATTAGCAGGTCTTAATCATCTGTTGTTCAAGTGTCTTAAGCTTAATTAAGTGGGGATTTACTCTTAATTTTATATTGGGGCTGTAACTTGTAATCTGGGTTTTTTTTTCTTTTTGAAATAAGTAGCTTGTTACTACAGGGGTTTGGGGGGAAATATATGGGTTTTTCTGTAAATTGAGCTTATGAATGAAGTCTATCAATGTCATTGTCCCAACTTTAGTAATGATTATGTTTGATTAATCTTGCTTTGGTTAAAAAACTTTGGTGTTTTTATGATTTTAGTAGTGGGATTTGGTTACTAATATTGCTCAACAAGTCAACAGAATTCAGGTGAAAATTATAAATATCTACCAACAATTTTCAGGTACTATATATAGTGTTGAGTGTTGACAGCTTTGGTGTGACTCCTATCTTATGGTCTCACCACCAATTTTGCCTTGATTTAGTCGAAATTCGTATGTATTGACCTTTGGCCGACCCCAAATCCTTTTAGAACTAGATAGTACAATCGACAAACTCTTAAGCTAGCTGACATCTATCGCTGCTCCGATCTCTGCTATAAGAGTTTATTGACAATCAAGACTAAGGCTTTGTCGTCGTTGTTGCGGTGTCGTGGATTGTGACATTACTAACTAAGCAAATAATCTAGTGGGATGTGGCAATCAAGAAGACATACGCTTGTACGTTACAAAAGAGCACACCTCATACACTTAACTTAAAATCACTTTAATCCAAAATGTCCACCAGCTATTAAACATTGATGTATCACTTGTCACATTAAAGACACTTTTCTATTAGACTATAAGAAGAGGAGACGCAACTACTAGTGTAACCATTCAACTTAAAAATCTTTGTCTCTGAGTGTTTACTCAATAATATATTCTAGACATACCAGATTAGAGAAACTCTATAATACTTACGAATACATCATCAACCATCAACATAAAGGGAAATTTACCTTTCTCCACCAAATTGTTAAGAAGCTTTTAGCTTTTGCAAAGCGCAAAGAACTGCACTCTCAAAATCCATGAGAAGATAAACATAATTAACGGCGAAATTACTCGTAAAGTCGCCGGCAGATCAGTTTAACCGCTATAACAATGATTTATTCGTTATGATAAAATTGTAAAACACCTTGGTGGGATAATGGTAAAACTAGATTAAAAGTCTAGTAAGTTCAATAGATACATCATGCGCGAAACTAACGTTGGTTCAGACATTGGAAACTAGGGCATGCAATCATGCAACGAAGATTGCTTGAGAATGGGATGGAGATGTTTGATGTTGACTCCATGTCGTAGCCATAGAACAAGTTTCTTAACTTTCTTTACAATTGTGCCAAGTAAAAAAGGCACTTCCCTAAAATTAAAGGTACTCTCCAACTCATCCCTCCTCGGGTGATAGCAATGTTTAGTCGAGTTTCGGGAAATTTTCGACTTAATTAGGGGAACCTATACTAAAAGTAGAGTATTTAAACTTGCCATTTTACCTCATTACATGGGAAGAGACGTATTACAGTTGTTTTAGTACATAGAAGCAGCTAATGCCGCCGGGGATGGAGAAACGAGGATAATACGGGAGTACCCTCACGTAGGTTTATTTTCTGACTAGTAGGCTGACCTTGATATTCGAGGGACGCGTAATTATGAATTTATGATTCTCCTATATTATCAATGTTACCATTAACAATTTTTATACCAGTGAAATTCCGTTGCTACAATCTAACTATGATATAATATAACAATTAACACATTACATCCCACAATCCTAAGCAAATCAACGGGATACATAAATATGATATAATCTGACTTATAAAAATTTCGAACCTTACAATTGCACAAAAAACTACCAGTAAACTATGTTTTGGCTCTATCTCAATGTGCTACTACCGGAGTATAGTGTTAAGGAATGAAATTACCTTGTCTAAGGGTTATTCCGAGTATGAACTCTCATAACCTCATTCCCACATCATTAGCTGCTTCTAAGAACAATAACAAAAAATAAGTAGTGCATGCTACCCAGAAGAATTTTACCAAAATTCCCTGAAACATCACTGCACATTCTGTATTACCAAAAATTCTAGCAGCCTCTTTGGCACACAAAGTCAAAAGTTAGCAACTACTTGTACAATGTTTACGTGATCAGTGAATAGACTAATTATTGAGTCAGTAACTTTCATGACATATATACGTTGTATCACTTGTATGTTTGTCGAGAGTTAACTATTGCATCAATCAGCTTAATTAATCTGATGATGTATCAATCAACTCATTAAAAGATGAATTAATCAGCTTAGTAATCCAATGATGATAAAGTCTTCAATCCAACTTTTGAAAAACAAAGCATTGTCAATTTCGCAATTTCGTATGCATCTATTGGACCATATAAGGCATGTTGGCTGATTTCACCAAGAAGTCTTTGCTCACTAATCTATTCGAGAAAGCACCCAAGAGATGTGTAAAACTGTAAATACATTATAAGGACAATAAAATAGATAGACCTATTTATAATTATAACACCCTTATTCCTTGTGGTCTGAAAATTACCCTTTTAAAAGATTGTCAAGCTATGGACTGGCACTATGAGGCTATAAGCCTATAACTATAACAAAATTGGTAAAACTCGACAAAACTCAACAGATCGAAAATCATATATTAGACAACTGAACTACAGAAGTACTAAATTAAAAGGTAAACATGTGTTTACTCACTAGTTAAAGAGAACAGAATACATACTCCGCATATACAATCAACTAATCAAGCTTATAATAATTAAATTAATTTAGTGAAAAGCAACCACATTGAAGGAAGTGAAAATGAGTAGAAAAATGGATTAAGGACTAAAACTTCTGAATTCACAAAACTTAATTAAGTAAAGATCAAAATGGAAAGAGTTGATCAAAGAGTCCCACGTGGGAAGGGATGGAACCATCAAAAGAGTCCCACGTGGGAAGGGAACCATGTTCTCTGAGCAAATTTTGCAAACCCAAGATTCCATTAAATAATAATTCTATTTACCTAATATTAATAATTTAAGGAAGATCCTCCCCTTCATGATTAAACATATTGACAAAGTACAATTCAATTACTAGGGGAGATGCTTTAACATGGTCCTGCCGCCCAAGGAGAAAAAACAATAACAAATGTCATTACAAACTAATAATGGCCTAACGAGAACTGATGTTTCCGTATAAATCAAACGTCAACAATTCAAAAACATGGAAAGAGCTCTATAGCTCTATAAGGCTACGACACATGCTTGGGTGCTTTAACAAGAAAGGTTGAGAATCTATGTTACCGGAACGTCTGCTAGTATCTAACCATAAGCATCGTACCCTGCTACTAACGGGAAGTTTCCATGATTTAGATCTAAAACCAACATGTAGGTATTCGTGTCCCTTTCGAGTGTATATTGCTCAACCAACAGAACCAATAGAACCAATGCTTCAAAATAATGGAGAGTTCGTAGGGCAGTATAGTTGGTAACTATAGTGTCTAAGACACCGTCTACGGACTAACACTAATGGAGGCTCCTAAATTGAGCATATATGACCATGTGTGGGTGGGGAACAACTAAAGCAATCAAAGGACATGTATCGATGGAACTTAACTAGCTAAAAGAGTCCTGTGGGGGAGCAGAGGAACGAAAAAATGTTCAACTTTCGCGTAATCTAACATGCGAAATTAAAGCATAAAAAGAAGATATAGCATTTGAGGATCCAACATGATGCTTTTCCCCCTTTAAAACAATGTGTTTCCTAAGGTGAAAGGGTTCACAAATGTGGTAAAATACTAAAATAGGTCACAAATTACATGCATGAAATCGTGGATTATAAGTTAAGACAAGTATTATCCGGCGATTTATTCAAATAAACACAAACGTGAAATAAATGGCCAACAAATATACTCGTAATAAGGTTATTGATATATCACAATAATATACGGGGAGACAATTCCAATATAATGTTAACAATTAGAAAACAAATTAAGAATCAAGATTGATGAGGAAAAGTGAAAGTTTTGATATTATAATGTCGTACATCTACATTCCCATTTCACACGAAGAAAACAAACAAAAACATGAGTAATAATAACAGATCTCAGGCATAGACCCACTTGTTCATCATACTCCGTATGTTTTAAGTACTTTGTATTATAATTTACGGGAGTATATTAACACAAAACTGCTATCAAACAAAGTCGCCCACAATTTAAGCACAAGCTAATTTTATATGGTAAAATAGTTCAACGAGCAATAATTAAAACAAATTTCCTCAAAATCTTTTAACTTTGTACCATGTGAGTTAGTCAAAGATCCCAACTCACAACTTCATAAAAAACGTCCTTATAACTAAATAGAAGAACAAATATAACATAATGTAGCCTCCTTCCTCGCTTTTTCTAGTATGATAAATAAATTTTAAGTTGACATTGATGCAATTCTTTGTCGTTCATTTTCAATAAAGCCAAAAAAACATTATTATTCGTATTATTCTAAATGTGATAAACTAAATCAACTTGGCTCATACAATTTTCTAGGCCTCTTGTTTCCTATTCTCTACGAATTAAGAATCGATTGTTGAGGATCGATACAACCCTTCCATGGAGGAGGACGACAAATGTGTATCCTCACAAGGGTTACTTAAAAGACTAAAATCCACAATTTCGGACCAAGAGGTGAGATGTGAAACTATCAGGCACCCAAGGAAGTAAATCGAAAAAAACCTTACTCCGCTATAAACGAAAGACTCTTTCAGACGTTGGTGTAATGATAAACGAAGGAATTACTAGTCTATGGCGAGAAATTTAGGCCACTAGAAAGCAGAGTGGGCATATAGTGATATTCTACTCTCCTAATTAAGCATCGTATTTGGGTAGTTGGGTACAAATCTTTTAGGACCTACAGAAAACTGCCACTTTCATATCACATCTTCTTGTCAATCAAATAAGAAACAAACAAAGTTTCTTTAAAATTCATACCAAATTTTCATCAACAATGTGCAATTCAATGTCATCAGCCATCAGTACTTCAGTAAATACTCCAAATTGTACGTAAAAGCTCTTTGGTTTGGCATTCTATTTTCTGCTAAGTAACAATCTCAACACCCAATAGCAAATGGTATCTTAGCCCAGAAAAACATAAAAAGCAATGTCAAACTCATACAAGTAGTCATATTGCAATTAAGAAGTTAAAAGTAAAAAAACATGGTGGCTAAGTTTGATAGAAGGAACATCAACTCGAGTCAGCAAATAAGTACAGTAGAAAAGCTGCATTTTACATCAGGAACAGAGACTAAAACTAACGTAATTCCCATAATAAGTTGCTATCAGTAGGAGTACAACCTTCCTATGTCTGATGCATGAACCAGAAATACCAATAGGGTCAAGATCAGACAAAAACATGCACAATGAGATGATCTTGCAGTGAGATAGGGGTGAAATTTAGACATTTTGGACGATCTATAAAACTCGGATTAAACTCTCTCAAGCTGAAAGCTCGGCCTAAACTCTCAAGCGTCTAGAGGGTTTTATATATCTCACATATCGTGTCATCACGACTTACTATTAAAACCGAATCACAAAATAACTGCAAATCCACACACTTGAATACTATAGATGCAAATGGTGTAAATACAGAAAACTGGCAAAGTAGCATATCCTAAGATTAATTACAGTGCAACTGTGCAAGACTGCAAGGTACCTTGAATGTAATCAAGTTTCTAGCAAGTGTGCTAAAAAAAGGCTTGTTACGAGTCTTATGACAAAAGATTAAATATTCAAAAATCATTTCACATTTATTTGAATAAAGTAAAGAAAATCAAATTCTTCTAGGAGGATAAGACTATAAGAGGTTCCATTTGAAGAAGTGGGCTAAGTAATAATAACAGTTCCTATGGTTCATTGGTTGACAATATAACTAGTGCTGGTCTACAATGTACATGAGCCAAAAAAAGGGGTCAAATACAATTACTCAAAAACAGTAAACTATAGTCATGAAAAGATAAAAAGTATTAGACTGCTGATTATCTCCATATTCGACTTTTTTCATCTGTTTACCTCAAAGTGCAAACTAAAAATATAAATAGACTTGATTTCGATAGGACATAAGAGACGTGTAAACTACACCTGCTTGTATATTATAGGAAGATAAGACTCGAATATTTTACCCACCTATGATGTGGTTCAAATATTCGCGAGAGACGATTCTACAAAAGTCAAGTTACCGAAATGATACCTATTTTCTTTTCTTTACTACTAATTACAGTAAGGATCATTAAAGAAGTGGGACTATTAGGTAAGACTTTAACTTTTTGTATTGTATAGTAGATACCTTTAAGTTGAGAATGATAAGGGGTGATATAATCTCACATCATCCCTTTTTCCTCTTTTGAGTTTGATGCTAAATCAAATTAGAAAAAATGAGCAAAGCAATCATAATGCAAATAGTAATAGCAATTAGTTGGGTGATTGTGAGAGCATGTGGCCAGCCTACTAATTGAATGGCTCACATGAAATCAAAGGGAAAAAAAAGCATAACTTTGTTTAATGGCTAAGTATTATTAGTTACGAGAGTGATTAACGATGCGATTAGCTGGGGGATTAAAGGCCTGTGATCTACAATGTGTCCTTAATTATTTGATAATCATGCTATAACATGTAAAAATGGAAATAAGGTTAGATTGAGAATGTTGTCTCTTGCTCAAAATGGTTAGGTGAGCAGAGTCTAATAACATAAGATTAATAAAATTGGTAGACATGCTTGGGACAGAAAGACAAGACTACTAGGAAAGGGCATCTCAGACTCTCTAAGATCACAGACATTAATATCTTATTCTCTCTCCTCCTTTTGGTATTTTTAAGTTGATGTGGGCTCTTGAAAAAGAAATAGCTCATACCCTATGTTGCTACTTGACTACTATGAAGCAAGGACACCTCTCCCAAATTACGTGTCCACGTTATTAGGCACGGTCGATCCTCTGTCCAATTTATTCATTTGAACTAAGCCTTATGCAGAGGGATGGGTTGGGTCCGGTAAAGGTCAGCTCATAATGGGTCGGATTAGGGACAACCATAGAGTTACTCTCTTCGTTTCTTTAGGTTGCTTCAGTTTATCACGTATTCAGTCTAAACATAGAACTTCTAATGAAATAGATAGGGTACTAGACGTATTAATTAATCCAGGAGATTGAATGAAATGCTGAACTTAGAAGCTACATCAGTGACTCTGGCAAGAATGACTCCTTCACAATTCTCAGTTCTTACCCGCTTTCCCCAGATGCAGAGTGCGCCACTAGAAAGACCTTAGGACAATAGTCTATCACAATAAGGGCACTATGTATACGAATTCTCACATCGACGGGTATAGAGAAGTCTAGACCTTAAAATAACACCTTTAAACGAGGCTGGCAACTAATAATGGCACATAGATGGGTATACGAGATAATCCTTCTCAGACCAAGCATACCCAAGAGTACAATAGTCAATAGGTAAGTAACAATTCAAATCTTCGAAAACGACTCAAACACCGATTAGAATCAACAGTGATGAGAGTGAGCATTACTTAACGCAGATAAAGGTTGGCGCATATACACAATCTCTCCAATGTGATATGTCTAGCGGACTGTTGATAAAAGTATGGACTTAAGGCTCCCAAATACATTGGATTTACAACAACCACACTGTTTCAAGGGAATAAACAAGTTCAGATAAGTCATACAACAATCCAAAATATGTTTAAAGAAGATCTCCTTATCAAAGTGAAAATCATCCCTAAATACAAAAAAATTGCAACAAGATCAACAGAATATAACGCCAAAGAATGCACCTAAAAGTTTTGGTATTTTAACTCTTTGTTGGTTTTAATTTCCTTATTTGAAGCATATACTAGTATACTAGTACTACTTAACTAGTGGGCATCTACTATAAAACTATGGTGATTTTTTTTTTTTGTTTTTTTTTGCGATTAGCGAAGAGAGATGTCACCACAAAATAAGGCCCAAAAGACGTACAATCCGACCATCACCAAATAGGTTTGGGCATCGGCTCCATTTCGGGTATGAATTTCGGCAAGGTGTATGAACTTCGACTCAAGGGTTGCTTTATAGCCTTAGCTTTCCGTTCTCCATAAGATGGACTCAGAATCACAACTTAACAACGAAATATGAGGAAAAAGAAATGGAGTACACCAAAGTAAAGGCTAACTCCAGCATTACTGAACACTAGCTAGGAAAAGATGGATAAAGGATGGCAGGTGATTAGTCAATCAATTAAACAATGAACAAATGCAGCGATGCTCCACATAAATCACAGAAGATCCTTAACCTGTATACTAAATTGCTAAAATAAGAATATACTCTAATGGTCTCAAATGAAAGCGGAAATCAGAAGTTCAGAACCCATTCCACTCAAATCCTGGACTAGGAAGGGATATGAGCCTAGAGTAGACAAGATGATGGCGCACTCGCCACAGAGTGGTAGTGACATCAGTAGTTCTTCGGGACCTGGACAAAGCGACTAACTTATGACCACAACTCATCTATCTGTAAAAAACTACGATGGGGGTTCTTAAACACCGAAAACCCTCGTGTAGCAAAATCACAATCATGAGATTCATAACCCAATACACTTAAACCAAACAATTGAAAAATAGCACAGGAAAAGGGAGTAGTTCAGGCAAAGGAACACATACATTTTCTAATGCAGTACACTGTGGATTTGTAAGCCTGCGAATAAATCAGTCATAAGATTTAGAAGCAGAATATGCAGGAAAAAGAAACACCACATGTTATACCGAATTCACACCGTCCGAACACCGAACTGTCTATTCTATACAAATGATTCTCACCGCAATAATATTGGTTACAGTTAGATGTTTAATGCATCTACTTTATTCCTATCACAGCTTTGATTTAGCAAAGATTAAGAACCCACTAATCTCGCTATCCATCCCTATTTCTTAGTGTTGTATATTTTGCTATTGTACTTGCTTCTTTATTCCTCCTTTTTTTTCTTTTCCAGTTTTCTTTATCGTACTGTTTCTTTTATCTTTAGGGGAGGGAGACACTATAGTGACAAAAAGCACACACAAACTAACTCTGATTTTGCAGTAAATTTTGCGTCGTAGTCATGAAAACTCTCTTGGTGGTTGACGAGTTATCATCACTTTGGCCTCTCGCATCAGAAAGGATGATTTAAACTAGTCATGTCGGTCGACATGGACCAACCACCATTTCTGAGTAACAAGAGATAAGATAGGAAAAGCATGGACTGCAAAACTTAAGTTACTCATTAGACCCTTAGGACATAGAAGACTGTTTCTACAAAAGCATGATGCAAGGTAACTCTATAATTCAAGACGCTATTGTACCCAAACCAAAGGACACTGCCCACTAATTTACTTTTGATCGATGGGTATTCTTGTTCTATGGTTGGTGTCTTACAACGGAGAGATGCTTTATAAGGATCACCAGGTTTGGGAAAAAAAAAAAAGGATAAGCTCATCTCTATGGCTTAGGCCAATCACGGGGACAAGATCACAAGAGTGACATTTCTCCCTCAATCACTCACAACACGACCCAGTCTCGTCACTCAGCACCACCAGCACCAGAGCTACCAAATCTGGCACCACCATCAGACTCCGATATAGATTTGGGACCAACCCAAAGCAAATACCCATCCAGATCCCAACCCCCTAGAGAGCGTACAAGTCCTCATACCGCTGGCAACCAATGAGGACACACCACAGTACCACACCTACAATCCAGATTTCAGCATCACCACCATTGCAGCGCCTTAAATCTATTCACCCCACCAAATACCATCATTTTCTATAGTTGGACCACCATATTTTATTATCCTATTATTCATGTAAACTATCCTATCTCAAGCCATAAACCATCAGACTAGTCAAACTACTCAGATAAATCAATATACTATCCAAACATTTACATATCTTATTTATGACGTCAAATATTACATTTCAAAGATATTGAAAACCTGCATGTTAACATCTTCCTAACACCATTCCATTATCCTCAAATCATCTAATACAGGAGGTGGGAAAATGAGGATTCGAACCCGACAACCCCCCCCCCCCCGGTTGATTTCCTAACCACTAGGCAAACTCAATCCTCAAAACTGACATATCTATTTGACAAAAGTGATCCACATCACATTGATTGGAAAAAACGTATCTCCTCCAATAAGGTATGG
The DNA here is from genome assembly GCA_963457585.1 of Spergularia bocconei. Taxonomy (NCBI): domain Eukaryota; kingdom Viridiplantae; phylum Streptophyta; class Magnoliopsida; order Caryophyllales; family Caryophyllaceae; genus Spergularia; species Spergularia bocconei. Next base: position 20,179,962 of record OY734946.1, on the reverse strand, counting down.
TGCCAACTGCCAAAGCATCTTCAGAAATCCTCATGAAATCTGAGTTTCAAAAAGGAGCAGAGGCACCTAAGACGTACTAACATTTTGTGCAATTCAAGAAAACAAAGGACTCCAAAGTACCTGTTATGTTTACATATTCATCTACAATCCTCTATGAAACAAGTTTATAACCAAACATGTTAGTATCTTTAGGCATTTTATCTACATGGCTAGAGTGTTTCTCAATTACAACAGATACTCACAAAGTTCACACTTGAACGAAAAGTACCAAGTTTACAAGCCAACAAGGTTGCTGCATCCCTACGGATATTTGAAAACTTAACATGCCAGGAAAGTATAAATGTCACATATGGAGAGAAGAACAGCGAGTCAGCGAACCTATCCTTAACAGACGAAAGACGAACTAATTGACCTAACATTCTTTAAGGAGCACATGTGTATAGTACGGAGAACTTCGCTATAAAACTATTAGGTAACCATTACAAGTACTAACACAGTACAATCATTCACAGCAAAAAAAAACATCTATCGGTTCTCTGAGGACAAATATAGCCTACATCAGAAGATTTTACCACTTATATTTCTAGTTTAATGGGACACAAGGGCTTCACTATAAACAATATTCTCAGAAGAGGGCATGTGCTCCCAGCATATAGGCAAGACGTAAGAAACAGACTGACCAACGAAAGAGAGATTCGGTAGTCCTCAAAATAGATGCAAGGTCAAGTTATCCCATGATAATCTCTGAAAAATACTCTGCTTCCAATAAATAGAATATGCGAGTCAGAAACAGACTAACCCAGTGAAAGAGAGGTCCAGGAGTCCTCGAAACAGTCACAGAAGGCCAACTCAGAGTCATGTTTTCAGCTATACAAACTAACAACTAAGAGATCTGCAAAAATAAGAGAAACAGAAAAAAGGAAACAATGAAAAACACTGCATGCCGTTTTAGACAGCACAAAGGAGCACAAGCTAGGTAGTACGGTTCACTCTGCAATCAAGTATAGTCATAGTTTCATGGAGCATAATCAGCATAACTTGCTAGTCAAAACCTGAGTCAAGCAATATACATTTAAACTAATAAAAAAGAACTTTTTTTTGCCCAAATTTAAAATACAATGACTTCTTGCATGCAGTAGAAAATCGGGAACTTTTTGAGGTTTAAATTAGACTCCTAAATTTAACATCAACAACAACAATTTAACATCCTTGTATTTTAATTTTTGGCTTTTTCCTATTGCGCACCTTACGGTGATGACACAAAATTGCACAACTGATGCATTGAAGTCAGAGCCAACGTCAAAAAAACAAACAACAACAACATCTTTAACCCCAGTGCCTTAAAGGCTCCCGCCATAAGGCGGGGTAAGGGGGGGTCGGATGCACGCAAGCCTTACCCCTATTGAAACATAGAGAGGCTGCGCACGGATGACCCAAAATGAAAATTGCTTCGAGAATCGCACTGACTGACTGCTACTTCACAAAAAAAGAAGCACAGACAGTTTCATGAGCCATTTTGCTTTATTCCATTATATCCCAAAAACCAAAGAATAATTAGTCTTTGGCTCCATCGGAAATGGAAACGTCAAAAAAACAAACAAACAAAAAAAATCCAGATAACAATTTGTGCGCTTGATGAATTATACCCCCCCCCCAACCATACGAAACGTTAAATGCTAAGAGAAATAGAAGGATGCAAAGTACAATAAGGAAAGCACATCAGAACGCTATGACATAATCAATCCAGCAAGTTCAGGAGTGAAATTTAATTTTTCCATAAATAGGAATTGTATCTTATGAGTAGATCATAATATCTCTAACATCTTAAATCTCAGCACTGGTCCACAGATCATAGCAATTGCCACATGCCATACACTATATAATGCATCCCAAAGCAAGTCGATAATGAACAATTAGACATCCTTTTAATTACAATAAGAGGGGGAGAAAAGCTAGATGAATACATAACAGTAATTTTAAAAGTACAATTCTTGGAAGGAAAGGGTGGGATCAAAAATACGAGAGCTACTTCTGTGTTCTTTAAATTTGATAAAAGGATAAGACAGGACTTGGCCCAAAAATTAGAAAACCAAAAGTAGAATAATGGGGAGAGAAGTACTTTACTGTTAAACTTATATCCTTAATTATTCTCTTAAAAACAGAAATCTTAGCTATTCACTTCTCTTTATCTCGTGGCAACCCAAAGTCCACAGGGAGTTAAACATGAACATTCTAAAACTTTATTCACGGGCAATTAGTAAACCTTGTAATCACAGGAGAAATTAAGCATATTATGCTATTTAATTCCGAAAAGAGACATCATCAAAATGTTACAATGAGTGTCTTCTGATGTCCCGACAATAGGGATTTCATGGGACTCTCATATCACAAAATCCTCATATCCTCCAATGTCTAGGTTTGGAGTTTAGACCTTTTCTTGGTTTAAATCCTTCTAAAGAGTCTAACAAGATCATCACACCATCAAGTTATCCCTCATTTCGAAAGGGCTTCTTAGATTCATATGCAGTGGCTATAATGAACTCTCAAAAATCAAAATCAGTAAAATCCTTCAAAAACAACCAAAAATCACCATACGTTCCTTCATATAAATCTTGAAAGTTCACTACCCCATCTTCAAGGAGCGATTCAAAATTTAGTTCATCAAAGCATTCAACAGTCGGGAACCTTGAACTTTACTTTGTAAAATTTAACTATCCAACACACCCTAGGTGTAACCAAAAAGATCCAAGTTTAAACAAGTTAGAGATCATTGTTTTCCTCTTTCATATATAAAACTTCGCTTCTTATAAGAATTTTTTTCTAGTCCTCCTTGCTTAGTACCCCATTTTCAGTATTTGTGGCTTTCCGACAATCACTTCAGAAAGATTTCAAAGATAAATTAATCAACCTAACACAAGTAAGGCCAGACACGAACTGCAGAAAACCCAAACATGACCTTACCACCTCAATCTAATTAGCAGCCAACAACTGCAACTACTTAATCTCTCTATCTGTCATCCGTATCAACAAAAAAAGTCAATTATAACTTCAAATCCACCGGATCCTTGAACTTATTAATCTCTAAAGAACCAAATACATCAGCAGAGGATCCACTGCAACTCGAATCTCACCCTCAGCGCACCTGTTAAGGTGTTGCTTTGTGATCAGTAGGTCACGGGGTTCAAGTCTTGGGAGCAGCCCCTTGTCCAAAAACGACAAGGGAAGGCTTGCCCCCTATACACCCTTGAAGTGGGACCCTTCCCCGGACCCTCTTCTTGCGGGGATGCAAATTTGTACCGCACTAACCTTTTAGGGAAAAAAGGGTATAACAACAAACTTGATCTGCAGGGGAAGAGGGGGGAAGTACATTCTTTTGTTGGGTAAATACTACAAACTAAGGAGGACTAGAAGTCCATGCCCAACCACAAACCACAACGAGCTCATCATCCCCTAGCTAAGAAGCCCCTCTTCAAACCACCATCATAATTAAAAGCAGATATCAGATTTTGAGATTCAGATTCATTTTCTTTCTCTTAGAATACGAGTTGGCTTTGTCTAATCTGCATATTTTTCTTATCTAGGAATCAATTTTCATCCGTAAGTCATTTCCACTATAAGAATCAATGCCCCCATCTTCATCACCTTCATCCTTCAACCATCTCCCATCCTCATCATGTCTCACCTTCATCCTTCAACCATCTCCCCTTATCCATCTCTCTCTCCTCTCTGAAACTCTCTCTCTCTCTCCACCACCACCCACCGTGCCACCTCTGCATCGTCTCCGGCCTCACAAAGTGTGCCGGATCTGATCTTTTGAAAGGAAGGTTGTCGAATCTCATATTTTCACAAATGGGAGAGGGACGAAGCGGACTATGCTTTTTCATGAGTGATCATTATTAATATGAAATGATAATCATTAGTTAGTCATTATTTCCTTCCTTAAGAATGACCAGTTTTACTTAAAATGATAGCAGTTATGGCAATAAGCCAATAATGACGAAAAAGAAGTAAATAATGATTGAAAGGAACGAAATAATGATCTTAAAACAACAACGAATTCAATAATTATTAACACAAAGCTGATCATTATTAACAACGAATAAAATTGATCAATTTTATGTCAATAATGATCAACTTTATGTTAATAATGATTGAACTCGTGCTTACAATGATCATATTTATTCTAACAATGACGGTCGTGTTAATAATGATAAGAAATTGTCTTTATCATGCCTTTTTCGGAGAACCAACCCAGTCTAAAGTTTGGACTACAACTCCGTATCATTTGGGATCATAGTAATGCCTAGACACACTATTATTGCTAATCTATCTCCTCAAAACAGTCTTGCAAGTGTGGAACTTCATGCACAGGGGATTTTAGGGGGACAGCGACGCCCCCTTTGCCAAAATGTTACCCATATTCCCTTTGCTTGCACCACACTTCTATGCTGTATGGCAACAACCTCTGGCTAAAGACCAGACACCCGTTTTACAGAGATACAGTTTAGAATCCTATGTTCAAACGTCACTCTATAGCCAAACACTGGGCAAAAAAAGCCTAGCTACACGTACCTTTACAGCAGCAATCTATGAAACATAGTCTGAGCTCAACAAAAGGTGCTTTGCAGGCATCTCTCGTATTCCGTTCCTAATGGTAGTGATTCCATTTTTCCCTACATGGACATTAAAAATTTCTTTTCCAATAAACCTAAGAAAAAAGAAAGTCCACCTTACTTAGTACCCCATGTTCAGTATTCGAACAGCCCTCTTACTAATTCACCAAAAAAGATAACAAGAAACCCATGGCCACCCACCTTCCCAGCAGTTTAGCAGTTCTTCAATAATACCGGAAAAACAAGGGTGGCATTTCGAAACAATCACTTCGAACGGATTGCAAAGATTTATCAATCAAAGCATAACACAAGTAAGGCCACAGACACAAAATGCAGAAACCCCAATGATGATCTTCCACTCTTACCACCTCAATCCAATCAGCAGTATGCCCAACTGCAACTACTTAATCGTTAAACCAACTACTTATCTCCAAACCAACCAGCCATATCAGCAAACAAATCAATCATAACTTCAAACCAACCCACCCGTTCAGCTTACTAATCTCTGAAAGATTCAAATACATCAACACAGGATCAATTGCAGGTCAGCCCCCTCCCCCCTCCCCCAAAAAACAAAATAAAAAACATAATAGACATGACCAAAATCCTGAGGCACCCATGCCACCAGTAAACCTAGCGGCTAGCTCTATGCCTGTCCAGCTCCACCACCAGCATTGTCTTTGATTAAATATCGAACCTTACAACCTTACTAATTCCCATTAAAAAAATGTCGTCATATACCTCAGTATCATCTTCAAGAAAGAAGTTTTAAAAAACAAAAGTATGTTAGACTGCAATTTGAACGAAACTCCAATAATGCACTTGATCCGCAGAATAGTTCACCAAAGAGGGGGTGCATGTAAATCAAACACAATTTCTACCAAAATTTTTGTTTTTTTGAAATGAATCATCTCGACACTATATACCCCTCCGCGGTTATCTGATTGCTGAACAGGTACTCTGGCAGAGTGGCAGTATGACAATCTAATAAGCTTACATCATAAAGAATATTCCTTCTCCCCCAAAAGGCTGATCACTTTTGGTAAAGGCTCATCTTTTTTTATTTATTTTTCATTTTTGTCTTTCTTATTTCTCTGAAGGCCCCAATATAATCATAATACTATCTTGTGTTTCAACTTACGTTTTTCAATTCAGGGTTATATAAACATTCTAGCCTTTAACTAACAAATTAATGAAAGCGATTTATTATGGAATGAGTTAGTCTTTCAGAAGCATGGAAAGAAAATGTTAAACTCCCAAGTCCTAAACAGCGAATAACCTACAGCATCCAGCTTTCACAGAACGCCTGGAGCTGAGTGCTGAGTGCTGACTACTCTACCTTTGAATAACTAAAATCAATAAATAAATAGCTCATTATCTCAGAACTTATCACCCTACATAGAACGAGAAGTTACGATCCTCATTGTATTCAATTTGAAAAGATACTGAGGGGTTGCCTACATTATGATTATACCCTGGCTCTAACACCCATTGGATCATTATTCTGTAAACAAAGATCAAACTGAAGATAGAACAACTCCAAACGGCAAAACACCAACCATAAAGGGCAGCCCGGTGCAGGTTGGAGTCCCCGCAAGGCGAGGGTCCGGGGCAGGGTTCCACCACAAGGGTGTATGAGGGTAAGCCTTCGCTTGTCATTTTTTGACAAGAGGCTGCTCCAGGACTTGAACCTGTGACTTAAGGATCACAAAGCAACACTTACACGCTGTTCCAAGGCTCCCCTTCAAAAAGAGAAGGAAAAAAACACCACAAAAAGTAAAAGCACCAAAACCATATGCCAAATAAACAAAGAAAAGAATCCCTGAAATGTCAAAGCGTCTAGACACCTAAGAAAGGCCTTCTTCAACAGTAAGTTTCAGCCAAATTGAAAATAGTGTCATAAGACACCCGTTCCACCAAAACCAGTAGCTATATGCCTCTCCAACTCTACCACCAGCATGGTTAGGGGAGAGCAAAATTCGGTCCGGACCATTCAATCCAAGGGACCAGACCGGACCAAATAGAAGCGAATGCGATTCAGTCCGGTCCTCGGTCCAAATAAATTTGACTTTCGGTCCGGTTTGGTCCGATGCTCAGCCTTAAGCATGGTTAGAGACCGGATAACGAACACCACAACCTTACCATTAAAAAGGTTGCCATATATCAGCACGAAAGTCTAATAATGCACTCGAGTTGCCGGAAGCTTCACCAAAGAGGGGGGAAACACATGTGAACTAAAACACACCATTTTTAATTTGCATTACTAATCCTTTAATAAACGCGATTAGCGTTATGTTAAGCAGGCCGGTAAGGAGAAGACAAGGAGAAAGAAGGGAAAGGATTAGATTAGGTAGGGGATGGACTAAAGAAAATGAGGTACCTCGAAACAATCTAATTAACTCTATTTCAAATCGAAACGGAGGTCCTATTTAAAAAATCCAATATAGTAAAAACTAAAAAGTCAACTTTGGCATAAATCATCTCGACACTATATAGCTACACCCCCAAAGATCCATTTGCCGACACAGTACTCCTGCAGTACGACAATCCAAGAAGCTTGTCATCAAGAATTCTGGAGAAACAAAATCCGCCGAATTGATATCCGAGTTCTTGCTGAAAGCCATTGAAGATATCGGCCCCCAAAACGTTATCCAAGTCGTCACTGACAACGCTAGTGCTTGTGTAAAGGCGGGGAAGCTGATAAGAGATGTACATCCTCATATATTTCAAACACCTTGCGTTGTGCATACCCTCAATTTGCTGTTCAAAGACTTACATAATACTTTCGAATGGATGGGTACCACACGTAAGGCTGGTAAAAAAGTGATCAAATTTTTCAATGGGCATGATAAGCCAAGAGCAATGTTTAAATCTAGATCAACGAAGGTTCTTTTACGTGTGGCAAAAACAAGGTTTGCATCCTTGTACATTATGGCAAAGAGGTTGTTGGATGTTAAGGATGCATTAGCCACTACCGTTGTCACTAGGGCCTGGAAAATGTGGTTGGCAAAGCAAGAGACTAAAATCAAAGATGAGGGTACTGAGGTTGCTGCAACTATTAATAACGACAAGTTTTGGGAAGAAGTCCAGAATACGGTGAGTATTACTAAACCGATGGCTTGTGCTGAAATTTTGTGATGGTGATGGTCCGAGAATGGGTGAGATTTATGAGAGAATGGATAATCTACTAGGAGAGGTTCAAGAAAAGGTGTTGGCTAGTACTCATGCAGATGATCTTCCAAAAATAAAGGAAATAATCATAACCAGGTGGGACAAGATGAACATCCCTTTACACTGCCTAGCTTACGCCCTTTGTCCCAGATTTTACGATGCTGATTACTTAGAGGCTCCGGCTCCTGGTGGATTGGCTAGGATGGCTCCTAATTTAGACCAAGAGGTGATGTCTAATTGTTTTGAGGCTTTTGAAAGCATAGCTGAAGATGCAGTTGAACAGAAGTTGCTTCGGGATCAATTTGCTGATTTTCAGATGAAGAAAGGTATTTTTTCCCGACCCGAAGCCAAAGTCGATGCCATAACTAGAGACGCGGTAGATTGGTGGGCTTTGTATGGTTCACAAGCTCCTCAACTTGCTGAAGTGGCCAAGAAAGTCTTATCTCAACCGGTCGGTAGCTCCTCGGCAGAGAGAGTTTGGAGTACATATGGGTTCATCCACAACTTAAAAAGAAATAAGTTGACTGATGCTAGGGCCGATAAGCTAGTTTACATCCATTGTAATCTACGTCTTATCGCTCGTTTGACCAAAGAGTACATTAGTGGGCCATACAAGAAATGGGATGTTAATCCAGAAGAAGTTGACTTGGAATTTTCACCTACTGAACTTGACAATATGAGGTGGCAGCAACTAGATACAGATTTTGTGGAAGATCAGTCTGGAGATGGTGATGTTGGTAGTGAACAAGGGGAATCTTCGTCTAAAAGGACAAGGGTGGATCAGGTTTACAGTCGAAAGAAATAAAGAATCCATGGATTAGCTTTCGTCTCTCGTTTAACTAGTTTATGTCTTGATTAGCATTCCGTTAAGTTAAGGACTATATTATGATTTCAAATTTGGGGTTTCAATCTAGTACTTAATAAAAATTTCTGATTAGTTTGGTGTTTATCATTTTTACTTGAAAAAAATTCTGATATTTCACTAATAAATAAATCGTATTATAAACCGAATTCCTATTCCGAATTCCTATACGAAAACACTTAGCGAATTGAATTCGCCCGGGGGTAGCGAATTCCGAATGCGAATTCGTTGTCCGCATTGTAGCGTATTCCGAATTGTGTGACACTGCCTTGCCCCCAAAATATTGATCACTTCTGGTAAAGGCTCACCTTCCTCTATCTTTTTTTTTTTTTTGTTCTTTTTAAGAAAAAAGCACATTAAATGCCCCTTTATATCTGCAATACTGTTCCAGTGTTCCAACTTACTTCGTCCAATCGAGGGTTATATACATATTCTAACATTTAACTAACACATTGGTGAAAGTGATCTGCTATGGTAATGTAATTGATCTTTTTGGAATAAGGGTTGCATATGTTTAACTCCCAAGTCCTAAACAGCAAGCACCCTATAGCAACTTGCCTTAACACAAATCCTGGAGCTGAGTACTGACTACTCTACCTTGGAGTAACTCAGTTCGGTACATGTATATGGAACACCATAAAGTCATAGGTCTTCATCTTATCATCAGCCCTCCAACCAGAAGTTACGATCCTTATAGTATTCAATTCAAACAAATGCCGCGGGGTTGCCTGGAGTACAATTGCACAAGTGTATCAAAGCTGCATAAAGGTTTCAACATAAGATCAGTGCCTCAAAAGCTCTTGCCTAAGGTGAGGTAAGGGGAGGTCAGATGGACAAGAAGAAAAAAAAGAAGGGGAGGTCGATGTATGCCGCCTTAGTTTATTTTAAAAAAATGTCCCAAAATGTGCAGATAAATTTACACAAACTTTAGGGACCAGTGTATAAGAACTCGACCAGGGACATGCCATCTTCGCAATGAAACCATCGCCCGCTCGGCAATGTTACCTTGGGAAGAAGAAAAATCTTATCTCCTTGCCTACTACCCTGCTTCAATGTTTGTTCAACCTACTTTTCTGACTGCACTATAAAAGATGAGCTATACCCCTTTCTCCCCTAAACTATGGACATTAAAACCTAGCCTCACAAAAATTATCTAAATACAGAAGCATTAAAGAACAAGCAGATTAAACAGATGTATTCAGAGTAAATCAATCAACAGAAAAACACAAATCCATCCTAGGCTCCTAGCAGATGACGATCTTACAGTGATATCTATCTAACACACATTGAATCATAATTTTAAAAAACAAAGATCGAACAGAAGATGTAACAACCCCAATGAGAAACGCCAACCATATGCCAAATAAACGAAGAAAAGGACCCCTGATAATGTCAAAGCAACTAGAAACCTAAGAAATGATTTCATTAGCAGTAACCAGCAAGTTACAATGATTTCATAAGACCCCCCCCCCAAACCATTCCCAGTTCTCTGCTTTCCCTCTTTATGGAGTAGGAATTAAAGAATATGATGAACATAATTAAAAAATATTAGAAACTTGAAAAGACTGGGAAAGAACATGATTGAACACAAACAAAGAAAAATTGTTGGTAAGACACTATGGTTTTTTATGATACTCAAAACACTTTATATAATCATTTCAAGCTCACAAGTGAAGATAAGATAACTCCTCAGAAGAGAGATGATAACCATAGACAAGACAGAAAAATACACTTCCTTAAAGCTCTACAAAAGTGCTCATATGAGCTCCAAACTCTGCTTATAGATTCCATCATTGCATGCATGATACAAACTTCTTCGCTCAAAAAGGGTTAGGACCCTACCAATATGAGAAACATGTTTGCATCTCAAGCATGTTTCTTGGTTTTCAATCTCAGATACCCCATCACAACCTGAAGTTGAAATTCTTCAGTCCTAGGCAAGTAGCTACTTCAGACATCCAATATGAGTTTCAATATATGAAAACCCAGCAACTCCAGCTTCAACTATACAGATTATGTTACCGACACCATCCACTATCCTCTATATTATCCCAAGTATAAGAAACTCATTATCTAGGATGTTTGAAAAAGTGTCTTTTCTTAACGTGTTTTTAACACCTTGACACCATTACACCATTCCTTGCATGGCAAAATCGTCTAATGGATACATATACACAATGCACTAAATCAACATCCGGAAATCATAATCGGTGACATAACAGCATCACATGTCCTGGAGTTGATTACTACCTTGGCGTCCAGCAACAGAAGTCTTTACAAGGGGGAACTAAACATACTATTATACAAAATGCTAAAGCGCCACCATTGTCTATCAGATCACTCATGAGTCTTTCCACATATAACTACTACACAGGGCATGCTTGGATCGACAGTACTAAGGTGTAATAGGACTAAATATGAGTATTCAACTCTAAAGCAACAACAAGCATTCAACCTTTCCAGTTCTCACATACTCCCTCCATCCTTCATTACACATCCCATGTACTTTACTAGGTCAAAGTTTACGAACTTGACAGGAAATACCCCAAAATACATCATGAATTATAGTATGACACAAAAATATTACATTTGTCTTCAAAATATCTTTCATAAAATCAAATATTTTTCTGAAAAAGCCGTAGTTATACATATAAAAAGTAATGCTGAAAGCAGTATCTTGGAGACCGCGTACAAGCATTTGGGGTGTTTAATGAAGGACGGATGGGGTATATATAAATACTATACAAGGCATGCTTGGATTGACGGTAATAACACAAGGTTGAAAAATTAAATGCACTCATGGGGAAAATCATTACCCATGCTCCCCTTTCCTCCAAACCGACCACCAGCTTAAAACATCCATTCTCCCTTTCGCATTGCCCCCATTAAGTCAATATATCCTCGACCCAAGTATGCCCCAAAAACAATCTCAGGAGTCATGAGTAGCCCCAGTCTCCTATTCCATAAAAGCCACTAGGCCTCCCCCCATTCTCCCCTTTCCATAAAACTCACTATCCTCGACCCAAGTATGCCCTCAAAAGCACCTCAGGATTCTTGATCCTTGAGTAGCCTTAGTCTAGCCACTAACCCTCATCGCACCTCTTAGCTCTTAACCGTTTCAGCATTTCAACTATTAACTAAAACAAAGGAAGCATTTCGGAACAATCAATTCATACAAAATGCCAACATAAACCAATCAAGCATAACACATAGCCAAGTAAAGCAACTAAACATAAAATGGCACAATAGCAGAACATGATCATACCGTCTCAAACTCTCAGCAACTGCAACTTATTCGAAAACGCCACTGCAATCCAATCCGGCTGCGCAGCAGACCACTGCAACTGATTAATCTCCGAACCAGCCGAGTACATCAACAGAGGATCAACCGCAACACCAACTCCACTCGCCCCTGCCCCCGCCCCCGCCACACTAAGCACCTCCCAAATGAGCGCCTGCCCATCATCCCCAGCAGAACAAATATGCTTCCCACTCTGAGGCGCCCACGCAACGGCATTAACACTCGCACTATGCCTCTCCAACTCGGCTACCGGCATTGTCGGAGACCGAATATCCAACACCACAACCTTATTACTATCCATCATAACCGTCGCCATATACCTCAAATCCCTCTTATTCCACGCCAGTCTCAACAACGGCGTATCCGGCTCGGGCGACTCGTAAACAATCGTAGAATGCTCCTTATCACGCAAATCAAAGATCCTCACACTCCCGTCCGCCGACACGGAGGCGAAAACCCCGGCCTCTCCCCACGCAATGTCGTAAACTTCCTTATCGTGTGCAATAAGCTGCGTCTCCACCACCCCCTTCTCCACGTCCCACACCGTACACGTGGTGTCGATACTACACGTCCCAATCCTCTGCGGAACGACGTCGTTCCAGTCAAACGAAGTCAACGGCGCGCAGAATTCGCTCGATTTCGAATTATTAAGCACAGAAACCTCCTCAGCGGCGTCGTTTTGGAGAGAGTACAGCCGGAGAAAGTCAGCGGAGGTAGCGAGGAGCGGCGGCGTGTTCGATACGACGTCAATCGACGGCTTGAACATGAGTTTCGTCGGAGGGTAAGGGTGCGCGAAGGAGTAATTAGGGTTTGGAGATAGAGTTAGGGTTTCATCGTTAAATGATAAAATGTCGACGCGGTTGTTGTACTCTTCGATGAAACTTCCGACGGCGATCATTTGGTTGCCGCCACCGCCGCCCGACACGGCGGAGCTCCGGTTGCCGGCGAACGACATTGCGTAGAGCGGGTAAGGTGAATCGTATGTTACAAGATTCGATTCACCGGAAATTGGATTACTGTTTTCCATTTCTATTGAATTCGATTTAATTGGATCTGATTTTACTAAATTTTCCCCAATTTGGAGATTTATGAATGAAAAATGAGAATTAAGGGATTGCTCGTCAAAATGATGACGGAGTTAGTTAGTAGTTAGGGAAAGAGAGGGGAGTAGTAACGGTAAGTCTCTGAGCTACTGGTCAACTGTCAGTTTTCGGTTTGTTGGGCTACGTATGGGTTTGGGCCTTTTATATGGTGAGACCCAAATATAGGCCCATGGCCATATCTTGAGAGAACTAGGCCATGTTGATTTAACGTTGCGCTTTCGGGTGATTAAGGTTTGCCTAGTGTTAAGAAGTCAACCTGTCTCTAGAGTCGAGAGTATCTCGGGTGACAATACTCATATCTCTGACCCACAACGTGGCTACTCGCATGTACGAAAATGTTGCGTTTTCATGGGGTAATGGAAGAGCTGACAAAGTAAAAGCTAACAAAACGAGGCAAAGTTAAAAAAGTCAAATAATGTTTTGAGTATTAAATAACGGATTCCGCCCACAGGGAAAAATACCACTTATTGCGTCATAGGGTGATGGTTATAGATGAGGTCACAAATGACGTTCCAAGCTTATATATTTCGGCTGCATATACTCCCTCCGTTCCGATGATATCTTGGACTATACCATTTTGGGCTGTTTCGGTCATTTCTTGGCCTTTCCTTTTATGGGAGGGTTTTGTTTAATTAATGATGTTTTATGGGCCAAATTAACACTACTCTAAACTTAATACTAACCCAAAACCCATTTTAATTGAAACCCACCCTCAACATTCTCTCTCCTCAACAACCCCCCCACCCACCAGTGAACCACCCTTGATGCCCCCCTCCACCGCTACACCCCTCCCGCACCACCACCCACACCGCTACGACCCATTCCTCCATGAACTCCGATCACGACCCTCCCCTCGACGGCAGTCGACGCGCCATTTTCGATTCCCCTTTCTATTTTCCACCACTCGCCGGCGTCGGAGGGGACTAGAAAGTCGGGTATTAGGGTCGGAGTAGGGGTGAGGGTAGGAGGGTTGGCTGAGGCGGGGGAAGGGAGGGGTCGCGTTCGTGGTGAAGTGTGGGAGAGGAGAGAGAAAAAAACAAAATTTTGGATCTAAAAGGAGGTAGAGAAGGCAGAGGGAAGGGGGGCGATAGTCATGGGGTCCGCCGGAGTGATCGCCGGAGTAGTTCGGTCACTCTGGCGGTGGCCGATGGTGGCGGTGGGCGGTTGAGGTGGGGGTGTGGCGGGGGTAGGGCGGCGACCGGAGGTGGCTGATGGTTGGGAGGGGAGATGAGAGAATATTAGAGTAGTGGGTTTATATATTTAATTAATAAGATTAATAATACACTCCCACTTGCTTCTCTAATTGCTCCTCTCCTTGGTTTTTGGTCCCAAACCAAAGTCCAAGATATCATCGGAACGGAGGGAGTACTTGTTTATTTCGGCTACGCTATTTGTTGGAGTGCAAATTGAAGTCCCACGTCCGTGAATAAAAATAAAAAAATAAAAAAAGTAATTACAAACCTAATTAAAATGAGATCTAATGGAATGAGCTCAAAAACAAATCTGTGAGGATTTGCGCTATTGTGTACGTATTGGATTAATCGGCACATGTATATGAGTAGCAGTTATGATTTTACACCTTTAAGACCCAAAAGAAATTATATATCATTGACACTTGTATTATTAATACTTGTATGTTACTTGCATGTGTTACAAAATCAACAATCAATGAACGAACCATTAAGGCCTGTTTGGTATCGTTTTTGTTTTCAGTTTTCAGTTTTTTTTTTTTAAACCAAAGTCCCATTTTTTAAAACCAGAAAAAGTGGTTTTCAGTTTTCAGTTGTCAGTTTTCATTTTCAGTATGTCTATTATGGAAACATACCATTAAAATTTATTTTTGCAACTTATTTAACTAAATTTTTTACACAAAAAAACCAAAACTGAAAACGACAGTGATACCGAACGGGCAGAGTACTTACTCCAAAATCTAACTTAAATTGATAATCTAGAAAGTAGAAACTAAGAGGTAGCAACGTCCTATATACTCTTGTACGACTACTTCTCATGAATCTCATCCAACAAGACAACTTGTACTAGGCCAGCAAGTCTCTTCGGCTGCAAAGTCGGTTAACCAAAGACTTGAAAAGTCAGCGAACCTTAGTACACGGCTAAGAAATTAGATTAACTGTCTTAATTTTTTAAATCACACAAAACATTTTATTGCAAATGCATACAGAGTACGAGTAGTATATTAAAAAGCATAATAAATTCACTTTATTTTGGATAATTAGTGAACTTCTAGATTTTCTTATTTTGTGGTACATGGAGTGGGAAACAATGAGTCGTAGTCAGAGGATTCACTATCGATAATGCAATCATGTGATAGACAAGTGAATGCATTTTGTCAATTTTCTACCCCATCCTCTAAGCATTTGTCACTTTCACTTTTGGAAATGCATCTGATAACTCAATTCTCACAAAACTTCCATTTTTTCGCAAAATTTTACAAAATTTACGCCATTTGACTTGCAAAAGGCTACCTATATATATTGCTTTTGTAAAATTAAAATCTAAAAATCATCCGCGTACTAAACTTATTAATATTATGTCAATTGATTAATAGAATAGTAATAAAAATAGCGTCTTTCTATAGAGTGCCCATGGGCACTCTATAAGAATGATTAAATTTAACATTTTCCAACAAAAATTTAATGCACTCTATAATAAACTAATTAATATAATTAAGTAATCATCTTGCTCCCATATACAAAAACCACCTTCACCATTACCGTTGAGACGCCTACAACCACGCACGACTTTGCATTGTTCCATCAACAATTACGCCGCCATCAAAACTTTTAAACAACTTTTCCGTCGGCTTCGCCGCCGGATTTAAAGACACCCTAAAACCCAACTACTAAACCCGTTTGGGATGTGATTAATAAAGCAAAATTAATTTAAGGTCGCCGAAAAAGGGTTTAGGGTTGGGTTTCCCGGCGCCGCTACCGCGGCACCGGAAAACACCAACCCTAAACCCTTTTCCGGTGAGAGTTTTTTTTTTTTTTATTGAACAAAGATCAACAATAACATAAAAAAAATTACGGCAAATTCCCGTGGTGCCCCCGAACTATGTCAAAATGCTCATGGTGCCCTATGTTTGAAACTTATACCTTGCGGTGCCCCCGAACTTTGCACCTATAGGCACGTGGTGCCCCTAACCTCCATAATTGACTAACACCGTTAACTGTTGGATGGTAAACGCTGACGTGGCATACTTAAATAATTTTTTTAATACTAATGAATGTTTAAAACAAAAAACTTAAAAAAAAAACCCAAACTTTTTTTATCTCTCTCCTCAAGTTCACCCACCGCCGCACCACCCTACCACCGCCGCCGGCAACGACCACCTCCCACCTCCCCGAAACGGCCACCACTAGGCCGCATACGGTGGCGCGAGCCCAGTGCGGTGGCTCATCGGGGACGAAAGCCAGCCGAAGAGGGCTGTTTTCGAACCAGATCTAGGGTCGGCCGGTTCATTTCGGTCGAAAACAGCCCTCTTCGGCTGGCTTTCGTCCCCGATGAGCCACCCCACTGGGCTCGCGCCACCGTATGCGGCCTAGTGGTGGCCGTTTCGGGGAGGTGGGAGGTGGTCGTTGCCGGCGGCGGTGGTAGGGTGGTGCGGCGGTGGGTGAACCTGAGGAGAGAGAAAAAAAAAGTTTGGGTTTTTTTTTTTTTTTTTTTAAGTTTTTGTTTTAATCATTAATTAGTATTAAAAAAATTAATTAAGTATGCCACGTCAGCGTTTACCATCCAACAGTTAACGGTGTTAGTCAATTATGGAGGTTAGGGGCACCACGTGCCTATAGGTGCAAAGTTCGGGGGCACCACAAGGTATAAGTTTCAAACATAGGGGCACCATGAGCATTTTGACATAGTTCGGGGGCACCACGGGAATTTGTCGAAAAAATTACATTAAAATTTAATGAAAATTAAAAACACTAGTAGCATTTATTGTTGTTTTTCTTGAAAATGGTAGAAATAATAATTGTTATGGAGTGCCCATGGGCACTTTTTAGAAAAACCCATAAAAATATTGTTTGAATATTAAATTTTCGACCCAAATAACATTTATGACCTCAAAAAAAAAAAAAACATTTATCTAGAGCCCATATTGGCATATTCACTTGACCCATTACCCATACATTTTGAAAATTGATCCAACTCCTTCTCATTGTCCATTTGTCACGTTATTTATCATGCATTATCATGCTATGAATATAAAATCACTACTTCTCCACGTATATATATTGCCTCATTGTTAGAAAGATCGAAGCAACTTCCATAAGGAGGAGCCGTAAACAGTACAACGCGTCTTTTTTTTTGTTTGCTCGTTATAAAGCCACTGGCTATGCTTTTGTCAAAATGGATAGTACTCCTAAAGTTCTTTCCTCCGGTATTCCTTTCAAACACCTCCCTGAAAATTACGTCCGACCCGTTTCCCAGCGACCCAACTTGTCTCAAGTCTCCGACTGCGATGACGTGCCCGTCATCGACTTGGGCTGTCCTGATCGTACCCGAATCCTTTACCAAATTCATGACGCCTGCAAGAACTATGGTTTCTTTCAAGTAAGTTATTATTAAGACACAAAAACATACGCATACGACCATACAATGATTCATCGATTTAAAGTTGAAAGGGAGTCACAGAGGCAATATTAAAACTACGAGTTATAGAGAACTCTAACCATGCATACCACTCCGAACAACCTTAAGCTCAATTTTACACATGCATGCATGATGCCATGTTTTATACTTTTTATATGTTTGTAGTAAATTTGATCATATTGGTAAATTTATGTAGGTAAAAAATCATGGGGTGTCTAAGGAAATAGTGGAAAATATGCAAAAGGTGGCAAATGACTTCTTCAAATTACCTATGGAAGAGAAAATGAAACTTTATAGTGACGATCCAACAAAAACAATGAGATTATCAACAAGCTTCAACGTCAAGAAAGAAGTCGTTCACAATTGGAGGGACTATCTTAGACTTCATTGTTGGCCACTCGAACAGTTTGTTCCTGAATGGCCTTCTAACCCTCCTTTACTCAAGTAAGTTGTTATAACTTCATCTCATTATTTCCTTTCGAATTTTCGGTCTCACCATAGAACTATTGTTCTTATTAATTTAAGCGTATTATCGTTTCTCTTGTACGCAAACACTAGGATCTTCCAGAGACGGGATTACGAATTTATTATAATTATTCGGGCAATGTGTGACATAACTGTGATGAACTTCTTCTACGTCATGCACTCATGCTCATATGAAATGTATAGTAATTGCTTTGGCATTTGAGTTATAGAGTTTTTAAGAGATTAGTCGCATTTTTAATTAAGTTGATTTGGTACGTCGTCAATCATTATTAGTTCGATGATGACTTGATCAAACTAACAAGTAACAAAATTATTATAACCTGTACATAATTCCGAGTGTATAATCTACGACATCAAATTATTCTAACATAATTAATTAATTAATAACCGTGTTGTTTGACATTAAACAAATCCGTTCATATTGAGTGGTGACTTAGCTTCACACGTTAATGTCGTAGACTTTCTTTTTTGTTGGGTGATGAGTGCTGAAAAATTTCTTACGGATATACTCCAACAGACTACTATGAACAATTTTTCTGCCTAGATGTGAAAATATCAGAAAATCGAGAGTTTACGCGCGAAGATATTTTACTAAGTCTATCACTACAAATAAAGACTTTATATATGTAGATAGAGGAGATCAGACGTGTTTTTGTAAAGAGACTTCTGAGATCTATCCTAGCTAGCCTAGTATATTGTCCATCGAACCTCATTAACATTCGGATCATGACGATCTATCTAACAACGATTCGTTGGGCCATATGGGGACGAGAATTGTAAGGATTACTAGGGGTACGGGTGAGAATCGATGGTAGAAAATTCAGTTATTCCAGTGTATGAGATAGCTAGTCTTACCAGGCCTTATGCATTCTGTTACCTAAGAATATGATTAGCACGAGAAATTCGTTATTGGGTGAATGTATCAACTTTACATATACACTCCTAGCTTAAAACCCTAAAATTTGGGGGCCTTGTGCCATCGTAACCATGCAATTAACTTACCCAAATATAAGGAAACTAGAATTGAAGCTCTCCTAGTTGGATGATGGCCCGGAGTATTTCAGCCACAAAAAGTTCCCTTATCTACCTACCAATATATTACCAATCGGATTCTTTGAAAACTACTACAGTAACGTACCTCCATAAATTTATGTATATGACGTTTTCAGATTTTGATGTAAACGTTGTTGTTGAATATTTCAGAATGAATTACTAATCAAAATTGCGAAATCTATATTGCACATGTACTCACATGTCAAATAAAATATCGATGTGGTGTAGGAGACATCTCAAAAATGTGAGAACATCGTATACGGATTTTTGTAATTAACTGTGGTTAAGATAGAGGTGTTTAATATTTAGGATTTAGAATTCCCTTCATTTTTTTGGTACATAAGAGCAGCTATAATAATGCTGCATGCGGGGTGGGGAATGGGAAAATGAGAATTCCCTACGCTGATTGATAAATTTGATATTATTATCACGATTAGAAATATTTTTGTAGGCCGAATTAATACTCTAGTTGAATAAATTTATTTCTAGTCTAATCTCGCTTTCTTTTCATTTCTATTCCATGCATCTTTTTCTCTTCGGTCATTTTCCTCTAAATGTGATAATATTCAAGCAAATGGAGGAGAAAATCAAATACCAAACAAAGTTTCTAGCCAAGTAAATAAGAGTAGGGAAATATTTTAAGGCTTTACACAGAAGTGGTCTAACCAAGTTGTTATCATCGCCCTACCCTCGTGACTATCGACATTTCTGCATATGTTACACATGTTAGATGACAGATACAGAGTCTCCCAATTACTATTCGCTCGAAACTTGAAAGAGAAAGCTAGTAAGAACACCGACTGTACTCTTACGTGTACTGTGTTGTATACACTCTCGTGTACTCATAGAATAATTAATGCAATGCAGAATGAAACAGGTACTCGTGTTTATAATAAGTGAATAATTCATTTGTAATTAGGTCCTAACATAACGAGTCGAAACAACAATACAAAAGCGGAGATCATCTTAGGTAGAAGGGAGACAGGGATCGGAGTATATGATAAATAAATGAACTTTGTTCGTAATGGGATACGACAATTCGTTGTTTTGGTCGTTTTCAATTTTACTCATACGAGTGATTCTTAGGCCTCAGCAGTGGCGTATCAAGAAACTTATAAGTATAAGTGGGTTACTTTGTACATGCAAAGGTAAAACTTTATAAAAAAAATTTTTGAAATGAAAACTTTATAAATTTTTAATGTACTTATAGGGCGTAATTGTTAGCAAATTTTTTTATTTTTGGAGAGTAAAGCAAAAATTCCATAGTTTCTCCGAACTTACGGGGTCGTCCGATCCCTTAAAATTGAAGTTATATACGGAGTATTCATTTCTCCAACCAAACTAACATCATTTTCTTATTGATTAAATTTTAATCCGAACGTACATAACATACGAAAAATTAGATTCTTGGCGTAAGGTCAATTCTCCTAGTTGTGATATGGAGTACTAGTTTATTTTGATGTAAAAAAGGAAAAATTTGGTGCTTGGAAACTTTGCGCATTGTATACGTGGTTAGCGTAATATTGAAGTGTCGATCTTCAGCTCTGCCGAACCATGTGATCATCATGCGATGTAAGCGTCAGTGACGGTAGATGACGTCTCATAAATGACGCATTATTCTTGCGTCGTAGATATTCTTTCTTTTGTTGGGCGCTGACACTTGCACAAACCGTTTCTTGTGCATTTGAAGCTTCACACTTGTACGTTGAACTGGCTTCAACATGAGAGTGCTGATAAACCAATCACCGTGATTGGATGTACGGACCCAATCACAGGGGCAAAATCGTCCATTTCCCACCCAAACCAAAGCAAGCCCAGATCCGACCACCGCGCACAACCCACAATCATTCGCACACCACCGGAATCCCACCCAACCCAGCTCCCACGGCCGGCGACCACCTTCACGCCGGCGGCGCACCACCGGCTTCGCCGGTGAGGACAAAAAGACACCCTATGCGAGTGGGACATTTGAATGGGTGTGGTCAACCCTTTTGGGTGAGACTCCCTTAAATGGCCGGAAAACGGGCTTAGGGTCCCACTTTCCGGTGCCGCGTTTCGCGGCACCGGAAAGTGGGACCCTAAGCCCGTTTTCCGGTGTGCTGGGGAAGGTGGTTGTGGTGGGCACGGGGGTAAGGTTGCGGTGGAGAGAGGGTGAGATGAGAGAGAGGGGGTCGGGTGGTTGGGAGGGAATCTGGGAAAAAAAGACAAAAGAGGGATGTGCGGCTGAGATTCATTTTCAATCCGTGATTGGCACTATTCACCCAATCACGGTGATTGGTTTAGTGAAACTCTCAACATGACGATTATACAGCTATCAGAAGCTGGCCCGATCCAATAAGCCGACCTGTTTTTCTCTTTTTTCTTTATTTTTTTTTATTTTTTTTTTGGGACCATACAAGATACAACTGCTTTCATTTACCCTGGAACCTTGGTTTAGTTTTAGTCCAACCCGGTTCGACCCAATAATTTGGAATTAACAATTCAAGATAAATTTAATAAAACCATCTTATCATATAGGATCAACATAATAATTGGCAATTCTAATTATGTGATCATCGTATTCACGACGACTTACTTAATACATACACGAGCGAAGTCAATGTGCGATAAAAAGGCTCTTGGCCCTAATAACCTCTATTGCTCTATGAAGACGAGCTCAAAGACCCATATTCCAAAGTTTGTGTTGCCGGTTGATTACTCGTGCCAAGTTTGGGTTCATGGAGGTCCGAAAGGACTCCTTGATGTAGCACCTGCGGATTTTTTGTCCACTTTTTTAACGTAATATATTAGCATAGATTACCTTAAAAAAAAAAATTCCAAAGTTTGTGGACTAAAGACTGGACAGAAACAGACATCCTTCATCACTGTCTGGCTGAGTCAAAATCCCATTTTTTTGGTGGATTGAGGATTCAAAGGTGGCAAACCTAGCGGTTCTAATCTATTAGATTATGAATATCAGGCCCATAGAGTAAGAGCGACAGACGAGGCAACAAGTCCAGTGACTCAGTGAGTCACCATCTCAAAATTTCTATGTGGGACAACTTTAATTTGGACCCGCACTTGGGACTATTACCCAACATAATCCGGTCCATTTTTCGGTCCAGACCGGAATTTGCTCAGCCTATTTAGGAGGAGATCATGTTTAGGGGCTGTTTGGTTGGAGGTTTTCAGGAAAGGGAAAGGGAGTTTAAACCCCCCATTCCCTTTGTGGATGTTTGGTAACAAATTTTTGTCAACCCCTCTCCCCACTTTCCAGTATCCATTAGGCCATGTACAGCGCTGAAGCGCACTCTCCATAAAGCACCAGCTCTCCAGCACACTCTCTCTCCTCGGAGAGTCATTACCTTACTTCACCCTTACAATGCTATCACTCTCCTATCTAACTCTCCACCTCACTTTTGGTGGACCCAATTGTATTATTTCATCATATCTTCTTACTTTCCACTCATATTTTACTATTTTTTTTCGTGAATAATTGTTCTAAGTTCGATATTTTTCAATATCACATAAAATAAGTCGATATCAAATTATATTATATTATAAAATTATTTTTAAAAAAAATAAAAAAATATTTTTTTGAGTAAAAAAAGTTATTTTTAAGAATTAATTATGCTCGAACTTTATCAAATTAATAAAATTGTTAAATCGTGATTGATTACCGTAATTCGGTAGCATATTATATGAGAGTGGGTGGGGTATGTGAGAGGAGTGAGAGTTGTAGCTAGCTACTTGTGTGCAGCAAATGGAGAGTTAGCTACATCAAATGTTGATGGAGAGTTAACTCTCCATTCCCTTGAAGCACACCACTGTGAGGTTGGAGTTAACTTCTTCTCTCTCATCTCTCCTCAATAGTTAACTCTCCATTTCGTTGAAGCACACCACTGTACGTGCTCTTACCCCCCAAAGTCCTCTACCCTCATTCCCTGACCCCCCCCCCCCCCCCGGGTTTTGGATTACCCCATATCCGGGTTTCATCTCCCACCCATGAAACAACCCTCCACCACCATCATCCACCACCATCATTCACCACCAACAAGCAAGGCCACCACCTCCGTGTAAAATCTAACACCACCACCATCCACCGCATGTTCCACCGCCAACAACCCAATGCACAACCGCAAAATTATCGTATGCAACCCAACACCAACACCACCACCCCCACGTAGATGACGCACGATCTGCAACCTAGAACCACCGTCCACCACATTTCTCCATCGCAAACAACCCATAATGGCTCTACGTCAACCGCATAGCCATTATCTTTAACCTAGCATCACCCCTCATTGATTTTTACAATCAAAATCGGATCTACTTTTCACCCTCGACATTGGAAGAGAACTATGAATAGAAAGTTGGGCGACAGATCGGACGGTTGAACGGCGACAGATCGGACGGTTGAACGGCGCGAATCAGACGGCTGAACGGCGACGACGACGAAATCGGGTGGACGACGGAAGCGGTGGTAAGATTAGTAGACGATGACGGTGGTATGATTAATGTAGCAGATTGGTTTATGGGGATGTTATGGTGGTATGGTATATTTTGATGGGGAAGATGGTGGTGTGTGCTCACTGTTAGGGAGGTGGGGGTTTGATTAACTGGGGTAACTAAACACATGGGGGAATTCAGAGGGTTTTGATTCATTTCCTTTGTTTTCCCTTTCTTGTTTCCATTCCTTTCCCTAGTGTCTAACCAAACGCCCCTTAAATGTCTCCTCAAGTTGGAGCTCTTGATCATAAGTGCAACCTATTCATAAATTCATTGGGCTACTAATCTACTATGAGTGTGATACATCCATTTCATAAATTGACTAAGACCTAATCAATTATATAAAAGTGCAACCTTAATTGTTCCGTTACAATTTAAAATTTTATTATATAATCCACAAAAACTAAATCAAGTAATTGTCTCAATGGCTTGGTGTTCAAATTTGACAGGGAAGTAGTAAGCAAATATTGCACAGAAGTTCGCAAGCTTGGGTTCAGAATGGAGGAACTGATATCAGAGAGCTTGGGCTTGGAAAAGGACTACATAACTAATCTACTAGGAGATCAAGGACAGCACATGGCAATTAACTACTACCCCCCGTGCCCGGAGCCGGACATGACCTACGGGCTGCCCGGCCACACGGACCCGAATGCTCTCACCATCCTTCTCCAAGACTCTCAAGTATCCGGCCTTCAAATTCTCAACAATGGCAAATGGCTTGCTGTCAGACCTCAACCTGATGCTTTCGTTATCAACATTGGAGATCAGTTGCAGGTATCTTCTACTACAAACTTTAGATGTTCCAAAACCGATTACCTAGTTCAACTGATAAAGTTTTAAATATATACTACTAAGGTCAAAAACCGTTTTCACTATTTTAAAAAAGAGAAAAAAATGTGTATAGTGAATTTTTGACAAAGCTTCGATGATACGTGTTGTGCTTCTCTAGAATTGAATTTTTTATGTTAGCTAGTATAGCCGATAAGTGTATAGTGCAATACTTATTTATAGGTCATTTTTTACGGGATTTTATACGCTTGATTTTTACGCATTGACATAAACTCGAGAAATTCAAATACAGGCATTGAGCAATGGAATTTACAAGAGTGTATGGCACAGGGCGGTAGTCAATACGACAACCGCTAGAATATCAGTAGCCTCTTTCCTTTGCCCTGCCGATAATGCACGATAAGCGCCCCAGCGCCGCTTCTCGCCAATGGATCGCCATCAGTTTACAAGGGCTTCACCTATCCTGAGTATTACAAGAAGTTCTGGAGCGGGAATTTGGATCAAGATCATTGTTTAGAACTTTTCAAGAATAATCAGCAAGCCCTAGTCTAGTTGCTAGTCCAACAATGCATGAGATCAACGTCCTGTTGGGACACTTTGTTCTCATGCACAAATGAATAAGGTTCTTTATTTTGTTGTTGTTGTTGTTGTTGTTGTTGTTGTTGTTGTTGTCGTTGCTGTTACTGTTGTTGTTGTTGCTGTTGCTGTTGTTGTTGTTGTTGTTGTTGACTGTTTTAGTTTAGTCCGAACATGAATCAGGTAGGACCGTTGGTTGCTAATAAAATGCAATAGTTACTAGAGTTAAACGAGCCTCTAAATTTTTGTTTTTTCTCCACCTCCTTGTTTATCTTTCCAATAACGGCATAGTAACTCTTTTGTGAATTCGTAATATGATGGAACAAAGCAAAATGACTTACTAAATGCACACAAATATATATGAGGATCGCACCGCTAACTCAGTTCGTATCATGTGCGAAACGGAAGCTTGAGATGTTACACAATCAATGATTCCTTTTCGCTAATTCCATGACCTTAATGTCATAAGCAGAGCATGCCACTCTGAATTCCTCGAATCCAGCTTCTTTCGCCAAATCCTCGAGTTCTTGCTCCGACCTCTCTTTACCCCCAGGACAATTGGCCATCATTAGAACATCATAGTGGTAGACCGTCCTCGTGGCGTGGCTCGCTTCAGGCATCACCGGTAAAATGTGGTCGCATACGATCACTTTGCCACGGTCAGGTAATGCAACATAACAGTTTTTTAACAGCTTTATGCAATGTTCGTCACTCCAGTCATGCATAATCCACTACATTGTTATGCACAGGGCGTTATTAAGATTGAATAATTATCAGTACAATCAAAATATTCAGAAACAACCTCTGGCTATAAGTGCATTCAGAAACATGTCTCACCTTCATGAACATAGCATCTGCTTTTGGTACGCTCACAAACATATCTCCTGGGACATGCTCCACTCCTAAGCTTCCACAATAATGGTTACACATCAACGATAAATTATTATTGGACTTTGCTATACATCTAATACATGAACGTAATCATTTGTTTCATGTTGGCGTAAAAGTGCATGTCACATCACTGATGAATGATGATATTAACAACTTTTAATTGTTTAATCATTACACATTTAACATTCGACATGAGTAATATGACAATATGGTCGTACATACCGGGATAAGCAGGGGAAGTAGCAAGGACATGGGGTAAGTCCAAGTTAAAGCCTCGAATAGACGGGTACTTTGAAATTATCATGTCAAGAGTAGCGCCATTGCCGCCCCCAACATCAGTTAATGTCGAGATTCCTTCAAATCCTTTGTACTTTTCTAGGATTTTCTTCATTGTAATGATAGAGTGGTTCGCCATTCCATCGTTGAAGATCCTGTTGAATCTTGTATTCTTCCCAAAGTACTCGAATAAACTCATGCCATAAGCCTCTTTAAATGGACTGTTTCCCTTCAAAACCGCATCTTTCAAATGGTGCCTACACCCCCAAAAGCAACGGAAATAATCTTACTTGGGCGCAATTTTTATTATGAGTCATTTGGAAACATTATCTCTATATGTTTATTAGTTTTTCACATACGGTGGTGATTGAACTAATAAGGGTTTAGTCAGTTTCATCCAACAAACCCATTAGCTCGCGTTAGCTAAGATTATGAGTCTTTTGGAAACATTCACTCTGAGAATTTGAGCCATACTAATAAAATAGTACGAGTATGAATTATATTAGCAACCAAAATGAACAATAATGAATTTGGGAAAGGGAAGTGTACTCGTTAATTATTACCAACTTTCCATGATAAGCTTGTCCTGCAGCACAAGAGAGAGTGCACCCAGGGTCATGCCATCCTCATCCTTAGTCAAGAACCGGCAAACGGGCGACAACCCGTAACGCCTTTCGACATCGACTAGCTCATTGGAGACACGTACGATTTTAGTGGTGCAAGACACTATCGAATGGCTAGCTAGGAGCCGGAGCATCCGGTCCAACATGGTGACAGCATTCGGGTTCTTGGCCGCAATTTGGGCCGCAATTTGGGCCGGTGAGAGAAATGCACCCGGCCCAGCTTGCTTAATGATCTCAATAACATTAAGCTCAATAACAGTGTTGAACACCATAGGAAGAACGGAGCCACTTGTGATAGTCATTGCAAATGAACATGCCTCATCTTCCTTCATCGTTACGCTGTTGTCATTGCCCTGAATTGATCCCATTGTTCTTGAACTCAAATTAACTAGGATGTCACTTAGATTAATTTTCGCAGTATTAGTATGTGCTTATCTTTGAGCATTATGGTTCATTTGAAGCATACTTGTAGGGTTTAATACGCAATGTGTGGAAAAAGATTTGATGAGAAGACATGAACATCGTGAAACATGCCCATGTTGTCTTAGATCAGTGGAAGATTATGTAGTGGTCTACTTGACTGTACAATCACCAAAGTTAGTTGATTAGAGTTATAAGCACTTTCACTTCTTAAATAAGAGCCAAGAGTCCTTCGTGTGTACTTGACCGGGTAGCCTCGAACTTCGTGTCCGCGGTTACTTAATTTTGTCCCAATGAAGTGATCTCTTTGTCTCCAAAAAAAAAGAGTCCGATACAGGACTCTTGTAAACCGATGAAAAAGGTAAGCCCATTATATTGATTTTTCCGCGTACCCAGAAGAGAATTGCTTAGTGTAGGCATAGGCATGGGATATTCCACGCACTAATCAGCAGCTTGGGGACTTTTATTACTCCGTAATTCCGTATTATGGTTCAAGGCAACACATGAATCATGCCAACACTACTGTACTTACTATATAGGACTATCAACTAAACAAGTACTACTAACTTTAGATACTTGAATAGCGGATTACCGCTTTACACTACTCATGGACTACAAATATTTTAAGAAATCACAAATCGAATACCATAATAAGCTCTGATAAAATGTGAAAGAAACCAAAAGTCGTCTAAACTGATGATTGTTTTCGATCTTTACACATCAATTATCGAGAAAAATTGTATTTAATTAGTACTTCGTATATCTCTTTACGAAGTCATATGTAAAAGAACTCTATTCAATTAAAGATGATATGTAACGGGATAAAGAAAAAGTAGTAGTTTTACTTCAAATTGATCTTTTATTTGAGAGGACAGAGATCAGGGATAGTACATGGCAAAGGACAGAAGCTAAGTACACAATAAACATGGACTAGAAATCAAACATGGACAGAAGCTAAGTACATGTATGGCAGGATAACCATAATATAGACGCATTTCTCGCACCAATGCACTCTAGTCTCTATATCTTGTAGACACGGTCTTGCTAGCCCCATCACTAGAGAGCATATTGAGGGGCAAGCCTAACCGTATGTAGACCCCCTTTTGATAATGTTACATCTATATATTGACCCACGGCTTAGTCAATAAGGACATTATATAGTTTTCAAGAACTCCATGACCTTGGTGTCATAGGCTGAACATGCAACTTTGAAGCCTTGAAAGCCAGCTCCTTTGGCCAACGACTCGAACTCTTTCTCTGTCCTCTCCTTCCCTCCAGGGTTGTGAGCCAACATGATGGCATCGACATGGAAGACTGTCCTAGCCGCGTAGCTTGTTTCCGGTGCAACCGGAAGGATGTACTCACAAACAATTACTTTGCCATTGCCTGGCAGGGCAGTGTAGCAATTCTTCAAGAAGTTCAGGCAGTGCTCATCGCTCCAATCATGGCAAATCCACTGTATACAAAAGTTTCACATTCATTTCCGTTTAGTTATTAGCATTGTCAATCGATTCAAGAGTACGTATGTATTGCAATTGTTATACAAATAAAATCATTGCTGAAACTCACCCACTACCTTACATGCATTACAGTGATTAGACCAGCAGGCTGATCTCGAGCTTGTAAGTTTCAAACTTTCAATCAATCTTATGTAGAGCTTTTAATTTATATCGTAACGTTGAAGTATTTCATTTTTGGATGAGACGGTTCTTTTATTTAGAACAAAATGTGAATATGTATAGAAGGTCACCTTCATGAAAATGGCATCTCCCTTTGGCACGCTAACGAACATATCACCTCCAACATGCTCCACTCCTAAAGATGAAACAATATTGTTACTCCATCGTAAATACAAATTCTAGAGTGTAGCTGCTTGTTTTAAGGACAATGCTAGAGGTCTACAGTGTAGACACCCAAAAGTGTCTACAATCAGTAATAATTTTACTACACTATCAAAATTTTACTACTTACACAATTAATTTTACTACCTGAATTTTCCATTGCAAATAAATTTACTACTCAGATCTCAATTTTACTGCTACTAACTCAATTTTACACTGTAGACAAATTAATTGTGTCTACATTGTAGACCTCTATCAATTTGCTTGTTTTAAATGCAAGTACAAAACTTCAATTTAACACATTTTCACTAAGCAAATTGATAGAGGTCTACAATGTAGACACAATTATTTGTCTACAATGTAAAATTGAGTTAGTAGTACTAATTGAGATCGGAGTAGTAAAATTAATTGTAATGAAAAACTCAGTTAGTAAAAAATTAATTGTGTGAGTAGTAAAAGTTTGACAATGTAGTAAAAATATTGTTGATTGTAGACAATTTTGGGTGTCTACATTGTAGACCTCTAGCATTGTCCTTTCACTAATTAGGCCCGGTCCAACAGGGAACTAATTACTGCAGTCTAGTGACCTACCACTAGATCAAGCGTACGTACCTTGATTGGTAAATCTTAGTTAGTCAATTAGATAATTGTCATTTTGTACATATGAAGGATGATTTAATATACCTTTGTAGGCGGGTGCATCGTCGACAACATGAGGTAAGTCGAAGTTGATGCCCTTAAGAGTAGGGTGTTTCGAGATGATCATGTTAAGAGTTGCTCCGGTACCACCTCCGACATCAACCAAGGTTTCGAGACCCTCGAATCCCTTGTAATTCTCAAGGAGTCTCTTCATAGTTATGGTAGAGTGGTTAGACATTCCATTGTTGAACACTTTGTTGAATCTTGGATCTGTTCCATGGTAATCAAATGCTGTCATGCCATAGGCCTTGTTGAATGGAATGCCTCCATCAAGAACTGCGTCCTTTAAGTGGTACCTATAAAGGACGACCAACGTAGTGTAAGATTTTAGATTTATCTAATCCCACATATACAGTTAGACTTTTAGTGATCGGACACTCGATTTTTTTTAATTTACACCTCAATTTATTTGTAATAGCGTCATTTTATTATTAGAGGTGCAATCGATTTACCATTATTGGTATCAGCAAATTCTCTGTGTTAGAAACGTCTTGAAAAGATTATGCACATATATACACTTTGAAATTAGCATTTTGCTCCAACTTATAAGTTCTTGTATGATATTAATTAATAACACTTTGTTCGTTGTTGTTGGTGTTTGGAACATTTGGCGCTTTGTAAATATTTCCTTCTAGTAATGCAGAAGTCATCGGTCACAGATGTCAAATTCAAAATTTAATAGATAGCGTAATTGACAAGCCGATTGTTGAACATAAAAAGTCTTTTACACTAAGGTCGGCATGCATGGCCCAACCCACCTAATATTTTGACAAGGACAACCGATCACAACGATGATGATGATCGTAATGAACTTTGCATTTTTATGAAAATTAATAGGAAGAAAATAGATTATTCACAATGTAAGGGCCTAAGGATTTATCACAGTGTAAAAACAATTAATTTGTTTATTATAACATTATCTTTATGGTAGTAAAATTAATTGTGTGGTAATAAAATTCTTGAGACAGTAGACAAGTCAAGTGTTTAGACGTTAAAACTCTAACATTTACCTTTATTATAATTCCGTACTATTTTTTTTTCTTTTGAAATAATCCGTACTATTTTTCATGAAATGTTATTATAACATACACTTAACACCTATGAGTCTTCTGAAATGTTGATCATCGAGTAAACACCTCACAAAGATAAAACAATTAGAGGTAGTATTTTGGCATGTTTAAGAAAGTTCCACCAAGACTGGTTTTTAACAAGAATTGAACCAATGACTAGTAACAAAGGAGCTACATACGGGAGCAACCTCTATTAAAGTAGATGAATTTGTAGAATCCACCTCTATCCTACACCTTCAAAATGTATGTCTTTTCGCCATTGTAATGAATGAACTCTACCAGACTACCACCCCTTCTGTCTCCCACCTAGGACCACCGAAGAGATCCAACCAAATGAACACCAACAAACCAACAACACCCATGTTCCACAACAACAAACGGGACCAATTATAAACAAGAACTTGTTATGAGTTAATTTAACCGCAAATGTACGGGTAAAGAACTATAAAATTTAAGATCCAATCAAAATGCCTTCGTCAAAAAAAAAAAAAAAAAAAAAAAACTCGAAAATGAAATTGTGGGTGCAATGCTTTCTCTTATCCACAAGCTTTAGTGTGCAAACAATCTTGATAACATTATGGAAGTGTGGAACAAGATGAACGGTCCACTCTTGTTTGTAGTATTCGGAAACTAATGATTACAAGGCCGAGTGTTTAATTCGTGACCACCCGTTGGCCTTCTTTCAAAGTTTATTAAGTTTCACTATGAGCTTGTTAAACTATCAGATAATTAAGTCGAAATTGTACAATCTACAAAGTTGAAACACAAACTAAAAAAGTTTCAATGATAAAGATGACATTTACTAACCTTCTTTGTTCAAAGAGTGATTAAACGTGATTCATGCATGCATGTTCGAAATCGGGTCTTAATTACTTTAACATAAATAACGTATTAGCTAACTCAGTTAGTGAAATTGCGTGACAGAAGCCAACCAAAGAAAGTGAATAGACGTACCAGCTTTCCATGAGAATCTTATCCTGATTCATAAGAGAAAGAGCACTCAAGGTGACACCATCTTCATTCTTAGTCAAGAATTGGCAAACCGGGGCAAGCCCATACAATCTTTCGACCCGCCCATCAGGAAGGTTCCTTAGAGAACAAGTAAGAATGTCGTAGCTAGCCAAGAGCCTGAGCATCCGGTCCAACATGTTAGCCGCGGCCGGGTTCTTAGTCGGCAGCTCGGCCGCAATCTCAATCGGTGAAAGTTGAGCCCCTGGACCAGCCTTTTTAATGATCTCAAGCACTTCTAACTCCACTACTGCCTTAAGAACCATGGGCGGGACGGAGCCGCTCGTTGCCGTCATGGCGAACGAGCAAGCCTCGTCCTCGCCCATTTGGATCGCTTCGGCTGAAGTTGATCCCATAATTTGGAGGATTTTCTTTTGTAGGAGAATGTAAAAGCTTTGTAAAACAGAGGAAAAAAACAGGGGAAATGTGTGAGATATGGAGTAAGATAGTAGTGGAGTGATTTATATTGTGCTTTCTAAGGTTAACCCACCATTCCACATTTCCAACAACAACAACCACCACTCTAATACTATTGGTATTGGTTACACTTGAAAGTTTTCACAACAAGTAATGAATGGTCCGTTTTGTTGTTGGAGGGGTCCAACGTTGTTCTTACCTACTTCAAGATCTTCTAAAAAATTATAGAATTAATTTGATTGGTCAATTTTTGTTTTTTTATGACACGCGGAATCCGCAGCCGTTACCTTAGGTGCGCTGGCAACACCGTACAAGCCACGCAACCAGGTAAGACACATTTGCATGTGGTAGGAGAAACACAAAGAGGCATAATCTCATGCATAACACCCACTTTAGTGGGGTTTGAACCTGAGACCAAGTGGATATCATTTCACTCTTTTAACCATTGAGCCACACCCTTGCGTACTTTATTGGTTATTTGTCAACCCATTTTTGAGGAAATTGTGGTGTTAATTGAAGACGATTACTTCTTAGCTTAAAATTAACTTGTTGGAACAATCATACAGGGTATTTGCCTATTAATCATTGTCTAGTACTTAAATTTTGCTTTTTGGTATGTATCTCGCCTGTTAATCATGTATCTCAGGCAAGGTCGTGTGGAGGAGTCCAAACACTTATATATGCTACATGCTCACTAGTCCACTACACATTACAATGCACGCACAACTTTACCATCGTCGTCTACAGTCTACTATGTATATCAACTGCATTGTACGTATAGTAATATATACTAATATATACGGAGTAGTATGTCAGATAATAACAGATTTTACAAACTCCGTTAAATTTCAATGGAGCTCACATGGAATAGACATAAATGAGTTAGAAGGTATTAGTCCATGCCAAGGGTGGGAAATTGGTGTGTCACATGCACCACCAGCCACGAGATATACTCACATTTCAAGCAAGGGTGACTCGTCAACTCTTTCACCAACTTCCGTACCAACTTTTGTTGAAATCACACCAATGTAATTCACTAATTCACTAATTTGTATAAGTACTTGCTTTTTCAATTAATCTATTTATAATAGTATTTGACAAAAAAAAAAAAAAAGGAATACTCTATCACCTTTGATCTTCCTAGATAGAGTTTCATTTTGACCACTTGAGTAAGAGGGCATTTTTCTTTCGTCAAAGGTTGGTCGGTTGACGGAAATATGTAATGTTCAGACAATCATACGTCATAATTTCACAACCAATGTACACAGGCCATGAAATCATAGGACTTTGCTAAAGGTCTATAGTGTAGACACAAAAATTCTGTCTACAATGTAAAATTAAGTTAATAGTAGTAAAATTGAATTTGTGATGAAAAAGCCATGCAGTAAAATTATTTGTGTCAGTAGTAAAATTTTGCTAGTGCAGTAAAATTAATGCTGATTGTAGACACTTTCAAGTGTCTACACTGTAGACCTCTATCATTGTCCAACTCCTTTTTCATCAGTAATTTAATGTTCACGTACATCATCAAGGCAGTTGATCACATTATTTTTCGGTTGTGTTGTTAATATATAGGCTCTTAGTTGTAGAACTATAGAAGCTAATTAAGCAAGAAGGGTCGTCGCCGGTGACGAGGAGAGGGCAGGCTGGGCTGACACGTGGCACACGCAACCAGCCAACCACCCACTGGACAAAAATGTCATGCCTCGATGTAGGGGTTTCCCATGTATGTTCACAAAATATTGCCCCACATCGGTAGAAGTAAGTTGAGAAGATTGCTTATAAGTTAGTTGGCTGCTCCTCCTATCATATCACCAATTAGTTTAAGGATGAAACCTCATCGCGCTTATGGCCTATCTTCGTGACTAACGTCTATCAACCTGCCAAGCTAGTCCCAAAACTTGTCACGACATGGCTTGACAGCCCACTCCGCCACTCAACCTAGCATATCCCTTTCTAGAGAAACACAAGTACTAAAAACAGTTGGACTAGCCGACTAGGCCCAAAGGAACCATGTTTGGGCCGGTTTTGCTAGCCCCCCAGGCCGGCACAACATTAGGAGATCGAGAAAAGTGATGAAATGGTGGGCCACTGAGGAAAGTCCCAAGCCACCTTTCTCTCTCTTGTCCTCGGCCGATCCCCTAATGTTGTGCCCCATCATAGTGCATAGTGATAGGGTTAGCGAAACCGCGGCCCGACACTTCACCCCTTAATTGTCCCGTGCGATCAAAATAAAGAAAAAGAAATACAAAAAGAAGAAAACACATACATGGGTCTCCATGCTATATTTGAAGTCAATTGTTAGAGGTCTACATCGTACCCATGATTAATTGTATTGGTAGTAAAATTTTGGGTGACAATCCCTTACAGCCTCTTTGGTTGGAAGGAAACGGAAGGAAAGGAAAAGAAAGGAAAGGAAGGGAGAGGAAAAGAAGGGAAATGGAAGGAAATGAAATTAGTAATTCCAATGTTTGGTTTCATGGGAGGAAATGATAGGAATTGGATCCTTATTCGAGTAAAATACGATATTACCCCTTCTTATTATTGGAGGGAAATAAAATTTCGGGGTAAAATGGGTAATTTGCATTTTTTTACAATTTTTTTTATATATTTTTTACCCAAGAAAACAAATAAGTTTTACTTTCATTTCATTTCTTTTCTTTCCATTTCCCATGTACCAAACATCGGAAAACCATAAAAAATATTTTCCTTTCCTTTCTTTTCCTTTCAATTCCTTCATACCAAAGAGGCTGTTAAAGTTATATATTTTGTAGAATTGGTAGAGTTTGTTAAAACTAACTAGCAATAAAACATAATAAAGAGAATCTTAAAATACGCAAAGGAAATGCAAAATAATTAATCATATTAAAATTTATTTTCAACTCTAGTACCAAATCCTAAAATTTTAGGAGTAGATATTCTTGCTAGCTTAGAATGGATTTTACACCGGGTAATACGACACCGGAATCTCAAAAACCGGTGTTAAAAAAGTGTACGACACCGGTTGTCAGTCACCCGGTGTAAAAAGTAATAAAAATTAAAAAACAAATTTTTTGGAAAATATAAGACACCGGTTATAGTAGAAACCGGTGTTATATGTGTTTCCAAAAACAAAGAAAAGATATAAAAAGAATTAATTGCACACATAAGACACCGGTTGTGCTGAAAACCGGTGTCATATGTTAATAGAAAAATAAAAAATAAAAAATCCTCTATAACATCATAGTCTTCATTGTTATCTCCGCTAATTTGACTCCGTTTTCTCAACTTCATACAAACTGCTCCCTCTCTCTCTCCTAGTCTCCTTAATTATTATCTACATGACTCCCCCTCTACTCTCCCTCCCTTTATTGTTTTCCCCCATTTTTACCTGCTCTGCTCTCACTAACGCCCCCCCTCTCTCTTCCATACACAACCTCCTTCTTCGTCCATAATCGTTCCCCAAAAATTGAATGCTTCCTCCATTTGTTCTGAAAAATAAAAAATAAAAGCACAAGAAAAGGTTGAAAGTGGATGAACTCAAGGTTTCAAATCAAGATGTACAACTCGATATCTTAAAAGTTTATTATTTTATGTAAGTTTTACGAATTTTCCTAGGGTTTTTGTAGATCTTGTAAAGCTTTGTAAATTTTGTGATATTGGAATTCCTGCTTCACCTTCAAATGTACTCAATTCTTTTTGTAGATCTGATGTCATTTGTAGTTCCATTAATTTGAGTTTATTTCCAATTTATTAAGGATTTTCTTTGATTAAATTGATTCATATGCCGTGAAAAGGCGCTATTGTGATAGTTTTTGGTTAATTAATAATTTTTGATTGTTACTTAGGTTTTGATTGTACATGTTCACAGCAGTTGTTGCAGAAGGTTTTGTGGTCTAATTTCTGAACGATCTACAAATGTTCTTGAGATTGAGATCTAATTCTTTTGTCCAATTTTTTATTTATCCATCAATTATGTTACTGCTACTCGATTATTTTTTGTTCATTGTCTATTTTCGATTATTTTGCGGAAACATTGTTCGACCGAATTTCTGGCAATACAGCCCAGAAACTAACATTCATCTTTTTCCAATTTCGATCCTCTCTCGAATCATTTTTTTTTGTTTTTATTTTTTTTATTTTTTTTGTGTACATAAGACACCAGTTATAACAAAAACCGGTGTCAAAGGTGTGAGGATGATTCGTGTTGAGAAAGACGTAAGACACCGGTTTTGGCCGTGACCGGTGTCTTATGTATGAACTTTTAACACCGGGTTTTCAAGAATCAACCGGTGTCTTAGGATACGACACCGGCAGTCCAGACACCGGTGTCTATTTAGTTTTGTACCCGGTGTTAAATTAATTTTCTGGCGTAGTGCCTCTTTGGTTGGAAGGAAAAGGAAGGAAAGGAAAAGAAAGGAAAGGAAGGGAGAGGAAAAGAAGGGAAATGGAAGGAAATGAAATTAGTAATTCCAATGTTTGGTTTCATGGGAGGAAATGATAGGAATTGGATCCTTATTCGAGTAAAATACGATATTACCCCTTCTTATTATTGGAGGGAAATAAAATTTCGGGGTAAAATGGGTAATTTGCATTTTTTTACAATTTTTTTATATATTTCTTACCCAAGAAAACAAATAAGTTTTACTTTCATTTCCTTTCTTTTCTTTCCATTTCCCATGTACCAAACATCGGAAAACCATAAAAAATATTTTCCTTTCCTTTCTTTTCCTTTCAATTCCTTCATACCAAAGAGGCTGTTAAAGTTATATATTTTGTAGAATTGGTAGAGTTTGTTAAAACTAACTAGCAATAAAACATAATAAAGAGAATCTTAAAATACGCAAAGGAAATGCAAAATAATTAATCATATTAAAATTTATTTTCAACTCTAGTACCAAATCCTAAAATTTTAGGAGTAGATATTCTAGCTAGCTTAGAATGGTTACTAACATTAGAAAATGGGAAAATGACAAAATGTCAAGTGTTTACGGACTTTGCACTATGTAGTATTTATTTTATTTTTTATTTTTATTTTTTTTTTTTTTTGAACAGGTAAGAAAAAATACACACAAAGCTAGGTGACCCTTCTAGCCAGGGTATCACCAAGCTTGTCAGCATCTAAAATACAACATAACGATTGGGGTAGGGGAGGTGCCATCTCCTAATTGTGAAGGATTTGATGACCCCAGTGCGCAACCCAATCAGCAGCTTGATTATTTTCACGAAAAATATGCCTAATAGAAACAGAGCGGAATTGTTGAAGAAGGGTAGTAGCATCCTTGATAACAGTCTGAATTTGTCATGGACAACGCCATGATCCTTGAAGAGCCTTGATAACCGCTAAATTGTCACCTTCAATCTCAATGTTGTCAATTCCTAGCTCCAGAGCGCTGAGAATACCATTTCGTGCTGCCGTTGCTTCCGCTACAAGGATGTTAGTATTACCTAAATTAGTACCGCCTATGAAGATGGGGTTACCCTCATGATTGCGATTTGCACTATGTAGTGTTGCACATACTTAAATCCTCCTTATTTTTCAAAGGGCTAGTGTGTATTAACCTTTATCTAATCCATCTAAAGGCAGGTGATTATGCACGGAGACACATTGAATAGGAATAAGAGATACGGAGTACTCCCTCCGTTTCTTTCATTTCTTTACGTATTCCTTTTTCGGCAATTTCAGCCAATTCTTTACGTTTCTATTCCGGACCATATTTTGTGACATCAAGTCCCATATTTGCCCTTACTAACTATACTAACCTATCTTATAATTAAGCCAATTAGCTTAATTAATCTCCAATTAACCCATCACCTTTACCTCCTTTAATAATCAAACAACTAAATCAGATTAAACCCCCCTTTTTATTCAACCAACCACCCACTCTCATTCATCAACCTCCCCACTCTCATTCATCAACCTCACTCATTCATCAATGTTCTTCATTTCTCTAAATTTTCTCATCTCCGATCCATTTTTTTTTTCACTGTTTCAAAATTAAACCAACATAAACATCCTCCATTTTTTCTCTCCTCGCTCCTCTTCACCACCCGACCCACCCTTTGAAGCCGCCTGCCTGCCGCCACAAGCACCGATTACCAACATTGCCGGCGCCGACACCGACACCGCCACAATCGGTCGCCGCCGAAAATTAAACCCCCCAAATGTTGGTTTACACTGCTCCACAATCGTATCAAACAAGTTTCTTATTTCTGACCTAATTATTACATCGAAGAATGAATTTCTCTTGTTGCCCAGTTTGTGAAAATCCAATTCCAACCCATGAAATCGAAAGGTAAGAACTTTACAACTTTATCATAATTTTTACCTTTGGATTTCCCTAAATTGACAAATTAGGGTAGTAAAAGTATACATATTTAGTAAAAGGGGGGTAAATTTTGAAGTTTTTTTGGGGTAAAAAATATGCAGGCATGTGAATCTTCACTTCGAAGCTGATGATGAAATGGTTAGGGATATGGAATTAGCCAGGCAACTTGGAGAAGCCCCTCCAAGTTTTCCGTGAATTTGGTCATCTTTTAATTTTCCGTGAATTTGGTTTTAAATTTGTTCTTAAGTTTTGATGAATTTTTTAGTTTTGTGTTTCTTTATTTTCGAATTTGGGAAGTTTGTGTGCACATTTGTGCTTGAGTTTCAATGAATTTTGGAGTTTTTTCGTCTTTCCTTTTGTTCGAATCGGAAGACGGCGTGGAGCTCGAGGAGGCGCACAGTGGTGTTGCGGTCGGGGATGAGGGCAGAGGTGGTTGCGGTGGTTTCGGGTTATAACTATGGTGGCTGATTAATTTACTAATGAAATCTCATAATAGATTA
This sequence comes from Spergularia bocconei, assembly GCA_963457585.1. Taxonomy (NCBI): domain Eukaryota; kingdom Viridiplantae; phylum Streptophyta; class Magnoliopsida; order Caryophyllales; family Caryophyllaceae; genus Spergularia; species Spergularia bocconei. The sequence continues at coordinate 20,140,859 of OY734946.1, read as the reverse complement.
GTATCTGATTAGTTTCTTCTAATACATGCCCCTCCTTTTCCTAATTTCCTTCTCTCTCTTCCACTTTGGTACTCCCCCACTTTCTCTCTGTAAAGAAATGAAAGAAACGGAGGGAGTATAAGATTAGAAGTCCATGAGCTCAGATTTTTATTTAATTTAACTTATTAGAACATCATCAAAAGCCGCTTAAAGATCATACAAAACAAACTGAAATGATCAAACTAAAACACACGATGATGTGTCCTACACGTTACACTCTTATTCCTCTGCATGGTCGATTGATGATGGTGGTAACGATGCCGTCTACCATTGGCACCGTACCATGCATGCATGCATGGATGGACGCTTACATAGTGGACATGGGGCAGGCGCGTTGCATGGTGCCGCACATCATGGGGACCATCATGACCTTCTCCATCATCATGTGGCCAGACTAGGGCTGGCAAACCCGACCTGACCCGATTTGTTGACCCGAAAATCTGACCCGATATGACCCGAAATTGTGGTCAACAAAACCCGACCAGACCCGACCCGATGATGACCCGAACCGACACAACCCGATATGACCCGACCCGAAACCGACCCGACCTCCTGTTATCCGACAATGACCCGACTCGTAATGTCAAAAATTGAACTAACGCCCATAAATGACCATAAGTAACTAAAACCGATTGTGACCCGACCCGATCCGACCCAAAATTTCCTCGATAAAACCGACCCGACCCAACCCGAAGGATCACTTGACCCGTTATGACCCGACCCGATACGAACCGACACGACATAGCCCGACCCGACGACCCATTTGCCACCACTAGGCCAGACCCACCCATCATCTCCTGCATCAACATCTGCATGGCCTGACATTGGCATGATGGCTCCATCATCCTCAGGTCATCACAGCACATCTCAAACATCCTTCCTCCGCCGCGTTGGTTTACGGCGACTTCTTCGTCGTCGTTGTTGAACCTGCTGCCGCGCCTCATCATTTGCTTCATGTACTGCTGTAACACCCCCAATTTCCTGAGATTTTAGAAAATGCATTTGATTCAAAATATGGACAATTGGGAGTGTTACCGCCACGATTGACACCTCAATTCAATCGCTAAGGCAAGGGAACAATACTAATCGTCTATTAAACTCCAAAACCAAAATATAAAACCATTACATCCAAAATCAAACCATTACAATCCTTTAGTCAAAAATAAAGTGCGGTTGCGAGAAATGAGTCTAAGTTGAACTTTATTTAATCTAATAGATGAGCGTCACACTCCTCCCTTAACCAACCCGTGAAACTTCAACAGCTAACCTGCAAGACTAAGAAAACGTAGAAACCGTCAACCAAACGGGTTGAGTAAGGAGCGACTTATCTAGAAAACAATTTTTAAAGAAAGTATATATTTTTCCTAGACACATTGCACAACGGAAACTCTTGAATAATTTAAAAACATTTGAACCGTTAACATTTAATTAGTATACGAAAACATAACAAAAGTGATATAACAAATCCTTCTCCTTTGTTCCTTTTCCTTCAGTACCAGGGCTGACTTCCTTCAACCAATAATCCCGAATGCATGCATCCCCCTAGGGTCCTGTTCCCAAGGGGAGGATATAAAGGCTCAAGGTGGAGGATCAATCCACCTTATCTATACTTTGTGCACAATATACTTAGACCATTACGGTCACCCTGTACTCAAGTTAACTCCCTTACAGAGTTAACAACATATATAAAAACCTTTGAATAATAACACATGTATAAATTAGTAAATCTGGTAAACCTTTGTATTTAAACCTTACACTTAGCAATTACCTTTCGAAATCGCAAACCTTACTGTAAAACAATTTATATAATACTTATCAACTGTAAAACACATTTACAAGTTCCTCTGAAGGAGATAAGTAATTCTTCTTACCTTATTCAGCAATAAGTCTCACAGTAGCTCAGCAAGGACTAGAATTGTTCTTCTACGAAATCAGACTCTACATGAGTATGTAAAATATACTAATCAGTTTATGCACCTACAATGTATGACATGTACGTAGTATGCATGATGACCATTATGGATTGACACGAAATAAAATAAAAAGACAAGCACTCTATAACTTCGCTCTTCCTTACTCCATTGGCTTACAAGTACGAAAACGTCTTACAAAACCCCTTAATCGCTTACTCCTCATTTTAATATGTAGCCTCGCCCCAAAACAGTCCCTAAGTCCTTCTTTACGAATATATACCTTTCAAATGATATACCAACATAAGCACCCTTTAACCGACTTTACCGTAACATATAATTTGACTCAATTACCCAAACCATTAACTAATACCCTTCCAATAATTCACCTAGTATACGTACATGTATTAGAAAGTCCTAAACAAGTTGAAATTAATAAAATCAAGATGATCAGACGAAGCACACCTAATTCATATCCTACGGTCAACTTCTAGCTAGGCCATGATTTTCATGCTTTTGTAGACCATAACTTCAGTTTAGCAAGTGCCTAATATAACCAACGGCCACGGCACTACAGAAATGCATCCGAGAACGAATCATCGTAAATTCGAAAATAGCGAATAAAGATCAAACGAATCAACCCAAACCAAAGGCTTTAGAAAAACGAATTACTATGTTCCAAAACAACGTTAATCATGAAAATTAGAATCTAAAACAATAGAATCCTTGTAAATCAAGGTACATAGCGAAAGATACGAATTATCGACAACTGTAAGACTTAAACTATATAAGGAGAAACTTATACCGTTTTGTAGAGGAGCGAAAATTACGGTCAATGGTATAATTTTTTGATGAAAACCGAGTTGAAAATCCGAACACGCGAGCAAACGAAAAGGGACGGCGCTTGTACAGGAAGAATGATGAAGGTGCTGATGGTGTTAATACTTTACGGGAGGGTTTGTGACTTTTCATCACTAATTAGGTAAAGGAAAACAAATAAGGGTAATTTGGTCATTTGACCAATAGATATAAATATTTTTTTTTTTTTTTAATTAGGGGCTGCTGCACGTATGAACTCAGAAATTATTTTTTTTTTTTTTGTTTTGTTTTGTTTTGTTTTGAAAAGCAATATAAAAAGTTTACGCCTTTACACAATAACTGAAAATTGTCATTTCGAGGTAAAATTTGAAAATCCTTCTTTTAGAATAGGTTTATCAACGAAAAAATTATAATTTTGGGACCTTAAGAATACCTCAAGAAAACGGGGTATTACAACTGCTCACAGTTGTGAGGCCACTACATCTGTCCGTGGCACTGTCCCATGCCCTGGTTCGACGTCTCGTCGACCTCCGTGGTTATCACCGTGGTTCGGGTTGCATGGGTTAGAACCATCATGGCTGCCAAAATCACTACCTTGTTTGCCATTTGGAATAATGAGAATGAATTGGAATTGGTTTGTTTCTTAATTTTTTTTTTTTTTGAGGCTCAATTGGTTTGTTTCTTAGGTTTAATTTCTTTGCTTTGTTTTGGTTGTGATGTGAGATTTGGAGATGTTGGTGATTTGGAGTGGAGAAATTGGGGAAATTTATAGGAGAAGTGCAAATTTGCATGTATAAAACGTGGATTGTGAAACAGAAGATTTTGAGCAATTGCAAGGGATCATCGGATTGTGCATGGTGAAGAGTCGTGTCGCGAGATATACTCAAGAGGCCGGGGGTGAATCGAGTATAGACTTTAGTTGAAACTTTTTCATTTTACTCGAGTAATGTGTGTATAAAGCAGCGGAAGAGACAGACTAGCGTACTGTACCACAAACTTGAGATTGTAGTTTGTGATGGTACAGTGCACAGATTTGTACTATGAAGTAAAGTACGAAACAATGATAAGAGTACACACAAGATTTACGTGGTTCGACCTCAACCCAAGGTCTACGTCCACAAAATTCACTAGAATCTTCTTCTCTACTAGCTCAACCCAAGACAAGTAGAGGAACCTCACAATCAACCCAATTGTGATTCATATTGTCTCAACCCAAGACAATAAGAAACTCGAGTACAACCCCGTACCCCAAATACCTCACTCTAGAAGAGAAAAGTATAAAGCAATCACCTCGGAATAATGCTTCTTAGGCAAGCAAGTAGAGGTAACAATTCCCACCTATGATGAGAAGTGTGTGTAATATCAGTGGAGGGTACAGTATGCTGTCCTGTTCTCTCTGGACGTTTCCTTTGGAATTAAAACTCAAAACTCTTTGTGTGGAAAACGTCTAAGTTCTTAGAAAACCAAAGGGCTCTTTTTATGCAGTGAAAATAGTTCTCATTATTTGGGATACAATCAAGATTATTTTATTTCCAAGTAATATCAAAAGGATAATATCAAGCGATGATAGAATATGCAATTTTGCCTCAAATGAAACTCCTAGGATATATCTTTCAAACAACTCAAGATTTTATCCAAAATCAAACATGATTATTTCTCAATTAAGAAGTCAAAATATCTCCACAATTATTTAGGATAATTAAAGATATATTTGCAATAAAATCTTTTCTCATTTTCTTAAAATTCAATATTCACATCTAAATATATATTCTTGTAAAAGAATAATATATTACAAAAATGTGAATCAAACATATAAAATTCTTGAGATACTTTAGAAATCATAATAAATCATTTCCAAAAATACAAATCACGTTTTTTGTAAAACCACTTTCGAAATCAAGAGTTTCAGCTATACAGAGTACAGTACTAGGTACTGTTCTCTGTAAAAAATAGTTTTGCACAATTCATGAGACAGATTGTCGATCAGTCTCTTGCAACATTTAGCACTTCCACACACGTCTATCAAACACACAAACTCATCTTACAACAAGACTATATGAAAGTTTAAACCTTCTAATCTAGTCTTCAATGTCTCACACCTTGTAGCTCCATTGGTATAGCCGTATACTCGTAGATCAATCCAACCATCCTGAAATATTAGCTTACCAAAACTAAACAAGGTGTTAGCTCATAATTAACATGCAAGAGAACAATCAACATAGAAATCATATAATCTTGTCATCATCAAAAATCATGTACACTATGGTTCAACAATTTCCCCCTTTTTGACGATGACAACTAGATGATAAACAAACACAATTCCCCTTTAGCCAATGCACGCTTTCGACCACATATAACACATATCATATAAACCATGAAAGCATATACGATAAGGAGAGTAAACCATAAAACACAATATCACTTGTCAACATCAAAAGCATACAAGCTCAACATTATTCCCCCTTTTTGATGGTGACAAATAACCAAAGTTCCCCCTCAACACAAGCATATAAACCAAGCATTAGAGCAAATTCACTTATCAAGAGATCAATTTTCATTAGAGCATATCATGTCAAGAACAACATCTCATCATAAAACCAAATCTACGCAACCTACCAAAGACGTAGAGGAGAGATAAGATTCTTGACAAGGTTAAATATCAAGCAAGTAGGTGCATCTAAGTTATTTTTCCCCCTCTTGGCATCATCGAAAAGGGATAAAGTGGGAGTGAACCAAACTCGTGAAAGTCACGCAAGTTGTCCAAGAGAGAGCTCAAGTATCTCAAGCCTAATATCAATCTAGCTACATTAAGAAAAGACCAATTCACAGTTATATCCTAGCTAGTAAGCATTATTAGCAATAGTTTTATCATCTATAGTCTATAGCGAGAAAACCAGAATCAGTGCATACGATATCACCCAACGAGGTGATCAACATCAGTAGTACAGATAGGCGATCTGTACCACTCGGTCATACAATGATCAATTTTTCACCAGCCTTGATACCAAGAAGACGCTCCAAATTAAATGCTCGAGGTAAGAGATTCATTGCCCATGAGTGACGAAGTACCAGCAACAATCAACATAGAAATCATATCATCTTGTCATCGTCAAAACCCATGTACACTACATGGTTCAACACATGGCTTCTTTGCATTCTTGGCTTTTATATATGGATGTGTTGGTTAACATGCATGCACTGTAGTACTGTTAGTTGAGTCCAATTATTTACTGTCAAAGTCTCAACTCTCAAGCCATATGTGAATGTGGAGAGATGCAATTAACTGTCCATGCAAGGCATTCTAAAAGGAATTAATCCCTCCATTAGCGTACCGTCTCATCTTTTTATTTTAATTTTTATTAATGTTTTATGAAAGATTTGAATGAAACGAAAGAAGTATAATTTGTGTATTTTTCTTTCTCTGCTCCGATGATCCCTTCGTTTTGATCTGATTGTAGGTGTATAGTATTTTGTTTAGGTCAATTTCATGCAATTTTGGCCATTTAAATTTTCTGATAAGTTCTGTTTGGTCCAATTTCATAATTCGCTCAATCACATCACAACATTATTAGTTGATAAAATGAAAATCACATTATCTTTGGCTTGATAATCTTTTAAGTTCATTTGTTTCGCTTTAAAATTAATCATAGTCTTTCATTTAATGAAATCTTTTAATCCGATTTCATCACAGCATTGATGCACATAAGACCATCTTCAATGGGGGTCTCAAACGAGTCTCAAAGAGGAAAATATGAGTCTCAAAATAAGAGACCCCCAATGTAGATCAAGCGGGAGAGTCTCGAAAAATTAGACGGTCTCTGAAAACAGAGACCGTCTCAAAAGTCTCAAGTAATCATTATGTGGGACCTACTAGTTATAACAATTAATTTTATATTACCCCCAATTAATACTAAAACAATAAATTTTACTAGAAAAATTAGACGGTCTCTGAAAACAAAGACCGTCTCAAAAGTTTCAAGTAATCATTATGTGGGACCTACTAGTAATAACAATTAATTTTATATTACCCCCAATTAATACTAAAACAATAAATTTTGAGACCCATGCTATAGGTCTCACTATTGAAAATTATGGTCTCTCAAATTGAGTCTTATTCTCCATTTGATGTCAGCATGATGTAAATGTGACATCATATTACTATTTGAGACACCAAGTGAGTCTCAATTAATAGGGATGCTCTAAAATTAGTTTTGTATCGCATGAGTCTCAAAATTAATCATAGTAGATTTGTAATCACGTTCTAAAAAAAAAAAAAATTCATTGTGTCCCTCCAAAAAAACAACGGAAAATTCACGTGGTACCCTCGAAATTTGACAGATTGCACATGGTACCCAACTTGACAACTTTGTGCACATGGTACCCCTGAACTTACTACTTTGTGCACATGTTACCCAAATATTAACTTCCGTTAGATTTTCCGTTAAGCGATGATGTCATGGTTAGTTGTTAGGTAAATTAGTTAATTAAAGTTCCCAATTAAGTTATATAATTTGATTTTCAATTTAAAAATAAAAATAAAAAATAAAAAATTTAGACTTTTAAAAACAAATTACAAAATTTATTTCATGAACAAAAAATACAAAAAATCTTGTTTTTTTTTTTCCATAAAAATATATATTTTTTAAAGTATTCATAATTTTTGCACATGGTACCCTTCAAGTTACCACTGTGCACACGGTACCCTTGAGATCACAACATTTGTACCCCTAGAAAAAAACGTTTTTAAGAAGAAAAAAAAAAACGTTTTAAATATTTGAAAAACAAAAACAATTTTTCTAGAAATTTGTTGGATTTTTTAATTAAAATATTTATTCTATATTTTAATTAACTAAATTACCTAATAACTAACCATGACATCATCACTTAACGGAAAAACTAACGGAAGTTAATATTTGGGTACCATGTGCACAAAGTAGTAAGTTCAGGGGTACCATGTGCATAAAGTTGTTAAGTTGGGTACCATGTGCAATCTGTCAAAGTTCGAGGGTACCACGTGAATTTTCCGAAAAAGCAATTTCGCTATGATACCATCGGACTATTTCTTAAATTGGCCCATATTTACATACCCAGGCCAAAGCCCATCTACGAGCATCCCAATCCCAACAATAATCAAATTTTCAAATAAAATAAAAACGGGAACAAACCAACGGTCATATTTCCCTTCCCAACACCAACCCTCCTGAAAACACAACACACCCCCAATAATCACATCAAATTTCCCAACTCAAAACTCAATTTTTTCAATCATTCACCAAAATTCTCAAAAATGGGCATCCGAAAACCAACCGATTCCGCCGATTCATTAACTTCGCCAGCAGAAGACGAGCAATCCCCAATCAGAGCAATCTTTTGCTTGAAAAACAAGACAATGAACATGTCAAAGATTGAAGAGGTTGAAGATTGTTTCATCTTGGACTTTGATCCTTCTGAATCTCCTCCTCCACTCAACATTTCGCTCTCCGAAAGCGATGACCCTTCCGACGACAGTGATCTCTATCTTATTTCTGAAAAGGGTCAGGTAATTTTCTGAAAATCTTTCACTTTTCTTGTATAAAATAAAATGACAGTTCTTGGTTAAAATATGAAAACAGATAGTCGCAGAAAGATTGCATCTTTTTACTGGGTTTTTACTTTTAGTCAAATTGAAGCTTCTTGTTTACTCAATTGGGAGTTAATCAGATGTGGGTAATTTTAATTTGAGTCTTTCACATGGAAATTTCTTGGTGAAGCTTTGTGAATTTGCTTGAAATTCTTAGGACTAATTTTGTAATGTTAGAAAATCCTCAATTTTTTAGATATGGTTTATATGAAAATTGTAATGAAAAACTTCGTTATATATATAGGTGGCAATCGTGGCATGTAGAGATTACCCACATCCAAGGCATCTTTGTGCGAAATTCCCATTTGAGAGAACTCCTCATGAATCTCACTGTGATATGGTATGATCCTTTTCCTGTTTTCGATTTAATTTTCGTAGTTTTCGATAATTTGGTCACTGAAGTTGGGGAATTTGTGAACAATAATTTGCAGTGTTTTTGCTACGTCTGTGAGACAGAAGCCCCTTGCAAACAGTGGACGGTGGGTTTGAAGCATTGTGACGCTACTGCAGATGGTAACATAGTCTGGAAGTACATGAAAGATAAGCATAAGAAGATGGTTGCCTAATTAATTATAACTTGGAGAAATTCACCACAATTTCGCGCTATAGCGAGGATTATAACTCAAGTCCATGCTCAGATTTAGAGTCAGGATGTGGTGGTAGTAGTTATAAGACTAATATGTTGAATGTATGTAGATGTAGATAAGTAAGCATTATTTGATGCTATGGTATTGTATCTTGCAAGTATAATGCTAGGAGTTTATATGTAGACAATACTAACGCCCGCTTTCTCTATTGTCTACATTATAATTCCGTTTTGCAAACATGAATGCAATGACGATCGATGGCAGTAACTTCTGACTTTTGAGTTCAGTGCCCATAATGCAGCAGTAAGATTAACCTCGGAATAATGTATCACCCTGTAAATAGTTAAAATCACATAACATGCGCATGTGGGGTCTCATAGTTGTGGATTAGAGGTTTAAGGACGTACCTACTACCTAGGTCTCATCTTTCCGAGTCAAGGAACCCATCGCTTAGAGTGTTGTTAAACAATTTTCTTTCTTCACTTTTTGTGGTAACTAGTAAATTCCTAACAATTTCACTTCAATACGTATTTGTTCAATTCACATGTAGATTTGATCGATCATTTTGCTAGAATAAATGACCATGGTTTTCCAATATTTTGATTCGTGGCAATAATTTAGCACAAGCTAAATCCTCGAAAAAGCTTGAAACAATCTTTGGTCCTTTATAAAGACCAATATTCATAATATTATCAATGATCCAGAAGACAACTTTATAAGCAGTAAACCAGGAATAAGCATCCCTAAGCCCTTAGCATGTAAATTACATTAAACTATCAAAGTAGTAGTAGAAGTAGCGATAGTGGTAACGCAACACAAAAACATACTCCGTAAATATATAATTATTTATGCCAAGCATACATACTCCGTACGGCTTAGCTTACATTTTTTTGCATACATGGAGTAATAGAAATATATTTGGTGACGACAAGGCCAGGGACATGCATGTCTCTTAAGCAGTGAGTCCGAAATTGGCATTGAGAGAGGCAGTGTTAGCGACCAAGTCATGGATCTCTCCCCAGACTTGTGTCTTGCTAACCTGGTTAGTAAACTGAGCATAACTCGTAGATACGTCCAGAGTCTGACGGACTTGCCCCCAACTCATAGCATCAATTGTACTCTTAGGCCCGCAGGTCATGTAAACCTGCAATACACGCACTATTATTTAGTTATCACGCATTATTAATAATAAGCATAACTCATAGTCATATCAGGATGTCAACAAAAGGGTCTAAGTCGGTCGATCATTGCACGAGTTATCTGCTAAAATGGTGTCGAAGTTTGCCAAAAATATGAAATCGGTGTTTGTGAACTATTTTGGGTGAAAATGGTGTCTCCATACATTTCTGTCGGAGAAGATAATGCAGCTAAGCCGAGACTTGCTTCTGCGGCATTTCAGACTTTACTCGCTGTTGCCGGCCACTTTTCTTAAAGCATGGTTCTTGCCTCCCTCCTTGGAGCTCGTCCACTCGTTGGGGGATATTTAGTAGGTTGACCCGGGGAGAGATCCGGACGAACCTTCCAACAAGTATAATAGAAGTTGACCACAAAGATATCTCTGTTGGAGACGGGGTCTCCTCCCCCAACGGGATCAAAAAAGGTTTCCGCCGGACGACTCGTAGGAGGTGAGAAGGGTCCTTCTCCTGCGGAGCTCTGAGAAAGTCACCGGTGGCAGGTTAGGACATCTCTCTTGCTGCTGATTTGGCCCTACTCCCGTAAGAGTAGAGGCAGATAATATATTTCCGTAGGGTTAAAGAGATCAGTCCTAGCTGCTTTCGTAACGTTTAATACTTGGAGGAGCATATCTTGAGATCAGATTGAATCCCCTACAACGCCGGGCTGGTCTTTTCGGATGATCAGCCACACTGGGACTGAGACACGGCCCGGACTCCCACGGGGGCCGTGAGTGTACAAGGTAACTGTCCTTTTTTTTTTTTTTTTTTGAGAGAGAGGTTAAACATAACAAGGAAACAAGGACTAAACTATATAACACACGGACTAGTGAAAGAAAAAGGCACGATTCTACTACGACGACATTCTGTGGCCAAAGCATGGGCATCAGAAATGCAATCACGGTTGACTTTGAAGATGTTGCAGCACTGAAGAGAAGCTGCACTCAAACAAATTTGTCGAATACGCCAAAGTACAGAGATATCCTCTTTACATCTGCATCGAAGCATTGATACCAAAACAGAGCTGTCCGTGAAGATAGAAACCGAAGAAAAATGGTGCTGAATCGCCCAAGCGAGAGCAGCACAAACAGCCATGGTCTCGGCCTGTAGAGCTGAAGTCATAACCCCACAATCACAAGCAGATCCTAAGAGGGCAAGAGAGGTCGGATCAGTACCAGTCCACGCTGCAGCTCCCTGTAGGCAGTTGGGATCCCAAGCACCATCTGAATGTATAACGATGTCATAAGGCCCATTTCTGTGATGCTGACCAAGATAAGCAGCTAGAAACCCAGGAAGTGAGTCTATTGCAGGGTGTTGGTGAACAGTGGTAGCAGACGATGCTGCCAAAACCTCTCGAGTAAAGCGATCAGCTTGTATTAGCACGAGCCTTGGATCACAAGCATCTCCCCTGAAGATTACATTATTACGATGTAACCGAACTGACCATAAAACTGCACAAAAAGAGATCAGTGGAACACAGTTTTGTAAAGTAGAAAGAAAAGTAAGAATATCCATGAGCCAACAAGTGAATGGAGCATCAGAGGTAGCAATTTGTAGACCCAGGTCTGAAGCTCTCCATATGTGCTGGACAAACCCGCAGTGGCGGAACAAATGATCCACTGTCTCTTCACCTTGAAAACAAAAACAGCAAAGTCCAGGGACTGTAATTCCCCGGCCTCTAAGATTGTCTATCACAGCAAGGGCATTATTGGCAAGCTTCCAGATAAAGACTTTCCACTTGGGCAGTAGATCAAATGCCCAAAACCTTTTCCGAAACTTCTGTTCTGAATTTGGTACAAGCTAATGAGAATCAACCTGGAGGAGCATGGCATAGGCTGACTTTGTTGAAAAAACGCCTGTTTGCGTAAGTCTCCAATAACATAAATCATGTTCACCCGTAGAAGGGAGCTCAATCGAACATATACGACGAACAGTTTCAGGCTCAAAAAGAATTTTGAGCTTATGTAAGTCCCAAGAATTTGAGCCCAAAACAATTAAATCGCTCACACGCAGTTGGAGAAATCCTCCAAGGGGAGCATCATCTTTGATTTTAATATCACCACACGGTAGCCAAGAGGCAGAGAGTGCAGGTATCGAACGGCCATTGCCCACCTTCCAAGCTAAACCCTTTTGCATATCCTGGTAACCTTGGTAAACACTTCTCTAAGCCCAAGAACTAGGCTTGGGATAATGCCGGCCCTTCAAAGAGCTGTGAAGTTGGCCGTACTTTGCAGATAGTAGCCGTGAAAGAAGAAGTTCTGGGTGCTGAACAATCTGGAAGGCTCCTTTCATTAACTGTGCGGAATTCACTGTGCCCGAGCTACGCAAGCCCAGACCTCCAAGGCCTTTGCGGAATTCACTTTACAAGGTAACTGTCTGGTTTTGTTGTTTGACTTATTCTTTTCTCTCTTGATTCCCTTACCCACCATCACCTCTTCATCAAATCATCATCTTCATCCCATCTCTCTCCCCTCATCAACTTGCTACCTTTAACCCCAACCCACCCCCATCTTCATCTCATCCAACCATAAAAAAAAGTAGAGGCTATTTGTATATTTCATATACATCACCAAACGTATATGGGGGATGGTTTGGTATATTTTCTAATTTTATGAGGTAAAATTGTGGAGAGAGAAGGGATATGGTGGGATACGTGGATAAAAAAAGTAGGCACAGACATTTAGAAATGTACTACTCCTACCCACTATTATTTTCCCCTTTCAAAAACTGTTTTCGAGTAGCCATGTTCGCAACTACTTTTAGACCAAATGAATTGTTCACTTGTTGAAAAAATTAGTACATATTCTATTCTGCAGTGCATTCTACCAAGCCTATTTGATTTTAGGGTAAACGGGTATTTCATTTGGTCTACAAGTAGCTACGAACATGGCTACTCAAAAACAGTTTTCGAAAGGGGAAAATAAAAGTGGGTAGGAGGGAGTATATGAATATACATTAACACTTTTTCTATAAAAAAAAAACTCATCAATATGTAGATTATGAGCCCAGAAAAAAAAATCTACAATATACCAATATAACCCAGAAAAACTCTTATCAAATCGTTTCTAGATTAAATCAATTTGAATATAACCCAAAATCACGCTGCCAACCTCCATCCCACCTGCAACACCACCAACCCTCATCCAATTCACAAAAAACCCTAAATTGAACTAAATTATTTTAAAAAATTCATACCAACCCCCATTTTATTCTGTTAATAAACAATAACCCCCAAAGTCAAACATAACTTAGAGGGAGGAAAAAGAAAGTCGGCGGTCCATAATGCGGGTTGATTGAAGGAGAACTAATTTTGTGGTTGAAGAAAATGAAGATGAGGGATGATGAGAATTGATTAGTATGATTTGATTGGGACAAAGAAAATGAAAATGGGGATGTGTTGGAGTTGAAGATAATGAAGCATCAAATTACTCTGTACATTTGATCTGGAGGTTGAAGAAAATGGAGTTGGGGATGAGGAGAACTGATTTTGATCTGATTTTGGGTTGAAGAAGATGAAGATGCATGGCGGATGAGTTGAGGTTAAGAAAATGAAGGTTGCAACTCGCAAGTAACGGTCTACTAACGAATTTTAGATAAAGACACCAAAATCATCTTGTAGATTCCACGGATGGTCTCTATAGCGAGGGACGCGCGAGTCGTGCGATGATTGCACTAGGATAGGAGTCGCCACCAAACAATTGTGGGGTGTTTGGAAACCATGCAACACGATCTTGTTCCTTGTTACCGAGGGACTACGTAAACGCTAGGTGAGTCTGTACCCATTGAGCACAAACGCTTGGGGAAGCGAGTCATGCCAAGTACAAAACACTTTCGCGAGTCGTTTATCGAAAGGGACAAAACCAAGGGACGTAAGGAACAAGATGCGCATTGTGCCCTACGCCAATATGCAGTCTATGGACCGCAAAACTGGGTTCGGGGGTGACGGTACGTGTTGGGAAGCCATAAGACACCCAACCCCCCCCCCCCACGTATAGCGGCCTCTACTAGTTGAATTATCGTTTACAAGTCGTTGAGAAGTTAGCCATGCAAGTTACAATCATTTACAAGTTAAATACAACATAATAAGATTTGACTAAGTCGGTAGTTTTAGCACATAAAACTAGATCTTAGGTCACAAAATTATTAAGTTTGATTTAAGGTCCCTAGCTACCAATTTGTCCAAGCGCTTTGCGCTATGTGTGTTAAGTGTGATTCAAGTAATTCGTTTTAGATCTAAATCTTGGTTAGGCAAAATATAAATCTATGTCGAAAGCAATAAATTGCGCACGTAAAGAAGGGGTAGTAGATGAGAATAAAGTAAAAAGAAGAGTTTAGAAAAGAGGGGGTGCCCTCAGGTTACGTGTGTCCGCGATACCACTACTTGCTCTACTATGCTTCGAGATCGTTGCGTTGATCCTTAGTATGCGTCGTAGGGGCTAGTTGTGTTCTTGGAGCGATGCGTTGCTCTTCGAACGTGGTGTTTGAGAGGGGCTTTGTTTGAGTTGTGTTTGTAGTTTTGTGTTTAGGGGTGCCCTAGAGGTGTAAGCGTGGCACTAGGGTTTTTGTTGTTGTAGTTGGTAGGGTTTTTTGGGGTAGAGTTGCTAGGTTTTTTTTTGGTAGAGTTGCTAGGGTTTTGTGGTGGAGAAATGGAGAGAGAGTAGCAGAGATTCGGGGTGAAAATGGTGTGTGGAGGTTGTGAAATGAGGTGGAGGAGAGGTGTATTTATAGTGGTGGAAAAAACCTAGGGTTTTGAAGTAGAGAGCTAGGGCAGCCGGCCACTAGGGTTGCGTGCGTCAGGCGTACGGGGTGGTGCATCTAACGCACCCATGGTGCGCCAGATGCACCAGGGGCTGCGTCTGGCGCGAGTATGGCTGTGTCAGGCGCGGGTATTCGGGGTTGCATTTGGCGCAGGTGTAGCTGCGTCAGGCTGCGTCAGGCGCGGCTGGTTGTGCGCCAAGGCGCTTGTGCGCGCGCGTTGGTGCGTCTGGACCCTTTGACGCACCATACAAAATTGCATTTCTGGCTTTCTTATGACATGGGTATTGTACATGTGCATTTGGGTGGGCAAATGACGTACAAAAACATGTTTTGTTGATGATATTTGGCGGTTTAGGCACGTGGGTTATTCCTGCATTAGGTCAGGTGCAAAAAGGGAGGGAAATAATTGTTTTTGGTCTTGTTTCGGGTGAAGACGCATTTGCTAACGGATTCACGACAACGGTGGTTCACATAGTAGAGCAAGTAGACGCAGTTCACTGTAATTGTCCTTTCATCATCGGGCATTTGGGTAGGGACAAATGTAGGTGTCTACACATCTAAAGAAGTTGGGAGACACCAATTTCATTCTTTTTGGAAAATTTAGACACCATACTGGTAAAAGAAACTCATCATTCTACGCACAGTAACCTCTTTAATTTGGCAAATTCCTTACTCTTCTGAAAAATATTAATAAGTTGGTAAAAGATATTTATAACTCTGGAGTTTGATATATAAGTGTCCAAGTCTAATACATACCTTGTTTGGACGGACGTCGCTCTCGACGGGGGCATTCCAAGCAAGGATCCATGCACATTTTACTCCCATAGCATTAACACCATCGTACTGAACTGCACCCTCAGACCCAAATTCGCCACTCTTCAAATGGGTGAATCGGGCCGTACCATTGGCTGCGATAAAAGAAGGGAAAGAGCCAGTCGAGGGGTCCCCTGACCAATTGATAAACCTCTGGAGTGTCATCTGCATGGGGGTCTGATTATTCATGACGGCCATTGTGCCATTCTGTGGCTGCATTGCCGCGATCTCTTCCGCCGACTGTTGCACTTGCAACGAAGTCATTCCTGCCTGTTGCATGAGAAGAAAAAAAAAAAAAACATTTTCGTTATTTTCAGTCTTCAATTTTAATGAGTAAAAGATAATCAACCATTTTAATTTCAATTTTGCAACTTAATTAACTAACTTTCATAATACAAGAAAAATAAAATGACTTAAACCAGACCAAAACAATCTCGAGGGTATATAGAGTTTTTGTACCCATTTACAGTATAATAGATTTGTTGAGTAACTAGAGCAATTCGATGAGCAACGATAACTAATTAATGTTGAGTAGAGACATACTTATGCAGGAGATGTACTCCCTCTGTTCGCTTATCAACTTCCTACTTTCTATTTAGGGGTTTTCATCTTTAAACTTACTATTTAAAATATTTCCTTATTTGTACATATAAAGATCAAAACACCATAACTTGTTTATTAAAAGTGCAAGTGGGATATACCCCTATGTGTAATCTTACATCAAGTGGACCCTAAAACTAATTCTTTATTCTATTTTTCTTAAAAATTGTGCCTACGCGTTTTATAGGCGAACGGAGAGAGTATCCAATAAGAAATTAATTTATAGTCATAAATAAGAAACAATCTAGACCCCACATCTATCTTAGATCAATGCTTGAGATTAAACCAAATAAACAACTACAAAACATAAAAACAAAACTAAAGACTCACCCCCTTCCCTTTTTCACCCTCCTCCCCCAACCTCCCCGACACCCCCAGCCTCACCGACAGTCGTCGCCGGCATCAACCCTGCCACCAGCAACGGCTCTCCTACGGCGACCCTCCTGCTGCCACTCCGCAACACCATCGCCCTTCCTTCACCTCCATTATCTCCTTTTCATTTTCCAGAACGACGATGATAGTGAGAATTGGCAGCGTGCGTGGGGTCGGTAGCATAAGGCGAGGACCTAGGGAGGATTTCTGGGCGGCGGCGGTCGAGGCTAGGGGCTGGGGAAGGGAGTGAAAGAGGAGACAGGACGTGGAGGACGATGGACTGTTTCGGTAGGAAAAGAGGGTGGGGCTGAGGTCGCATCATAGTGGCGCGTCCGGTGATAAAGATCCTGGTGTCTCATATGGTGGTTGGTGTATAAGGCCGCCGTGGGTGGTGGTCCCAGGGAGAAATCAGTCCCAAAGAAAGCTCAATAAGAGGTGCGGGTGGTAGGCGGGCGGGGGGGTGGGGGGGGTGGAGGAGACAACAACAACAACAACAACAACAACCACAACAACAACAACAACAACAACAACCACCAAACCTTATTCCCAAAATAATTTGGGGTCGCCTAACATGAATCGTCATCTATTAACCGTCTTGTGTACATCATGAAATTTCGAAAACGTTGTAAACCTTTTAGTAGTATTTATACACTTTCAAAAGAAGTTTTTTAAAGTCGTCAAAATAAATAAAAAGGTTTACAAAATATTAAAAAATCCATATGAACTTTGAACACAAGGTAAAAAAGTTTTGGGAAAAGAGTTAGGAAAACAAAGCAAAGAAATCAAAAGGAGTCAGATTAAGTCCTCCGCATGGATAGAGTCTCTCCACACCGCCCTATCCAACACCATACTCTCTTCAAGCCCTACGAAGCTCATATCACTTCTAATCACTCTCATCCAAGTCATCTTGGGTATTCCCCGACCCCTACTAATATTATCACTTCCCCACCCTTCTACTCTTCTAAACGGCGCGTCACTAGGCCTCCTCCTCATGTGGCCATACCACCTCAGTCGTTTCTCCATCATCTTATTCCCGATGGGTGCAACCCCTACTTTCTCCCTAATAACTTCATTTCCTAACCGATTAAGTCTTGTATGCTCACACATCCACCGTATCATGCGCATCTCCGTCACACTCATCTTATGAGCGTGACACTGTTTCACGGCCCAACATTATGTGCCATACAACAGTGCTGGCCTAATTGTCGCTCGATAAAACTTTTTATTTATTTATTTTGGAATTATAAATTTTAGTGTTGTAGCTAGTTATTATAGTTCCATGTTTTAACTAGCGGAATTATTATAGTTACGTTTTAAATTAGTGAAATTATCGTAGTTATGTATTTGAGTTAGTGGAGTTATGAATTGTAGTGTATGTAGTTATTATAGTTACGTATTGTAATTAGTAGAATTATCATAGTTACGTATTTTAGTTAGTGAGTTATGAATTTTTGTGTATGCAGTTTTTATGGTTACATGTTTTAGTCAAAGGAGTTATCATAGTTACGTATTTTAGTTAGTGAATTTATTATAATTGCGTGTTTTTCGTTAGTTTAGTTATATTAAAATACGTCTTTTATTTCCCGTAAAAAAAATACGTCTTTTATTATTAGTTGTTGAAGTTAAGTAGGAGTTACGTATTTGAGTTAATGTTCTCAAATTAGAGTTATGTTAAACCACGATCGGGCCTGGGCCGCATCCGGTAGGAGGAGAGAGTCCACGTCATAAACCCAAGGAGGTTCCATCTTAAAACCAATTGGCAATAGGTGGAGTAACTCCTTGTTTTATATACATGTCAACTCTCTCCTCTTTTTCCAATATGAGACACTCACAGGTGGAGCTCTCTTTAACACTCCCTCTCACATGTGAGTTCCCCTTTTACTATCAGACTGGGCTTGGGGGCTAGCCGGGGCTCTTCAAGCTCTCTTCGCCACCCTCATATTTTTGTCCATCTGCGCAGATTGGATCTTCACAGGCTCACCGGGGCTCTTCTAGCTCTCTTCGGTAGCATCGCAAACCAATGCTCTCCTAGCTCTCTTCGGTTGCGTAAACTTGATCCATCTGCAACGGGCCCGTTTATCTTCTTGTGTCCCAGGTCTTCAACCATGGGCTCCGATACCATGTTAAACCACGATCGGGCCTGGGCCGCACCCGTTAGGAGGAGAGAGAGTCCACGTCACAAACCCAAGGAGGTTCCATCCTAAAACCAATTGGCAATAGGTGGAGTAACTCCTTGGTTTATATATATGTCAACTCTCTCCTCTTTTTCCAATGTGGGACACTCACAGGTGGAGCTCTCTTTAACAAGTTACAAATTTATTGGAGTTAGGTGTTACAGTTAGTGGAGTTACTAGAGATAATGAAGTTATTAGAGTTAGTGAAGTATCAAGATAGACACACCAGATTGTTTCTTATTTTTGACTTTAAGAGCATTCTTACTTGATGTAATTCCTACTTGTGCATATGTTTTCGATGTTATTGAATAAATTTTAATGATTATGTCCATGAATGCTCGATATATTCATGATTTCTAATCGATCGAAATAGTGGAGGTTGCTCATATATAGTTGTTGTTGAAGTATAAGACCATTGTGGGTGCCCTAACCATAAGTGTAGACTTTTGGCTCAATTGGTTATCTAACATGGTAGCAGAGCCTCAGCGATCCTGAGGTTTCAAGTTCGAATCTTGGTAGCCCCCTCCTTTGGTGTGTTGAAGCCTTAATAAAAAGGAGAGCTCAGTTTAAGTGTTGTATTCGTGGGCCAGTGAATTACCCACGCTTCAAGCCCAAGTGGGCCTTTGCGTGAGGGGGCGTGTTGAAGTAAAAGATCATTGTGGGTGCCCTAACCATTAGTCTAGACTTTTGGCTCAGTTTTTTTGGCTCAGTTGGTTATCTAACAATTGTGAATTACTGAATTGCTCATCAAAAGATCACAAGGGTACAAAAATTACATATGCTCCCGATGTACCATATAAAATTGAAACATACGAATACACGATGCTACCGTACAAGCCCTAAAATGTTGTTTAAGTTAGTTGATGGTTAAAAAACTATGACCAATATGTACTACGAGTACTCATTAATTAGAGTGTGGCAACTAAACCAAGGAAGAATTTTTTGTGGTAAAATGTTATTATTACATAAATGCGATCAAGATCCTATGATCTAAAGTTATTTTTCCAGGGAACTTTAGAAATATTACTCCATAGTATTCTGATCCAATTAAAATGTTTTATGACAGTAAAAACAATAGCGATGGAAGTAAAACCAGGCCACTTTATTGCATAAGTGAAACTTATCAAAATCACAATTTCGACTTTCTATTGGCAACTCTTTAGCATTATTTAGTGGACACTGATTAACACGTCCTACTAATCGTAAAGTACATGAAAACAAACTCAAAATTTGGAAATTATTGTTACCTCTATCAAATCCTCCGCAAAATGCAGTGTTTGTTCCTCCACGCACATATATAAACCCTTGTGCTCTTCGGTGCCCTTTATATAGTACTGCCCCTACATCGCTTTACTCGACACTTCGTGGGCATAGCATAAACTTACCTTTTTCATTGGTTTTTATCCTCTTTTCTTTTCTTTTCCTTTTTTTAAAAAAAGAAACCAAGTTGGTATTCAAGCTCATGAAGAATTTTTATCATTTTGATGCAAATTCCATTATCCTGGAATCTGGATACTGCTTAGATGCTACATACTTTATTAGTGACTTTCAAACGAATGAGATTCTTGGATAGGTTGGTCGAGTGCCTACGTAGGATTATTTTTGTTAAATTTTCCTAAACTAAGTTCACTTAAGTGGCCAGGGCAAATCGAACACGAGAAAAGTATGAATATTGATAAGCCAAAATGCTAGAGGTTTACACCAAGACGTGAAATTTTTTCAATTTCAGGATTAGTTATTAGAGTGGGATGTGGTGGTAGAACTTGAGACATATATTGAGTTATGTAGATGTAGACGTTGATAAGCACTGGTTGATAACATAAGTCAAAATTGTAGACTACACCCGAGTTTGTGCAACTATTTTCTGGGAAAATCTGGATTATATTTCGCAGACACAGTGACTAGATGTCTAGATTGACTAGGAGTGGAAGAGTAACTCATATAAACAGTGACTAGATGTCTAGATTGACTAGGAGTGGAAGAGTAACTCATATAAACAGGCATCGAGCAACAGTAAGATTACCCTTAGCTATCACCATCACTTCATCTTTCGTATGTGGCAATAGTCATCACAGCAGGTGCACAACTCGTACGCTGAAGTGATCTATCAGACACAAAATTGCACGAAATAGCCTAGAATTAGATCAGTGTCGATCCGATTGTAATATATATCGAACCATAGATTGCAGAGGTACAGACTTTATCAACATTGGAGCATATACATGTTGCACGTCATAGGAACATACATACATGATACATCAGTAGATGCATCTTCCATGCAGTCGATGCTGAGATCCTGGAGTGCTTGGATAGTTGGATACCTCTAATCTTCGAGCAGCTTATTTTCATGCGCTCTAAGAAAAAACGTGGAAATGTAATTTTGTTTTTTCTTCTTTCAACACTGTATGTCAACAGAGTAAAATTGGGTCACTAACATTAGCAGATTTAGCTGACAATATTATGGCTAATGAAAGACACTGCGTCCACAAGTACTACAACTGTCAACTGACACCGCTTCAGCCTAGATGATGGAACAGCAGTTACAACAAAATTGAACTTCGGCTTACACTGACCTTAAGTATTTCTTCCTAAAACAAAGATTTTCATCTTACACTGACCCAAGTATTTCTTCCCAATTTCTTGCTTGTCCACCATTCAGAAGTTCTAAGCTAAAACTAAGAGGTCAATTCAACACTTCGACTGCTAATCAATTAGCTATGAACATCATTTACAGATTCCGAGGTCACCCAGAGCCAAAAGAAAGGGAACCCCATGACAAGATCAGCATGCCGGCAACAGTCCAGTATTAGCTTGTAAGGCTTTGTAGCAGTTGAGGCTGCACAGAGGAAGCTTTGACTTTGAGTCACGATACTTGTACTCGTTTGTACAATCTGGTCCAACACATTTCTCACGTGGAGGAGGATATCTGGACATAAATTAGATTTCATTGTCAGAAGCGCTAAGCTTGCTTTGCACCAAACAAACATGCTCTTACATCAGTCCCTTCTCACCCCAATCATAACTACATCAAAAGCATAACACAAGAAGCAACCGGCAAAGCAAGCATAGGAATAGGAGAGCCTCATACCTGCAAGGTAGAGAGTCAAATATCTTAGGTAACCCTAAATCTTCTGAAAACGTGACGACAGTTCCCTTTGGGCCCATGCTTAATCTAATTGTACTTGGTCCCAATACCGCAGCATTGTCAGTCTTCTCCTGCATATAAGCTATTGTTAACAGCTTAACACAAGATGTGTTATACTAGACTCATGGCAGAATACTATTTATATTACCTGGGCTAATTCTTCTTGTTGTTTTTTCTGCTTGTCTTCCTTCTTCTTCCTGGTCGAATCCTGACCAAGTATTTTTCTAATTGCTTCAGCCTGTGAAAGGTATTATATTGATTAGGCCATGTGCATTCTTCTACAACGTGAAAGAGACCAATAAAGGGCAATAGTGAACCTCAGCCTCCTTGGCAGCCCTCTCCGTCTGTAACTTGCGCTTTTGTGCAATCTCAGCTTTCCTTAACTGGTGCTCCACTGCAGAGAGCTTTTGTTCTGACATGTTCAGCCACTAGTTATTAAGACTACGTTTAAAAGCTACTAAAACCGATTGGCTCCATTAAATTGAGCTCTACTTATTCACCGGGTAGCTGGCTACTTTGCAATCAAGTAACTTTAAAGAGCAATCTCTCTACAAGTGCAAGGTAAGCAATGATTAACATAATACAGGTGGAAATCTTGAGCACTGGTCTTGATATGTTTCAGTGATCACTTAACATCTTCTGACAAAGTAGGTAAATAGAATATGCATTGAGATGCTTACTTTTTGAAGGGGCGTCAGGTAAACCGTTCGGAAATTCTACTAGACCACCGGATTCAGGACACTCAAGAGCTCGTTTACGTGTTGTCATGGTCATCTCTTGTCCAGGTGCTGCAGGAAAGTCAGCAACCTTATTTGCAGGTCTTCCACTCTTGAGCTCATCATCTGACGGAACCTCCATTTCATAGTCATTATTCTCATACGAGATCAGCTTCTTGCTGCCATCTTTTTTGTTATCTCTCACATTATTGTGCTTGACACCTACAAGCCTTGCAATCCCTTTAGTTTTCTGAGCACCTTCCCTTTTCATGTTATCACAACCAGAGGCAACCTTAGAAGCTCTGAGTTTTTTCAGGTATCTAATTTCCTCATCATCGTCTTCATCATCAAATCCATCATCAAATCCATGTTTCTTGGCAACTCGCTTGCTCTTCTGAACTAGATCTTTTTGATAAGTGTAGTGCAATGAGGATGCCTGAGACCAAAAAAGGCAACACAAAGATATTGAGCGAACATCACATTGGCTGAAAAACTAGAACGATACTTAAAAATGCTTGCACTAATAATGATATTAGCAACAATGAAAAATCTCAGACATATGGGGAGACATTAAGATAAATACACAAAGCCTTGAAGAATACCTGTTTTTTGTGAGCACCACTGGCAGCACTAATATCAGAAGCTCTCACATTTAGAATCCCATCTCCAACTGCAACAGGCGTACTGGACTTAGTATGAAGTGTACGGGTGACACCACCAAGTTTAAGTTTCAATTTCTTGAGCTTCTTGTTCCCTAGGTGTTCTGCTTCAGGGACCTGGTCAGTCAGCACACGTTTATTATTTTGATCAGACTTGATGTTACCAGCAAGAGAAACATTACAACTTTGAGAATCTGCGCCCACCCTAGAATTTCCAGTTGAGCTATGCAAGTTGACGTCTCCATAAGCTCCAATACCCATGGGTGACATTGCCAATGTGAAAGCATCTCGGAGTTGTGTAATTGGCCTTGGATCAGAACGAGGTCGCCTACGAGAGTCGCTTCTTTTCTTCCTTGCAGCAGCAAAGTGGGGGGTGATTGGAGACTCACTGAGTAATTCCATTGATTTAATGTATTCAGTCGACTTGGTCAGCTGCTATATTCAGCAAAGTGTGAGTAAACAATGACCAGATGAGCCATACGGAAACACACACACAGCAATTCTGCATTCAGGAATGGATGGTTACAACTCTAAAGTTCAATACATGAGGCTAATCGAAGAAGTAACAAATCGACAATCAGCAACAGCTAAGGCAGAACAATGAACAATTGAACATTAGTTTTAGAAAAATGAGTAGTATCTGTTATTTATCATAGTAAGAGCTTCAATTCTGTGTACACACTGCTACTGAAATACTTGATGAACTACTCAGGAGCTGTTCAGTTTGGGAAGCAGAAAGGGAAAGGAATCAAGGTCAGAACATGGAACGGAATCAAGAAAGGTTATTTGATGAATTACTTTAGTTAATGTGTGGAAGAAATATCTTCAAAGCACAATCACACAATCTACAACTAGTAAAAAGTGCCCACCACCCACATACAACCCCATCATTATACCTCAACACTACCAATCTCTCCACCTACCACCATTTCACTCTCACGCTACTTTCCGTTCATTTTCTTGCGGTTCCTGACAACACACCTGTCGTTTGCTGACTTACTGATAGCACCACTAACGCAAATAGGGATATCCAGCCTTTGATGATCCGAGCCTACTACATTTTGTCTAGTGGCAGTTCGTATGGTTGTTTTGCAGCTGCTAACTGGTAGGAGGTGGTTTGGGGCCTTCCATGAGAAAGTAAATGTCCAATACCTCTAACTCAAGAGCAGCTAGGTCATATGAACCCTTAAAAGCCACTGTAATCATTAAATCCTCTGAAAACAGAACAATGCTTCTCCAAGATATATGGGACTAATAAATCACGTTCTTTCTAGCAGTTATTCAAGTCTTAACAACAGCAACATTACCCCAATGCATCAAAAGCTCACACCTATGGAAAGGTAAGGAAGGGTTGGAGGTTCTCAACTTTATCCCTACATTGAAACCAGTTCCTCTCTGGACTCAACTGACAAAAATCACCTATAGCAAGCACCCGGAAGGGAGAAACCTAAATTAAAGCATGGTAAAGCTACAAGCCTACAAACGTACAATTTGTCCTCGTGATACTAACTTAGTAGCAGTACCCTAGATTTGTATCCATGTAGAGGAAATTAACTTCACACATCAGTTTAAAATATACGTATGTCAAGATGGTTCACATTTGTGGTTTTTGAGATTCGACCTGCATTCACTATAACGAGATAACTTACAAACATAGTACTACAACGCAAAAGCAATCGTTTATATTGAATCATAAGATAGAATGTGTATCTGGTCCACAGGCCACCGCCCATATACTTAGTAAGAGAACCTGATCTAAATCATAGATTTTACCCTCCACCCGCATACACAAGGAAATGACTCAAAGTTGTACTAAATGCCATCCAATGAGAATGTTTTTTTTAACTATGTACGGCAGCAACAACCCTATTGTTCATTTATATCTATCAACGATTCAATTAATGAACTAAACAGATCAGTAATCAGTAACTGCACACGATATGATCAACGTTCCATTATATGCCATCGAATAAGAATGTTTATCTGTGAATTTCCTTACTTAAGCAGGTCAGCAACAAGCCTAATAAAACAGAACTGCCAATGCACAATCCCCCTCCAATCACTACTGTTCACTGGACGGAAAACGAGTGGAGCGTAAGCGCAATAGCATGTAAACGAATCACTCACACACACCAGTCACCAAAGGAATTCACTAAAGAAACTTCCTCGAAAAGATAGGATGCAACTACAATCCTGTACAATTGTACATGACTATATGAATGCTATGGTTTTACCCAAAATTCCTCTTCAATCTAAAGAAGTAAAGTTTACACAGCAACTATAAATAAATTTACCATGGTTAATTACACGCCCAACTAGCCCCACAACCAAACCTCAGTAATTTACCCATCATACACTCGTCGAAAGAAATAATTACGACAAAATTAACCAAAAATGGTAAATTAGAAATTAACCCAGTTCAACAAATACAACCAAACAAAACATAGAAGCTGAAATCGAGCTAATCTGCGGCTTAATTAGTTCGAGTAATAATAACACAATTTCCACAAAAAGAAAGTAGGAAGAAATAGGAAAGTGGGCAGTTGAAATTATAATTAAATTAACAGCGGTAAGTTGTTTACCTTGCGGAAGCATTGCAGGTGGAATGTAAACCCTAGATTCTGGGCAGCATAATTGTTGCGGTCTGCGGAAATGGCGAAACTTGTTCGAGAGGTGTGTTTAATACTTTTTGCTCCGCGCTCTTCTATTTCATGCGACTCGAGACTCTATCTGGAGTGGACCACTGGCCTTCAGGGTTCAATTTTGGTCCCGGGAGAATGGTGGGTGATGGTTCATGACTTCATGGCCTTAGACCTTTGGGGTTGGCTGGTTTCCAATCTTCAGTTATGAGTTTTCAATTCCCCTACGGCTATAATAGAAACAACCCAACCACTCTAAAATTGATTATGTAATTTATTTTCCTACGCCTTTTGGTATCGTTACTGTTATCAGTTTTCTGTTTAATTTTTAAAACCAAAGTCCCATTTTTTTGAAAACTAGAAAAAGTGGTTTTCATCTTCAGTTGCCAGTTTTCATTTTCAGTATGTCTATTATAGAAACATACAATTAAAATTTATCTTTGCAACTTATTTAACTAAATGTTTTGCACACAAAAACCAAAAACTGAAAACGACAGTGATACCGAACGAACCCTAGTTAAAAAAATTAGGCAAATTTAATGTAAATAACCCCCTGTTAGTGGTATCTTCCAAAAATAGCCCAACCTTTCGATTTTAATAAAAATAACCCGACTTTTGCATATGTGTTACAATAATATCCCAAGGCCACCATCGCCGCCACCACAATTCCGGATCCACCATAAAGGCACCGCTTATGTTGGGCGAGTCACATATACAGTGAGATGATAAAGAACGTAGCCACCATTGCATAAGGAACATCCAATGCTGCAAATAATGTACGGAGTAGTTTATGATTCCACCATCTATCTCTCTCCTCCAATTGCATTAATTTGTGGCCCGAGAAGCAGTTGCAATTCCCACTTTTTATATCTCCTCCTTAATACTTCAAGTCTTGTGCTATACTCCACTATTTCTATCACCGGATTTTTTTTATTTATCTCATATTTTCATATGGGTAATTATCTTTTTTTTAATATTTGTCGATTGTTGTGTGAAATTGAAATATACCCTGGTTTTTGGGTGTGTGTAATTTGTTTTGAAGAATTCCCAAATTCAATTTTTTGTTGTTGTTAATTGATGGTTGTTTTCTCATTATGATGCTATCGTGATCGGGTGGCTTTGTGGTGGGTTGCGGACACTGGTGGCAACGATGGTGGCATAATTGTAACAGAAATGCAAAGGTTGGATTATTTTCATTATCATTGAAAGGTTTGGTTATTATTAGAAGATACGGTAAACGTTGGGTTATTTTCATTAAATTTTCCAAAAAATTAATCAAAAACTTAAAACGACAGTGATACCAAACGAGCCCATGATGTATACAATCCAACCAAAACACAATTGAGATCGGAATACATACAAAGATCCGAGATTTTGGTTGACCTTTGGTTTGTGAAGCTTGGAAACAACCAAATATAAAAAGACTCGTCCCGAAGAATTTGACCTGAAAATTACTTGAGTTTGCCAACACTAAACTTGTTTTGAGTTCGACACAGCCTACAACAACAACAACAACAACAACAACAACAACCAATCCTTATTTCTAAAATGATTGGGGTCGGCTAACATGAATAGTCATCGAGTAACCGTCTTATGTATGGCATAAAATTCAAAAACATTGTGGACCATTTAGAAGTATTTTTACAAAGCCAAAAAAAGTTAGGGAAAACCAAACAAAGAAACGGGAGTCAAATTAAGTCATCCGCATGAATAGAGTCCCTCGGTCCCTCCACTCCGTTCTATCCAGCACAATCCACTCTTCAACCCCTAGGACGCTCATATCACTTCTAAGCACCCTCATTCAAGTCATCTTGGGTCTTCCCATACCCCTAATAATATTATCACTTCCCCATCCTTCTACTCTTCTAACTAGCGCTTCCCTAGGCCTCCTTCTCACATGGTCATACCACATTAGTCGGTTCTCCCTCATCTTGTACTCAATGGGCGCAACCCTTACTTTCTCCCTAATAACTTCATTTCTTGACTGATCACGTCTTATATGTCCACACATCCACCGTAGCATGCGTATCTCCGTCACACTCATCTCATGAACGTGACACTGCTTCAGGTTCCAACATTCTGTGCCATATAACAGTACCAGCCAGATTGTCGTTCGATAAAACTTACCATTCAATTTATTAGGCATCCCTCGATGACACATAAACCATGTGGCATTCTTTCAGTTTAACCAACCTGATTTGATCCCATGGGTCATATCTCCATCTAATTCTCCATCCTTTTGAAGAATCGATCCCAAATATCGAAAGAAATCGATCCCTGAACAACCTTTCCATCCAACATGATCGTCCCTGTCTCTCGGCGCCTAATCCTGCTTAACTTACACTCCAAATACTCGGTATTGCTCCTACTTAACCGAAACCCTCTAGACTCCAAAGTGTGTCTCCATAGTTCGAACCTCCTCTTTAAATCTTCTTTCGTTTCCGAAATCAACACTATATTATCTGCAAACATCATGCACCATATGGTATATCATCCTGGATTCACCTCGTCAATTCGTCCGTGACTATAACAAAGAGAAACGAACTAAATGCTTACCCTTGGTGCACTCCAATCGTAATAGAGAACTCTTCTGACTTCCCTACACTAGTCCGAACACTCGTACTACCTCCCTCATACATGTCCTTAGTGATGTTAATATATTTTTGCGGAACTCCTTTCTTATTTAGGTCTCACCAAAACACTTCCCTTGCAACCTTGTCATAAGCCTTATCCAAATCAATGAACACCATATGTAGGTCCTTCTTCCTATCCCGATAAATCTTCATTGTTTGTCTTATGAGATGAATTACCTCCATAGTTGACCTCCCCGACATGAATCCAAATTGATTCTCTGAAATCTTCACACTTCTTCATAATCTATGCTCAATCACCCGTTCCCAAAGTTTCATTGTATGACCCATCAACTTGATCCCGCGATAGTTAGCACATTACTGAACATCCCCCCTTTGTTCTTATACAAAGGGACCAAAGAGCTCTTCCTCCACTTCAACGGCATCTTGTTACCTTTGCAAATCATGTTGGAAAGCGTCGTAAGACATTCCACACCTTTGTCTCCTAAACATACACCTCCAAACCTCAATAGGTATGTCGTCTGGCCCCACTGAGTTCGACACAGCCTAATTCAAAATTTTAATCTCAAGCATCAATTGCAGTGTCCACCAATACCAAAAAACAAAAAAGCCTAACTCAAGTTGCGCTAATTTTACTTTAGTTGTAGAATGTACTTAAAGCAACCCGTCCCAACTAACCAATTCTAGAGTTGATGAGATGGCCTCTGCCTGCTACTCAGTTGGGTTAGTTTTTCATGGATTTGGGTGAAAAGTGTAATAAAAACATACCAAAAAGGAGCATTGGTTTTGTCAAGCCAACAGTTACTGTTATAAAATGAAGCCAATGGTTAGAGGGCTTGTTCGGATAGAAGTGGCAAAGAGGTGGGTAGTGAGAAGTAGTTTAGGCCCACTCATTTGACATATTCAGTGGCCAAGATGTAATCCTAACTTCATGTACTAAATATCCTAACTCCACTAGGACTCCACAAAAGTCTATTAACCTAATTTCGCAACGACCACCATCCTTTAATTCGTTGTTGGCCACCACCACCGAGCTCTGAGGACCATCGTGGGAATCCGGCGACAACCACCCTCTGTGGCATGAAACCATTGCCTAATAATAACTTTGAGAGACCATCTCTAGCGGTTTAATGTTGATATCTAATAATACTTTGTAAATATAAAAGGACGACACGGTCTACACCAATAATCTGACTTAAGGCGTAACTTTGTTTTGTACTACAACTTAGCGGGGTTAGCAAAACGTGGAAACGCATCCTTTCATTGTATCAAGAAACAATTATCATTCACGGTGCTAGCAGCTATTTGGAGGCATATAGAGCAGCGGTTCTTAGAAAGGAGGAGGGCGCTGTGGGGGCTAATAGTGGGTGCCCGGAAACGTGGGTACCTCCACCTATGGGGGTATTCAAGGTGAATACGGTCAGGTATGGGTGTGGTTATCAGGGGCGCGGAAGGAGAGGTGACGAGGGTGGCGGTAAAGCATGTTAGAGATAGGTGGGAACCGGATGTAGTGGAAGCTAAGGATGCGGAGCTGGGGTTGCAGATTGCGTGGCAACAGGGGAGCAAGACGTTATCCTGGAGTCCGATTCTCTTAATCTGATTAATGCTCTTAAGTCTAGGTCTTTTGCATCTTCCTACTTTGGTTTTGTTGTTTCAGATGTTTTTTCTTTGTCTCGTAGGTTTCGTTCTTGTTCTTTTACACATATTCGTAGGGTAGGCAATAAGGCGGCACATACAGCCCCACATTTTGATACAGTAGATTATTCGACACGTGTTTGGGTGGATAGTGGCCCATCAGATGTACTTGATATCGCTGCTGCTGATTTCGTAGCAGGTATGACGTAATAGATTCGTTTGCGTTTTGACCTCAAAAAAAAAAAAATCAATGGTTCCATGAAAGATGGGTGGAAGTGGACGAATTACAAAATTAATGATGATAAATTAACACTAGTAGTATTTAACAGGTTAGGGTGTCGGACCATCGATCATACATCGGAGTTTAGTTTAATTAAGTTTGTCTTGTATTCCGATAAACATAACATTATAAATAAATAAATTTAATAACACCCTGGTTTGTCGAACTATTGAAGACAAGTGGAGCCAATATTCTCATTTATCTTAATTGCATGACTAATCAGCAATTAATTGCTTTTATTCTATTCCAAGTAGAGCTGGACACGGGCCGGATCGTACCGTGGCTCGTGCCAACACGGCGGGCCATGGAGGTAAAATGGCACGGTCCCGAACACGGTAATCGTGCCACCGTGCCGTGCTGGAACCGTGCCCAAAATCCTTAATGACAAATAAGCACGGCGTGTGGCACGGCAGCACGGCGTGCTCGGGCCGGACTACAACCCATCAACTGGGCGGGCCAGCTCAGCAATTCCAGCCAAGCCGAACTGCTGATTGGCCCAATTGCCAAACCCGTTACGCTTTTCTTTGGAAAAGCCCACAAGCTGTTCCTCTCCCCTTTGATTCCCAACCATTTATATAAGCGAAGTTCACCCACATCTATTTCTCAGTCCGATGTGGGACAAACATCCTTCACTTAGGTTTTTTTTTTTTCCCCAAACAAACTTGTTAGCTTTATATTAATCGGTATTGGTATTGGAAAGTTTATAATGGAAGCTAAAAGTAGAAATTAGTTATATTATCTATGTAGTTAGTAATAATGTCTATGTTATTAAAGTGTACTTGGAATTCATGTTAAAAAAAAAAAAAACAAGATTATGAGAGAGTAAGTGAAGATATAGTATAGTACCATCTTTGTCTTGTTGAATTTTGCATTAGATTTTACTTTTGCCTAGATTAAATGAGTATGAATACAATGGATTAGTAGTATACTTATAAGTTAAACATGTAGATTAAACTAGTATATGAATACAATCATCTCTTGTCTTAGATGAGGACATATACTTTTAAGAAATTATTTAGCTAAGATTGTGAATAAGTGAGTATAAGTACCCGACGTTACACATTAGATACAACTCACAAATACTAGTACTAGTATACTATACTCGATATATAGATAGCAAAAATTGAGAAATGTATTGAATAAGCATGGTTATGAAACATAAACGATGCTTATTGTTTGGCTAAAGTAAGACTAGTGGATTCGAACATAAGAGTCTCGTACGCATTTGACACTTAGACATAAAGTATAAGGACGTAGAGAATAGAGACCCACCTAAATACAATAATACATTTGTATATGTCAGATAGCTTAGTTGTGAACACATCTATACCTGTGAGTTACGTACTATTGAGTCCTTGAAAATTTCGTTAGGATTCCTTAAAGAAGGATTAGCCTACCAACTAATTGACAAATAGTTTACAAACAAGATGATTGATTATTATCTCATGAATATTATGTTGATCAATGATATTGGAGGGTTTGGTAGACTTTGTACATGAGACTTCCCATGTCACTAGTAAGTTAGTCACGATGGTTACAAATGTGATCACTACTATAGTACTATAACACATAAAACCGTAAGATTAGCAACAATGGTTACAAATTTGCATTACGAATCGTGGATAACGTGGGTGATGGCATGTTTGAGTAAGCTTGCATAAATAGAAAGGTTGAGCTTGAATAATCGATGAAATTTGAGCAAAATCGAAGTTTGGAACAAAGAATTGTCCCACATCGGCTAGAGACAATAATGTGGCCAAACTTTTTTCTATATATTGTTGCAGCACGCTTTACATTTTGTCACTCATACTCCTAGGCTTGTATCTGGGCCTGAAAGTAAAGGTCTTATGACTTAACTATAAGTTACATAAGTTTTGTGTGACGAGCTGGACTTCACTTGTCCAAATGGGCCGTTGGTCTACTTTGTTATGGCCCAACAGTAATTTAAAATTTTAAGCATTAAATTTTTGGAGAATATTACTATAAAACGTGCCTTGGGCCGTGCCTATATCGGCTGAAAGCGGGCCTTTAACGGGCCAAGTCGGTCGTGCCTCGTACCGGGCCGTGCCTAGGCACGCACATCTCAACAAATATCCAGCCGTGGCACGAGTCAAGCCCGCCGTGCCTCGGGCCGTGCCGGCACGATGTCTAAGCGGGCCGTGACCGTGCTGTTACCGGGCCGGACCGGCGATCGTGCCAAAAGCGGGCCTAAGGCACGGCTGTCCAGCTTTAATTCCAAGCGTACACGCAAGACGCAATAGATCGGACTGCGCAAGTCTGGAATCGGGATTGCAATAATCCACAGATAACAGTCATTGACCACGTGAATCGAACACTATTCCAGCTCATTGTACCTAAGATAAGAATCTTTACTCTGAATTAAGTAACTTAATCAATACCCCTTGTCCTCGTTTCAATTTCTTAATTTCTTCGTGCCATGCACACAGTTATTATTCACAATATACCGTGTCTACCGAAACACGACCGTAGGTTTGTTAATTACTCGTATCAGTCGTATGTGAAAGGGTGATACGGAAATTCTATAAATACATCAAAGCGTGTCTCAGTCACTAATTGTCCCACCACCACCAAAATAAAGCAAAAAAGCATCTGGAAACAGAGTGTTCCACAACAAACAAAACTCATCTTTACTTCTTCTCCTTCTTTAACTTAAACACACAGAAAAACAAAAGATCAGATCATCACCAAAATCAAAGAGAAAGAAAGAAAAAAAATGGGAGGAGCAAAGAAATTTGGAGTAGCAGTAGATTACTCAAAGAGCAGCAAGTGTGCTCTTCAATGGGCTATTGATAATTTGGCTAATAAGGCCGATACCTTATACATCATCCATGTTAAACCTACCCCTCAAGATGAATCTCGTCACTCTCTCTGGATTAAATCCGGCTCTCGTACGTTTTTTCTCTTATCACTGATCAACCCTGATAATCGCACCCTCTTATCAAGTTATTTATCTGATGATCTGCTTATTTGGTTTTGATGACAGCACTTATCCCTCTGGTGGAGTTCAGAGACCCTGACATCATGAAAAAGTACCAGGTTCAGACTGACATGGAAGTTCTCGATATGTGTGACACTGCTTCTCGTCAAAAACAGGTATTTTTTTTTTATATATATATGTCTTTTCCAAATTTGGGTTGTGATTTAATTTGTGAAAATTGAGATTTTAATTAATAATTATTGTGGAATAATGAAGATAACAATTGTGGCGAAAATAATGTGGGGAGATGCAAGGGAAAAGCTGATGGAAGCTATTGAGGAGTTGAAATTGGACACCTTGGTCATGGGTAGCAGGGGACTCAGTGGCATCAAAAGGTAAAATACCACGTCTTTTCGGTTTCATTGGCTATACGTCGTGTTACTAATATGTTGCACACGCTTACCTTGCCATAGTCGATAGCCTTTCTTTTGAGTCCCCTAGATAATGTTATTGTTATTGTTATTGTTCGTGTTTGTGTGACCAAATAAGAAAATTCACACGAGTAATTCTATCAGACAATAATTTTGATGGTAGTTTTCGTACTCGTTAAAAATTCATTATTATTGAAAGATGTACATCAAATTGAATGCCTAAATATAGGGTACTGTGGTTCATGTGTAATGTGTTAGATTGTAGTTATAAAATGTCCAATGTTGGATTGTTTTTATGGTCGCACCCAAAACTTTCGCATCTGACATCCAGTTATGGACGTGTGGAACTCTTGAAAGATCAGTTAGGCCCTGTATGATAGGACTTAATAAACGAAATATTAAGATCAGATCATATTTATTAAATTCAGATCAGAAGCATTCAAATCAAATTTGGCCAGATCAGAGTCTTTCAAATCAGATCATAGACATTCAAATCAGATCAGATTTAATAAATTTGATCATATCATAATTAACACTAATCTCGAATTTTATTCAGATTAGATCAGAGCCATTCAAATCAGATCAGAGTCATTCAAATAAAGTTTCATCAGATAAGAGCCAATAAAATCAGATCAAATTCATTAAAATCAAATCAAATCAAATCAAAAAGATGCAGTCCTATCATATAGGGCCTTACTTGTCAATTGCTTGTGCTTATGTGGTAGGTAATTTCTCATGACGTGACTTAAACTTTTGGTTTTTGGCAGGATTATAATGGGAAGTGTGGCTAATTATGTGATGACGAATGCTACCATACCAATTACCATTGTGAAAGAGCCTGGTTTCCACAAGGCTTGAATCGTTGCACTTTGTCGTGGTGCCTACGATTGTGAACTAGCTCTTCTTTATATGGATCGTATTAGTTCAGCCAAGACATCAATGTTCTCAACTCTCTATGGTTGTTTGATCATTTCCAGTTTGGTGTAACTTTTACGCGATTCTGTGACTTGTTGTTATTAGATTGTTGTAATAATAAGGTGCACATATTATTATTACCCTTTTCAACAACTGAAAGATTGGTTGTACCTTTGCGCTAACGCTTACTCGAACTCGGTTTTCTTTTGCATAAATAACTTTGTTTATCAAGTGATGTTACAAACTTACATTGTATATGTAACATGTCAAGCTCATTGTACAATTCAACCAACCATAGTAAAATTCAATGGTAATAAACTAATAATACTAAATTACTAATTATATTGAAAGGTGTGAATTTAACATTAGTGTATAGTTTGCTATTGTAAAATCATTTACTACGTTTATAATAACATAATTATTCATGTCTAAAGAAAATATTAGCTTACACAATTTATTCGGATTAGTTAAGATATGCAGTAACTTAAACATCGACTATCGAGGATCGATGGTCAACCGACCGGCAGTGGCCGTAGTCCGTAGACTAAGGCCCTGCTTGATAGGACTTATTTACAGTAATATTTAGATCAGTTCAGAATCATTCACATCAGATCAGATCAAAGTCATTCAAATAAGATCAGATCAAATCAGAATTGTTCAAATTTTTATCAATGTATTTGGTCCATAACTGATACTAATTCGTTGAATTCAATCAAAATTTCAACACATTCAGATCAGATCAGTTCAAAGTCATTCAGATCAGATCAGAATAATTCAGATTATATCAGATCAAATCACTTCAGAAAGATGCAGTTTTATCAAACGGGGCCTAACTTCGGTGACCATAGAAATTAAGAACAAAAGGTGTGTTTCGGCAAAAATATGTCTCGTTGACTTACTCGGTTTCTTGTGAGAAAAGACACAAAAGAAAACCAAATTCAATAACTCACACGAATCGACTGGGTAATTCTTTCATCTTCCTCTAAAAATCCAAACTCTCCGAAAAAAAAAAAACAGGAAAAAGAAACCCAGAAATTAACATCTCCAAATTTCTGGATTTTTACCTTCTCTTTGGTCAAATCTTCCTCTAATTTGAACTTACTAAGAAATAACAGCTGGGCATCTTAGGGTTTATCCAGTTTTCACCATGGTAAATTCTCCTTTCTTGAAGAAAATCCTCCTTTTTTTTTTGTTATCTGTCGTTTAAATTGGTGGGTTTTGTAATTTAATTCATTTTAATAATCAATTTGTTTGGACTGCAGGCAGCAAGGATAGTTGCCCAAGTGCTCGTACTTGGTTCGGGTATGTTGGTTCGGGCTTTTGCTCAAGCTTACCGTCAAGCTATTGTCAGTAAGTTCCCTTCATTTGAAATCTTATTCATAAAGATTCAATTTTGGTATCTTTTTTGTTATTTGCAAATCTATTTTTTTGTTATGTTCTTTTCATACGCAGTAATTCTATTGCAATTTCGCAATTGGTTCATGTTTAAATGTACCCCATCTGTTATGTGATTATTTATGTTCTGTTTAGGATATGTATTGCTTCATTTATACGCTATGTCAGAATTTTGTAACCTCCACTGGTATTTCGGAGTATGATGATGACGGGAGTTTAGATAGTTTTCGAGTTAGTTGTGCCCAATTATATGTTCAAAGGTTTAAGTTGGATGAAGAGGACGGGGTAGGATGTTTTGTTACTTTTCTTATGTCAAGGTACATATAGGCCTGTCCGTATTCAGCGTGTTTTCTAGGTAGATGATTCGGGGCACGGCTTCTGTTTGCGGTGTACTATTATTGTGAGGATGGTGATAAGCAGATCATTTAGTATTTCAAAGTGGTTTCGTCACACTTAATGTAGGAGTTAATAGTAGCCGCTATTCTACTATGAAGTAATATGGTTTTCGAGATCAATAACCTGTGCATGAAAGAAGGAAATCCTTCGTTATTATACTAGGAAATGTGGTCTCTCCATTCTTTTAATGGAGGTTACTTGTTGGGGGCTGGATCTGGTAAATATGTGTCCGTAGTGTCTTATGTTGGGGAAAAGATATGTGGTTGACATCGAAACCTAGGCACCTACAAACATAAGCTGGTTTAGTCTAGCATTCGCAAACCCTGTCATGACTTTGGATCATGGCTTTGATGCTAGATGAAGTTAAGTATGTAGTCAACAGCTCCATCTTGGCCCTGTGGTGCACTGGTGCTGAGTGGGAGAGTTGTATTTTATTGTTGGTTTAAAAGTATTCGTCTCTGATCTTTACTGAAGTTGTGATTCTTTTCAAGTTTCATCATAGTCTCCTGTCACCAACACGAGAAGTAACAATCTTAAAAGCTGAACAAGTGCATGTACGACGTATTTGCCTGTCTTGTAAATTGAGAATGAAGTTCTTGTGGTTTTGGAGAGATTGAGCTGCCTGCTATACATGTTTCCACTCTACCTTCGTATTTGTCTGAGGAATTCTTATTAGTTTCTTGACCTTTGTAGAACCTCATTTAAAGGTTATTATCGTTCTTCCTGTTCTGTTGTTATCCAGATACTGTCTGTCCAAGATCTTATTGAAATTAATGTGTTGCAAATGACCCATCATGTAGCTGTTAATTTTTCATGATGGCTTTATGAGGACATAGATGACTTGCACTTTCGCCACTGTCCTGTTGCCTTTTATTGTGGATTTTGGACCAACATAATCGTAGCACATTTGGAAACAGCCTCTTTGCGTAGGGTAAGGCTGTGATGTGTGTACATCTGACCCCCCCTAATCTCGCTTTAGGCAAGAGCCCTTTAAGGCAATTGGTGGGCTGTTTAATTGCAGGAACACTTTAGTGGCACTACAGAATATGTACCTTGAAACTTGTTTGAAACTGAAGGCTAGATGATGAAACTGTAGAGTTACCACAAAGCTGTCTGCTGTATGTAGTATGTTCAAGTTAATTGGTACCAGTGTAGCTAGATCTAATAATTGTTGGTGCTGTTTTATCTCAGATGCCTCTAAATCTGGTGCCGCTCAAGATGCAATGCAGAACACAGTCCGTAGAGTGAGTCAAGCACTCACAGAGCAAGAAGCAAGGCAGATTCTTGGTGTCCCTAATAATGCTGCATGGGATGAAATTCTAAAAGTTAGTTTCTATTGCCTTTTTAGTTTATTTAGATTTTTTGTGTGTGCTGCGTTCCTGACTAAAGTTGAAATGGAGATCTATGCTTTTGTAATTGAGTCCTTATTATAATTGAACTCATGCAGAAATACGATGTTTTATTCGAGAGGAACGCTAAGCAGGGGAGCTTTTACCTCCAGTCAAAGGTCCATAGAGCTAAGGAGTGTTTGGAGGGTGTATATGTAAACAAAGGTTAGGATCCCACTGGTTTGAAACCCTAGACAGAGCACTGCTCATTGTGGCTTAGAAAATCTTTATAGTGAAGTAGTCCTTCATCGATGATTATGTTGTGGCTAGTAGCATATTGTTGCGGTGTCAATTTCTGTTGCAGCTGCTTGTTGCATGAAAAGTTTGAGAGTCGTTGCCAAATAATGTAATGCATCTATATTCATACTACTTTTCTGACCCGTGAAAACTTCACTGAAATTCCAAATGATTACTCAAAATAGTATTATATCAGTGTTAAAGTATCCATCCTTGGGAATTTAAACCCTAACATTGACCAATGTAAATTTGAAGCAAATTGCCAAGCAAGTCCCCATATTCCATCCTATCCTAATCCAATTTTACTATTCTTTTTTTAAATAATTGGCTAGGTGCTCATCTATAATCTATACTAGTTTGCATGCCCGTGCCGCGCACGGGCTCCCTATTTGTATCGATCATACTTGTTTCACAAAAAAGAAAACTGTAGTTTGATAATTACATTGTACAAATAAATGTCACATGTTGACATTATTTAACGTATGAAAAAAAAAAGTTTAGCTATGAATTTATAAGTGTCAGCTATCCGTTAAAGAGTATTGGATATCGCTTGTAAAAATGTTGATTGCTACCACCTCCATAAAAATATTCATGACATTTTGATCGAGATGAGAGTTTGACTTACAAATATAAGAATAAAGATTCAAAAAATAAATAATGAAATGCACATCTTGGAATTCGTGTCGAAAAGTACTTTCACATATAATAAATTATGAAAAGTATAATTTCATGTGAACCTGTCATGACACGAACTCAATATAATCCAAACTGCTCTGACCATACGTGAAATTGATCTTTGTTGAAGTTACAAAGAAATTTATAATTCTACACATATGTAATCATCTTACCAAGAGAAACATATTAATTTACATCATTCTCTTTATATACTTTATTGATCGTTTTTAAAAAATAATAATATAAAAAATTAATAAAGTCATAGACTGTATACATAATTGTGTTAATAAGTGTCATGTCTCCGATTCTAACTTTTAATCCAAGCTTTTGAAATAAAACTCTTTCAACAATAAATTATCACATGGAATAGTAAGTAGTAAAAGGAGAACTTTATAATCAATTTAAAAATAATAACTAACTTAAAGACTTATACTCCCTCCAATTTTTGTAATGATCTTGCATTGTAAATGTCTCATATTGACCCTTATTTCATGTATGAAAAAAATACATTTTAGTTGTGACATTATAAATGTAAATAAATATTTATCAGAGGCTATTATATAGTCATCATTTCAAATATTATTTAGTTTAATTGTTGCATCAAAGGTGACATTATGCGAGAATTCCAAAAACTCGACATGGTAGAATATGAGTCAACTCAATTCTATTCATGAACCAATGCTGCATGACACAACCTAGACTTGATTTCGATTCTTAAAAGAGAATGAAACTTTTGAAAAATATAAAATAATAGTAGTCAAAAAACCATAAAGAGAAAGATATAACATTGAATAGACAGATTCGAGATAAGAACTTCACTGTATGTATGTCTAAATACCAAAAAATATTGAACAAAATTCGAGATGATGCGATCAAATAAATTTTAGTAATCAGGCCTAATGAGGATCTAAAAAAAAAAACTAACATCACAAAAACTATAATACCCAACTCGATAAAAACCCAAATCGAAACCGACTCGACATACCATAATCTTAATATGATCTAACCAGCTCTGACCATACCTAGAAAATGAAGGGGAAACTACAATCATATAAGCAAATGAAACATTTGAAAAATCAGAAAGCATAGTGGTCAAGAGAATATATAAAAAAAAAAAAAAAAAAATTGGTCAAACTTTTATATCATATTCATTTATTAATTCTTTTTCTCTACAAAATTATTACTCTTTGTATAAACATACTTTATTCACTATACTCTAACATAGGGGAAAAACTTATACTGCTTGAATTTGTTTCATTTTTTATAATCTACTTGATTTTCTATATATAAGCGATATCATTGCTTAATGTAGTTGAAGTTTTGAAATATAACTCTTTGAACTCTAAATTACCATATGGAAGAGTCGAATTATAAATTACAATAACATATAAGTTGTAAACGGAGAACTTTAGGTAGTTACGTTATATAATAATAAGTCACATTTGTTTGAATCAAAGGTGCCACGATCCGAGAAATCCAATAACCCGACGTGGGGAATCTGACTCAACCAAACCCTATTCGAGAACTATTGCTACATAATAAAATAATGTCCAACCCAAAATTGGTTCTGATAATAATGTGAACCAATGGACTCAAGAAGCCACAAAAAAAAAGATTGTATAACATAATTCATGAACCAATGCTACATAACAAAATATATCATGTGAAACCCTAATCATGAACCAATTACTAACTCTATATATAGACATTTTTCTTTAAGTACTACTGAGTAGTATATTCAAAACACATTGCTTAATTTTGTTGAATATTTTTGAAATAATACTCTTTGGACACTTGTACAAAAAAGTGAAAATGGCAAAATTAGTAAACGAAAATCTTTATAATCACTTGTTAAACTAATAATAATTCACCTTAAAGCTTATATTTTTCTCCAATAATCTATAATTTGCACATTATTTTTGGAAATCTTTTTTTTTTTTTTGTAAGAGATGTGTTGCAAAATGAAAATGTGTCACAAATATTGCAATCATGATTAACAAATTGGAAG
Organism: Spergularia bocconei; assembly: GCA_963457585.1. NCBI lineage: Eukaryota > Viridiplantae > Streptophyta > Magnoliopsida > Caryophyllales > Caryophyllaceae > Spergularia > Spergularia bocconei. The sequence continues at coordinate 20,099,947 of OY734946.1, read as the reverse complement.
AGAAGCATATACTTTGTATAGATTGGAAAACATTTTTTAGACTGTTAATATTTTCTATACTTAAATAGATTTTAAAACTTTCCTTTTTTTTTATTTAAGTTAAACTTATTTAAATATTCAACTAATTATAATTTTTAATTGTTTATTAATTTTTACTTACCACTATTTGAATATTTTATATGTATTTCCATATCCTAATAATCATAATAAGTTTTTTTATGTTCATCCAATAGGATTGTGCCAAGTGTCCATCAATGAAGGGCTGTACTCGGTTTTTATAATATATACTAGTTTGCATGCCCGTGCCACGCCCGGGTGATATATTTATATTGTTTATACTCGTTTTATAAAAAATTGTTGTCTTATTTTTGTTCTAATAAATTACCATAAAGATTATTTTCCATAAATTAGCTAATACAATACTCCTCTATGATAATTTATTACCATATTTTAACCGATAATTGTAAGTATTGCTCTTTTTATGTTCTATCCAATGAATGTATGATTATTTATTACCATATCTTAACCGATAATTGTATTTAATGCTACTTTTATGTTCTATCCAATTAATGTATGCCAAGTGTCGTCCTAGAAAAGACTTGGTTTCAGGTTTTAATATATAGTATTAGATTAGATGACTAGTTTTAAGCCCGTGCATTGCACGGTTCAAATATTATATCATTCTAAATGATTTTAATGTTTATAACCAATTATGCTATCATTTCAACTAAAATATTCCATAACAATTGTTGTGATGTTGCTTACTTGTATTTTAAATTATATAACAATGTTTCTTATCTATATTCATTGCATGTTCGAGTATGTAAAAATGGATCTCAAATTGAAATACATTTCGAATCAAATAAAATAATATATGTTTCAAAAGTTTCTGATAAAATAAAATCTGTATTATCTTGTTTACTCTTTCACCATACTCTAAACTCTTTTGTTTACTCTTTCACCATACACTAAACTCTCTTGTTTACACTTTTATCATACACTTCTTTAAGTATTTTCCAAATGATGGACTCTCTCTTTGCTCTTAAAAAAATATCTTGTATATATTTATTCACTATACACTAAACTCTCTTGTTTAGTCTTTCACCCTACACTAAACTCTTTGAGTATTTTTGAAATGATGGACTCTCTCTACACTTTTCAAAAAGACCAAATCTCTACTAAATGTATACGGAGTAACTGAATTGTTCTGCATATCGGAAAAATATGTAAATGGGTCTTACATTGAGATATATTTCGAAACAAATCTAATGATATATGTTTTGAAATTTTCTGATACACGTAACCAATATTATGAGTGATTATGTCGTAAATCTATTAGATACATTTATTGAAGAGTCTCACGTAAATAAAGATTCCATATGTGGATTATTAATAATTGTCTGTGTGAGTTGTTAATAATAAAATGTGGGTATTTCCCATTTTTTAAACTCTCTTAGTGTTTATCTTTAATGATAAAGGTAGACTAAACTCTCTTGTATACTCTTTCACTATACACTAAAACTCTATGAGTGTTTCTCAAGTGATGGACTCTCTCTATGCTCGGTAGATTCTTTCACCATACACTAAACTCTCTTGTATACTCTTTCACTATACACTAAATCTCTGAGTATTTCTCAAATGATGGACTCTCTCTATGCTCTTCAAAAATCCCTCTTTTATATATATTGATATTGATATTAGATTGAGTTGTCTTTGGATCCTCTAGAGTTGAAAATGAACTATACCTAGTAGAGTTTAGGTAACAAGGTAATAATAAATTATTGAGCATTATTTGGGTATTTCAAAATCCATTTTTTATTTTCTTATTTTGTCTTATCACTAGTTTGATAAGTTCTACTAACTTTACAAAATTAACTCTTGAGGATCTACACCCGATTGAATCACAATAAGATTGCTTTGATCAATGACATGTTTTTTCCGCCGACTTAAATATATAAATATAAAATTTTATCTCTGGCCCACATTTTTCATGGCATTCAAAGAGGTTTATCAATAACATCACCGGACCATGCTTTATCCCCAATTTGTTTATGATTCACTGAATTTGCAACTCTTCTCTACAATTTTGTGTGCATCTTTCAAAAGAATTTTAAATCAATTATACACACGAAAGAAAGTTGTATTTCAAGGAACTAAGACCGAAAATTCTACGGTCATTACCACCAGTAAGGATCCTCTGTTCCATTTCGTGTCCCACTCCCTGTACCCCTCCAATCAGATTTTAGAAAACCATTAATTTTATACAGCAAAATGTATTTATTTAGATTTAATTATGTAATTGCAATTCTCTGATTGGAGGGGTACATGGAATGGGACATGAAATGGGACAGAAGATCCTTATTGCATTACCACCAGTGGTAATCAGCATAAGAAAATAATATTTTAATAGGATTGTATATTACATTAATATTGTATTGAATTTTTTTAATTAAGGTAAAATATATTTTTACATAATACAAAATAAATTTAAATATTTATTTCTTTGTGTTGTGTTTGGAAATTAATTGGACAAACTATAGTATCTTTAGTTCAATTCCCCCAAATATAATCACCGTTATCATTTTTCTTGATGGATTGATTATGGAGTACTAGTCATATAGTCTCGAGCCTTATTGTTTTACGTATCAACGACTCCTTTAAAGTAGTGATGATGATTGAACAAGGTTCAATCATGGTCTGCGGAGACTTCTAATCATCATAAAAATGTAGTCCATGGCAGCCCTGGGGAGGGGGAGGCCGGGAGGGGGAAAGGGAAGGGAAAGTCTAAAGATTTTGTTATCTTTTTAAAATAATATAGTTAGGTATAGTTTTGTGGGAGTCTAATTTAACTAGTACCAAACATAGTCTTGGTTTAATAATTTTCTATCAAGTAAATCTTAGATATACGATTTATAATTTAATAGAAGAAAATGACAAAGGTCATGTGCGATTCAACTTATTTAACAGTGTTTTCAAATCAGATCAGATTTATTCAAATCAAATCAAGTTAGATCAGGTTTATTCAAATCAAATCAAATCAGATCAGAATTATCCAAATAACAATCGATGAATGTAGTCTATTTTTAGTTATTAATTCGTCTAGTTACAGTTAATTTATCAGTTAATTCAGTTCAGATCAAATCAAATCAAATTTATTCAAATTAAATCCAATCAAATCAGATCAGTTTAAATCAAATCAAATCAAATAAGATCAGAAAAATGCAGTCCAATCACACATGGCCAAACTGAATTGAAATATTATTTTGTTATGCTGAATACCACTCGCGGTAATAACCATAGAATTATCAAACTAAAACATGAATTATCATGCTGAAGGGATTTATGTCAAGGAACGGGAATGGGGTTCATGTTAATTTCACTTTCGCGGGGTGCCCCAAAAATTCTCATAAATGTCCACGTGTAGACAATAGGTTACTTTTCATTTAATTGAAGAGACAAATATTCTAGTTGCCCCACAACAAGATGAGTATGGAATAACTATATTCTATAATGAAATGGACCAAGATATATTCTATACTCCTCCTTTTCATTAAGTTACTTGCATTTCGTTTGAATCTGTGAGAGAAATTCAAACGAAATGCAAGGAATCTAATGAAATGGGGTGAGAGAAATTCAAACGAAATGTAAGGAATCTAATGAAATGGAGGGAATAGTTAGTTGCACATCTAACAAAAGAGGAAAAAAGAATACTAGCTCCGCACTAGCTCAAACACCCAAAGAGCTTTCTTGAAGTGGAATAAAGAAAAATCGTACGTAAAAGAAATAAAGTGGCACTAATTATGGAAGAAAATTAGGAAATAAGTATGAGAGAGTAAGAGACATTGTGTGGATTAACAAAAAATTGGAGTGAGGATGTGAGAGTGGGTGAAAAGCTTGGCAAGAAGTATGAGAGAATGATATTTCAAAATAGATGGAGTGATTGAGCTGGGACGTCCAAATAAGAAAATCAGGATGTTTAAGCTGGGATGAAGGAGTACTATACAAAGAAATATGGGATGAGGATGAATATATTCTATAGTTGCACACCAAACAAAAGAGGAAGAAAGAAAACACAACCGTTCGAGTTTAAAAACTCCGTACCCATAATGCCCCTATATTGAGGATAGTATACACACTAATCGATTAATCAACGTTGTGAAAAAATAACTAACGTGGAGAAGTACTGGCTATTGTTACATAATCATCATTTGTAATTCATTCCATTGCAAGTAGAAGTTTTATTAAAGTTAAACACTATTGGCTATAATCTCAAAAGTCTCAAGCTACAGCAAAGCCGAGTTTGAGTTTGTTCGTGCCAATGAATAAGAGAAGTACATATACTTGGTAATAGTTTTGCCAAGACATACATATATTACTATTATAAGCAATAATGTCAAGGCAATTATACATATGATTTTGGGCTTACATGATGAGACCAAAGTCTGCCTCAAGGGTAGCACTACTTCCCGGAACCTTGTCATCGAATTTGGCACTCACTTTTGTTTTCATAGTTGTTTCTTGGTCGGAGTTGGAATCTGGTGCATTCTGTAAACCCATTTCAATCATACTCCACGGTATGTTCTCGATGATGCTTTGGCGACCACAGTCCACATAGACCTGTGACATATCATATACACGGTTAAAAACGGGTGCGGTGGAGTCATGTATACGCTGCTACTTGCTACTCTACCCATGTTGAAAGATAAAATCATTGTGGATGCCCTAACCACTAGTGTAGACTTTTGACTCAGTTGGTTATCTAACATGGTATTAGAGCATCAACGATCCTGAGGTCTCAAGTTCGAATCCTGATAGCCCCCTCCAATGTTGTGTTGGAGTCTTAGTATGAGCTCAGTATAAGTCGTATGTATTTGTGGGCTGGTATTAACCACACTTCAAGCCTAAATGGGCCTTTGCGCGAGGGGGCGTGTTGAAATATAAAACCATTATGGATTCCCTAACCATCCGTCTAAACTTTTGGCTTAGTTGGTTATCGGTAAAAGTAGCAATTTGACGCCAAGATTTTACTCAATTGTGCAATTTACCCCATTACCTTTCGTTAGTAACAATTTGCCCCCTTACCTTTTCACTTATGTGGAATTTAACCATTTTCTCTATTTTTCAATTAATATTTCAAGAAAATCAAATTTCTGTTAATTAAAAAACATATAAAAAATATTTTTTTTTATTTGTTAATTCAAAGTAATATCTAAAATATTAGATAAGAACCTTACACAAAAAAAAATCCAAAAAAATATTTTTTGTTTCAAAATTTTTAATAGCACCTTAGAAATCGTAAAATATTAAAAATCAAAAAGTGAACTTTTTGGTGTTGTGTGTTGATTTTTGACATGGAGACATGGAGTATATCTTTTTAATTATGATAGAATTCATTTAATAGACAATTTGATTAATAATTAGTAGAATTGATTGAATTGCACATGATTGAAAAGTTAAGGGGGCAAATTGCTACCAATGAATGAATGTTAAGGTGGTGATGAATCAGAGTGGATCTTCTGTCCCACTATGTGCCCCTTCTGTGTGCCACACCAATGGGAGGCAAAGATTTCACAAAAGTTACCATTAAAAGTAATCTTTAATAGAATTATTTTGTGAAATCCTTGCCTCCTAATGTGTGACACACAGAAGGGGACACATAGTGTGTCAGAAGATCCATTCTGGTGATGAATTGCATAATTGAGTAAAGTTTTGGGGTCAAATTACTACTTTCGCCGTTGATTATCTAACAACCCACGACCACGAATCTAAAATTGACGATGTATAAAATACCATGGAATATTATGAGCAGTATAAAGTTCAATGGTGGAGAATTTGTACCCGATTTGGAGTCTGGGCTGAAAGGTTGGTAGGTGCATCCCAAGCCAGGATCCATGCACATGGGACAAGTGCCGCGTTGAACGAAGCGTAAATCACCACAGCCCTAGACCCATAATCACCTTGGCTCAAATGGGTGAACGTTGCGGAATGATTAGCCGGAATGACCCGAGGAAAGACATCTTCAGGCGTCCCTGCCCAGTTATTACTTTTTAGCAGCGTCATCGCAAACGGGGTGCTGTTCGTTATTGTTGCGTTCACGCGGTCTCGGGCCTGATTTACACTCTTCCCTGCGCACTTCACTTTTTCCACCACTACTGCTCCAATATTTCCGTCCCTTGTACATGGTTGTTTCATTGAAGCCATGCCTACTTTGCTAACTTGCTGCACCAAAAAAGAGTCGTACAAAATGATATCATATTATATGTATGCGTATAGCGTACTTGAAGATAAGAAAGCATATTATTAGCTACGTACGTTGCAATTAAGTGAAAAACGACTGAGAAGATATAGAGGGCATATTACCGGTTATAACTTGAGAAGTGAAAAAGTTATGCTTTGCTAAATTGGCTTGCACCAAGCGTGATGGAACCACTATATATATAGGCTTAAGTTCCAGTAGAAACCATGGTTATATAGGAACCCCACCTAGAGGTCATTTTGACCAAATCTAACGCTCCTAATCATCTTAAAATTATGGAATGTATATAATAAGACCCTAACATGGGTCGGTTTTACTCATTTGGCATATTTTTTCATACCCCTTTCACCGACCACCACCCCACGAGACGCCACCTTCACCGACCACCACCCCACGAGACCCCACCACCACCATTCGGTGGGCGCCGCTCCGGCGACCCCACGGCGGACCCCATGAGCCCGCGCCATCACCCCCATCGTCCTCCACTTCCTATTTTTCTCATTTTCTCTCTCCTCCTTCACTCCCTTCCCCAACCCTATTCTTGACCGCGACCACCCATAAACCCTCCCCCGGCCCTCGCCCTACGCCACCAAACCCAAGCACCACTATCATTGCCGCAAATAGAAGGTTTTTGAGGAGATCGAAAAGTGGGTAGGGAATAATGGGGGAGAAAGAAGGGCCGGTGGCGTCGCTTATGAGTGGAGGGGTGGTCGCGGTAGCCGCGCGATCACGGTGGCAGTTTCGCCGCCGGCAATGATGGTGGTCGGGCCGGCCGTCGGCGGAGCAGGGGTGATCGGGAGATGTGGGAAGGAGGGGGGGGGGGAGGGGAGGTTGGGGGAGGAGAGAGAAAATTAAAAGGAAGGGGAGGGGGTGTTTTCTTTTGTTTTTTGTTTTTGTTTATTAAACAAATGCAACTCATTTTAAAACAAGTTGTATAATTATAAAACAAAAAAGATGATTACAAAACAAATATAGATAATTAGGTTAGGACAAAAAGTATGCATTTTAAATCAAAAATCGTTCATTTTAACACAAATATCGTTCATTTTAGAACAAAAGCTACCTATTTCAGATTAAATAACTCAACACAAAAAAAATTCATTCTAAAACAAATATAATTCATTTTAGAACAATAACCATTCATTCCAAAACATCATTCATTTCGTAGAATGGTTAGTTTTTGTTCTGGAATGGTTAGTTTTTGTCGTAGAATGGTTATGTTTTGTTCTGGAATGTATAGCTTTTGTTTTGGAATAATTAGTTTTTGTTCTAAAATGAATGGTTTTTGTTCTAGAATGATTATTCTTTATCCTATAATGGTTGGCTTTTGTTCTATAATGGTTACTTTTTGCCCTAAGATGCTTAGTTTTTGTTCTGTAATGGTTAGTTTTTGTCGTAGAATGGTTACTTTTTGTTCTGCAATGTATAGGTTTTGTTTTGGAATGAATAGTTTTTGTTATGGGATGAATAATTTTTGTTCTAGAATGATTATTCTTTGTCCTAGAATGGTTGACTTTTGTTCTATAATGGTTACTTTTTGTCCTAGAATGGTTACTTTTTGTCTTAGAATGGTTGGAATTTGTTCTGAATAGATGCTTTTTGTTCTAGAATGGTTGCGTTTTGCTTCAAAATGGTTACTTTTTGTTCTGGAATGTATAGCTTTTGTTTTGGAATGATTAGTATTTGTTTTGGAATGAATGGTTTTTGTTCTACAATGACTAGTTTTTGTCCTACAATGGTTGGATTTTGTTATAGAATGGTTACTTTTTGTCCTAGAATGGTTACATTTTGTCCTAGAATGGTTGGATTTTGTTCTAGAATGGTTGGTTTTTGTTCTAGAATGGTTGCTTTTTGTTTCAAAATGGTTACGTTTTGTTCTGGAATGTATAGCTTTTATTTGAAATGATTAGTTTTTGTTATGGAATGAATGATTTTTGTTTTAGAATGTTAGTTTTTGTAATGGAATTGTCGTAAGATGATTAGTTTTTGTTATAGAATGGTTGATTTTTGTCCTAGGATGGTTCGTGTGGTGGTTGGATTTGGGGAGGGGGGAGGTAGAAGAGAATGTGATTTTTCTGTTTTTTATTTTTGTTTGGGCTGAAATTTATAAGGCCCACATTATAATTGTTGGGCTGATTTAATAAAAAAAGACTGTCTATTGGTACCCCCGGGGTACCATAGAACAATTATTGCCCCACCACAACTATGAAGCACCACCTCCCAGCCGCACCTACCACCGCCGACCGGCACAATCCTCCACCATCTTCGTCGTCGGCACCACCAATGCGGTGCAAGGCTAGGGCGACCCCACCACAGTGGTCCCTTTCCACCGCCGCTTCTTCCCCAAGCCTTCACGGCCCATTCTTCTTCTCTTCGTCACTTTCCTCTAATTCCCACCTTTCCACGTGTTTTCCATGGCCGTCGCCACCCAGAAATTGTCCCCCCCAATTGTCGTCGCCGACCCTACACACGTCGCCTTGACGCACAATTGTTGGCGGAAAGCCGGAAAGGGATAAATTTCAGGAGAGAGAAAGTGATCAACATTAAGCTTCAATTTGATGAACAAACACTACAAGAAAAACTCTATTTAGAGACGGATGTTTAACATCCGTCTCTAAATTAGAGACGGATAAATTAAACTCGTCTCAAAATAGTGATCAGAGACGGAATATAATTTCCATCTCCAAACAGAGACGGAATACATATTTTCGTCTCTAAATAGAGACGGACGTCTATTTTTCCGTTTCAAAATCATCTTTATCCTTCCAAATTTAATTGTAGAAGTAGATAAATCAATTGTCTCTCTCTTTCTGATTCCCTGGTTCTCTCCTATCTATCTCAACTTCTTCATCTCCAGCTTCAGGTTTCTCTCTTTCTCTCAAACTCCTTCTCTTCCCGTTTCTCTCTTTCTCTCAATCTTTTCTCTAAATTTTTATCCTTTTTAAACTCTTTTCTCTTGCTATGGTTTTGTTTTAGGAACTAGGGTTTCACTCTGTCAAGATCCAATCTTTTGGGAAGACGCTCACCTCCGGCGCGGCGAAGAAGGCGACGTCGACGAGTAGCAAGGCCGGTTTCCTGTTCCCCCTCGGTCGTATTGCCCGGTTCTTGAAGGCCGGTAAGTACGCCGAGCGTGTCGGTGCTGGTGCTCTTGTTTACCACGCCGCTGTCCTCGAATACCTCGCCACCGAGGTAACCACCACCTCCCTTCTCTTTCTCTCTCCTCTCAATTCTGCGTTTTCCCCCTTTTTGTTGATTCGATTGGGTTAATTATAAATCTAAGGTTTCGTCATTGTGAAGTTTTGTTAATTAATTCGTGATTTCTCTGCACTTTGTTGATTATTTGTGGTTTAATTTGAGTTGCTGGTCCTTGAATTGGGAATTGGATTTGATTTTAATTTGAATTTTTTTTCTTTTGTTATATATGTGTTTCTATTTGTCATTAGTTATTTCTTGATTGGATTTGTGATTTGGTCATTCCGCCTTTGTGATGATTTCGTTTTTTCTTTTTGTTGATTTGGGGTTTATCAATCAGTTAGGGTTTGGGATTTGTGTTTGTGAAAATAATTTCTAATCTAGATTTGTCATAAGGATCATAAGCTTTGGGGGTTTGACAGAAAACTACTCGGGTTCTATATGGGTACTTAAAGTTATGAACATAATCATGTGTGTTGTAATAGTGATTCCGTAACTATTATGAGTGCTAAGTTGCTATTTTCGAAGTTCCTTGATTTTTCTAATGTTGGTTAAACTATGCATTCGATTAGCTTAACAATGTTCTGAGTATGTGTATATAGGTGTCTCTCTTTGAGATTAAACTTTGATTGAAGCAATTAAGATTTAGAAGTCCTTAGTGCGTTTAGTCCATAACTAATTGGATGTCTGGTTCGCATATGTGTCATCTGCTTGTCGTCGAATGTTGCATTTCCCTAGTCATAGAATGTTAGAAAGATTTTTAAGCTCCTTGGATCAATGTTCCATTTATGCACCTCTCAGTCATTGCTACGTTTATAAGAGATTGCTAGAGTTATTTGTGACTCACTTTTGTCTGTTTGGTGTACATCCAGGCTGTTAAGTCTTGCCAAAAGTTCCACATTTGCAAATGATCCAAGGCATCTGCAATTTGAAGCAGACATAATTCGCCTCTTCTTGTATACAAGGTTGGTACGACTGATTGTTATGTTATGCCTACTGATCTCTGCACCTAGCCGCCTTCTAGTTTGGCTTTAGGACTGTATTGCTACTTGTTTGCATTTCTAGAATTCTAAAGTTGACCTCTTTATAACTTTGCCTTTCTTGATAAGAATGGAAGGTTTGCACATCCTGGTTTTCACCTATAAACTTAGTTCTTGATAAAAATGGAAGGATTCTAATTCTGGAGAACTTATCTTCTATGAACATTGTACGTTTGTTGTATTTCCTCATTTTCTGTCTTCGGTTACGCTTAGCCTTCGCTTGAGATTTTTTTGTGTCTCCACATTGACTGCCATATACAACCTTACATCTTAAGGTGATGCCTATTCTGTGAAATTTTCGAAAAGGGACTTGTAATTGGTGTAAAGGTAATGTGGACGGGACTTGAAACTGATGATGTAATACCTTATTTACAGACTTTAGTCTGACTTGTGCAACACAAGTATTATTGCAAAATTGGTGATAAATGAATATTGTTGTCGATGTATATAATCAGGCTTTCGTTGGTACAAGTTACATGAACATGGGTGTGGCTGGCAATATTATGTATGACTCACAATTTTATGTGTCTTACAATGTTTTTACATTGTGATACTTTGGAGGCTATTAGCTCAAAATTGGAAGAGCATGTGCCTTTGCGCAAAGACGTGGGTTCGAATCCCATATAGCCTACGATTTTTTTTTTGTTGTTGTGATAGTTGTATACTTGTATATAGATAGTGAACTAAATTATTATTTAATATGGTCTAGAATTATAAAGAAAAAGGCTGATTATGTAATAATTTCAGCTGCTAGTTTGAGATGGATGTCCGAAAAGATCGTCTCTAATTTGAGATGGATAATTTTTAATCCATCTCTAATTTGAGACGGAATTCAAAATCCGTCTCCAATATATTGAGACGGATATAAGAATCCGTCTCAAATTTCTTAGAGACGGATCTTAATTCCGTCTCAAATTTGAGACGGATTTTATATTCCGTCTCTAATAAATTTGAGACGAGCACTTTAGAGACGGATCATATTTCGTCTCAAATCCGTCTCTAATCATGATTAGAGACGGATTTCCTTCACAAAGTTCCGTCTCTATTTAGCTAATTTCTTGTAGTGAAATACCTTATATTGATGAACATCAAGCTTCAATTTAATGAACAATCAACATTTCAGTTATAATTGGGGAGCGAAAACTTTAAACCATTGAAAATTTAGCTTTAATTTGATAAACATGAACTTTAAATATTTAACCAAAAAATGATGAATATCCAACCAAAAATTGATGAACATCCAACCTAATTTGATGAAAATTGCTTCCAAACTTATATTCGACCGATTTTCGTGGTTGATTCTTGATTATGGAGGAGGAGGGAGAGTGAAAAAAGAGTTGAAAATTGAGGAGGGGAGGAGGAAAGCGACGCGGAAGGTGGCTAATGTGGTGGACGGTTGTAGGGAGGTTAAGATGGTGGTGTCGACGAATGGTATAGTGGAGGTGGGTCCATGGGTGACAGTCGGTGGTGGCAAGCCTGGTGCATAAGCGGGTGGGGAGTAGAGAGAAAATGAAGTTTATTTCTAGGTTTGGGTTTTGTTTTTTTTTTTTTTGTTTTACCATGGTAGTTTATTATGAATCATTAGATGGAGAAAAATCTAATGGTTGTAAGTGGTTCCTAAATTTCCTATATAACCAAGATTCCTAACTGAATCTGTGAAGCAATAGACGGTTTTACCCTTAAAGGGTGGCGAAATTTCGAGCGTCGGATTAGATTGGATGAACGACTGTGATTGAGACTCATAGACTTATCTAAGCCTAAAGGTCTCATTTGAACCCTAAACATAAACATAAAATTAATAAGACTCCCCTTCCATTTTCTCTCTCCTCCCCAACCCCCTCTACCCCACCTGACACCACCCAGCCCCGCCGCGATCCGTCGCCGACCACCACCAACACCGGCCCCGACCCCGCCACCATAATCGCCTCCCTACCGCGACCCTCTCCCCGCCAATCCACGACGCCGCCACCTCTTCCTTCTCCCCTATTATCCCCTTCCTTCATTAAGATCTCCATGGTTATCTTTTATTTGCAGTGACGATGGTGGTGCGTGTGGTCAGCTGCGTAGGGCGAGGGGTGGAGGACGGTTTTTGGGCAGGGGTGGTTGAGGATAAGCGCTGGGGAGGGGAGTGAGAGAGGATAGAGAAAATGAGAAATAAGGGACGTACAGGAAGATGGAGGCGGTGGCGCGGGCTCAAGGATGTCGCGGTGGGGTTACCGGCGCAGCGTGCGTCAAGTGGTGGCTCCGTTTCATTTAAAAAAATATGGCTACTTATATTTAAATCACAGCCATAAAGTCCTAATTGTATAGTAATGTATTGTTTAGGTTTGTTTAATAATAAAGACATGATCGTATTGATTTTAGTGATTTTCCTGCAATTATATTGGAATTTCGTTTATACAAATTGTTCCATATGTTGTATTACGATTACTTTCCCTTGAAACAAATACATAATGAATGAAAACCAACCCAGGTAAAGGATGAGAGGGAATATATTGTTCTTAATTTATCCACAAATTAGAATATAGAGTATTTGCTGATGTATTTCCGTATTGTTTTAGTTGTTTTGTGACGTAAAGCTCGAGATATAACCGCAAACAAAAAAGTCTTAGTCGAAATGAATACAGTCCAGTCTAATTCTATATGTACAAATGAGAAATTTATTGCAAGATAGACTCCATAGGAGTGTATTACCAAGTCCCTAGTTTAGAGTTATTCTTGGAGAGCGTTGAAATCTGAAACCAATAACGTGTAGCGTTTCGTTGTTTCGTTCGATAAGGCTAATTGCTAAACAAACTACTTCGATTGGTAAATGGCTCCTAACCATCTTTATAACGTTGTTAGTTTACTGTAGTTCCGTGTTCAATGCGTCTTGAAAACCAAAGAATAAAGCTAATCGACACTAGATGTAAGAGTTCTATCTGTTGAATTCTTGCATATAGTTGCATGCAACTCACATTTGTCTTATTTTATACGTTTTTGAACAAGTTACGAAGATTAATCAAAAAATAGGTTTTTATATGTGATGTGTTAAAAGGAAAAATGAATAAGCTATCTATATGTGAAATAGTGTTTAATTTTGTATTTAGGTAGTAATATACTCACCACTATCCAAGATGTGATATTTGTAATATCTTGCATCAAATAGTACACCGTCGCCAGATCTTAGAATTAAAGATATAGATGATTTAATTTTTCAAAATTCCAGCGTGCTTGCCGCTTGAGTTCAGAAAATGGAAACACACCGAAAAAAATTCAATATTCGTGAGTCATGATGTCCAAAATGTAATGAAAACACTATTACCACTTCATGAGAATTCCTTAGTATTCCCCTATGAATATTTTTGTTTTATATAAAATAAGTTATTGGGAGTGTTACAAGACCCATGTGGAATGCGAAATGCCGTTGTCAGAAGTTTAATGGGGAATAAAGCGTTGTAAGATAAAGATAAAAATTCTCCACTATTGAACATACTACAAAAAAGGCGGTGATTGTGGCTATCCGCTATTAATAAGCTGTAAATATTCTCCATTAAGATAATAAAGGAATAAAGGTTTAAAGAGATATTCTAACGGAATCAAAATTTAAAAATTTCTAATAGAACTAAAGTAATTTGAGAGTAGTATATAAACAAATTGGATGTTTAGTTTTTGGTCACAACACTTCATTCTCACACCAACAACACAGTCGGGGTAGTGTATTAAACCTACAAAGTTTCTATCCATATCTTAGCTTGTGTGGTTTCGTTTATATATGATACATTAAATGTAGTACTTTTATTTCATGCAAAGATGTATCTGTTAATAACCTTATAATATGATAATTTTATGCACATAATCACAGGCAAAACTACTAGCAAACAAGGAATAGCGTCGACACAAGTGCAATGTGATGCAAGTTCGGTCGAACTGTTGGACCAGGCGCAGAGTGGAGCTCAAGTGAACATGACCAATAAGACCGTTTTCCCAATGGTTTATGAGCGGTCAGTAAGTTGGTCTGGGTACCCGTACGGTAATGATTTTCCAAAATATCTTACGCCGAACAGTGCCGTAAGTTTTACCCATGTCAAGGGTGGCATCATTGGGTCAAAGGCCGAGGTGGTGTACACTGGAAAAAACGCGTTGGGAGCAGACTGTTCCTGGGTTTTAGCTTGGGAGGCACCCGCTGACACCTCTGCAGCAACCCCAAATAAGGTAATATAGTCCACCATAATGTTCCTTTAGTTAGTACGTCATGTGCTTCTAGTTCATTTCCTCCCGTTTAACTTTTTTTCTGTTTCATTCCCTCCCGTTTAACTTTTTTCGTGTTCTCCATTAGATACTTCCCTAAACGTTGTCTTCTATGTTTGATCGAAGGTGTATGTTTATTGCGGCTCTAAAACCGAAGTTGCTGGTATGAGTTTTGGCCAAATTGAGATGAATTTGAATAACAGTGTACAAGCTTCTGACAACGCCAACTCGTTTTCAAAGACTAAGGTGGATGCTCTTATCCATGAGTTAAATGCAAACACAGCCACCGTCTTCGCAAACTATGATCTAATCATCTAAATCTATATCAAAGCCTTAAGTGATTGGGGTCACATTTATCATGAAATTCTATGTCATTAGCTAGCATCCCAATCATAGCTAGCTTTTACTCGTAAGCAATATAATATTAAATAATAATCATGATAAATAATCCTATTCTTGTATCCTCTTATTATTAATATGAAAGGTCGATTATGTTATCGACTTGCATTGGCTACTCTTGTTTTTTGTTCAAATAAATGTTTTTATATTTTTGGGGGGCGCACCTACATATTATGCGTCAGCGCTAATAAAAAACACTACGAATGTTGTTTTATTAGTGGAATGACACATGAGATTTATCTACATGAATATGATGTACGAAACCGTACTATATGATCCAAAGTAGCTTCAAATACTTATTCTGTCATTGAAATGTCAATTCTTTTTATAGAGTCGGCATATTAAAAGTGATCAAATGAGTGAGTGTATTAATACATAAACTAAAATAAATATACAACATTGATCGAGTGTGGATCTAGAATGTCTTTCTATCAATTTTGTCAAGCGAATCTTATGGCGCACTCCATCTCATATTCTCCCTTCGGATTAAAAATCGCTTATTAGACGATGGCTGTGTTAGTTGTCTTTCTCGAACTTTTTCGTATTTAGCGTTTTATATTCACGCTTAGGCATAGTAATGTATCACGAGAACTAATCACACGCAATAATTTATTCGTTTGGTAAAAAGCAAGATGAAAAAGTTTTTCGACTCGCAATTATAAGACTAAGCCGTTTAATTAAAAAGATCAGTGGCTCCGTTACATTTTACAAAAATAGGGCTACTTATATTTAAATCACATCCATAAAGTCCTAATTGTTTAGTAATGTATTTTTTACTTAATATTAAGTTAGTTTAATACTAAAGACATGATCGTATTGATTGTAGTGATTTTCCTGCAATGATATTGAAATTTCATTTATACAAGTTGTTCTATATGTTGTATTACGATTACTTTCCCTTGAAAAGAATATCTAATGAATGAAAACCAACCCAGATAAAGGATGAGAGGGAATATATTCTTAATTTCTCCACAAATTAGAATTAGAGTGTTTGCCGAAGAAATCCGTATTGTTTTAGTTGTTTTGTGATGTAAGGTTCGAGATATAACCGCAAACAAAAAAGTCTTTGTCTAAATTAATACAGTCAAGTCTGATTCTATATGTACAAATGAGAAATTTAATCTAAGATAGACTCCATAGGAGTGTCTTACCAAGTCCCTAGTTTAGAGTTATTCTTGGAGAGAGTTGAAATCCGAAACCAATAACGTCTAGCGCGCGTTTCGTTGTTTCGTTGGATAAGGCTAATTGCTAAACAAACTACTTCGATTGGTAAATGGGCTCCTAACCATCTTTATAACGTTGATAGTTTACTGTAATTATTTGTGTTCAATGCGTCTTGAAAACAACAGAATAAAGCTAATCGACACTAGATGTAAGAGTTTTATCTGTTGAATTCTTGTAGATAGCTGCAATATGGATATGCAGCTCACATTTGTCTTATTTTATACGTTTTTGAACAAGTTACGAAGATTAATCAAAGACTAGGTTTTTATATGTGATGTGTTAAAAGGAAAAATGAATAAACTATCTATATGTGAAATAGTGTTTAATTTTGTATTTAGGTAGTAAGATTCTCACCACTATCCAAGATGTGATACTTGTAATATCTTGCATCAAATAGTACACCGTCGCAAGATCTTAGAATTAAAGATATAGATGATTTAATTTTTCAAAATTCCAGCCTGCTTGCCGCTTGAGTTCAGAAAATGGAAACACACTGAAAAAAATTCTATATTCGTGAGTCATGATGTCCAAAATATAATGAAAACATCCTTAGCATTCCCCTAGGAATATTTTTGTTTTATATAAAATAAGTTATTGGGAGTGTTACAAGACCCATGTGGAATGCGAAATGCCGTTGTTAGAAGTTTAATGGGGAATAAAGCGTTGTAAGATAATGATAAAAATTCTCCACTATTGAACATACTACAAAAAAGGCGGTGATTGTGGCTATCCACTATTAATAAGCTATAAATATTCTCCACTAAGATAATAAAGGAATAAAGGTTTAAAGAGATCGATATTCTAACGGAATCAAAATAAAAATATTCCTAATAGAACAAAAGTAATTTGAGAGTAGTATCTATTACTTTTAATAATTGCGTGCATGATAAGCTGACGTGGCGAGGTTCAACGAACAATTGACACGTCAGCAACACGTCAGCACTCATTTAACACGTCTGCAATCTCTTGTAAATCAACCAAAAATGTGTGAGGTAGGATTTGAACCATTGACCTCTCACTCACATATTCATTACATTATCAGTGTGCTACCTATTATTTCATGCATATTTTTACAACTCATTCTATAAAAAGGGTCGAACCAGTCTCCTCTGGTAAATCAACCAAAAATGTGTGAGATAGGATTTGAACCATTGACCTCTCACTTACATATTCTACATTACCAGTCTGCTAGCTGTTACTTCGTGCATATTTTTACAACTAATTCTATATAAAGAAAAGAACCAGTCCAAATAAAAAAAAATACAAGACATTCATACGGCCCATTACATTATGTGTGTGTAGTAATTTTTTTTATGATCAAACCCTGATTTTTTTAGAAATCTTAAAAAGCGAAAAAATTTATAAACTAATTTTTATTTACATTTACATAAATCAATTCATCAATTCAAAATGAAGATATGAACAAGAATATATGTTGATAAGATTTTTCAACATACTAAATATTAAAAGAGAAAAGAACCACATATTTAAAACCCTAGGTATTTCAGCAATTTTAAACGAAGATTCGGTACATGACTACATGTACATAGACTTGTAAGTATCTGACCCGACCCGAAAAACCGCCCGAGACCCGACCCGACAATAACCCGAAAAACCAGTACTTTTTCAACCCGAACCCGAAATTACCCGAAATGTCAGGGTCAAGACCAGACCCGAGTGGGTCAACCCGTTGGGTCAAACATATTTAGTAAAAAAATATTATAATAAAAAAAAAAATATAAAACAATTAATATTAATAAAATTTTAATTAAAAATTTCTTTTAAGACATATAAAGCATACATATAATGCAATCATTATTATTATATAATATTCTATATAAAATTTTTGGAAAATAAGAATAAAATAATATTTTACCTGTTAAACTTTGCCGATAAAAAAGACGCGAATATTTATTTTCGACCCGCTGGTCAACCCGCAACCCGACCCGAACCCGTTTTGACCCTAACCCGAAATACACCCGAACCCGAATCTACCCGAACCTGAAACCCGCCCGCCCGACCCGTTTTACAGGTTACATGTACAGTTAGATCGCTCTATCACTTTTGCATGGTAACCTGGGTCTTTCGAGGAGAGACGCTAGGACTAGATCAAACGACGAAGTATGCAAGTGACTAGAGTGATGAATCAGAGAAACCAAGTGGATTAGAAATTATATGCTTATTGACTTATAAGTTGATGCACAACAATATATGTCATTGGTTATAAAAGTAAATTGATTGCTCACCGATTATATTATTAGAAGAGTTTAAAATATTCAATATACTCTGAAAGTAAGATATAATTTTTTCGGAGAATGGTGGGGTCATCGCGCAGGAAAATCAGGGGTGGTAACTAGAGGAGTCGAGATGAATTGAGATGAATTTGAATAACAGTGTACAAGCTTCTGACAACGCCAACTCGTTTTCAAAGACTAAGGTGGATGCTCTTATCCATGAGTTAAATGCAAACGCAGCCACCGTCTTCGCAAACTACGATCTAATCATCTAAGCGTTTATCAAAGCTTTAAGTGAATGGGGTCACATTTATCATGAAATTCTATGTCATTAGCTAGCCTTAAGCCTCTAGGGGAGCAGGGTAACGACTCGCACAAGGCGAGTCCATAACTACATTTCCTCTTTTCTTTAAGATTGCGCGAACTAAACAAACAGTCCGCGAGTGGGCGGGGGGTTCGACCGACCCGAGAATGGCTCGAAGTGTTTATGCCGGCCCTAACTCGATTGTTCACCCCTCGCAGGAACCACCTGACGCGATGGCTCCCCGAGCCGCGGTGCGAGTTAGCAACAACACCTTTACTACAACCGTAATTGATGAGGACTGGCGTAGATGTCAAACGTCTTCCATAGTTTGGGCTTTTTTCGAGCCCCATCAAATATATGACCCGCTCGCCCTTGTGGTCCCAGCCGAAGGGTCTGTTTGCTCAAACCCTCCGCAGAACTGCCTCAGAGTGTATGCGCATGCCTTCGCATATGGGTTTCGGGTACCCTTTTGCAATTTCGTAACTAAGCTGTTCAATCATTACGGTATTTGCCCTTCGGAGCTTACCGTTAATGCTCACATTACCCTGGCGGGTTTTATCATGACGTGTCGAGCGGCTCAGATACCGCTGTCCGTCAACCTCTTCCGTTTCCTCCACAACGCCTCGAGCTTTGATTTGGATAACAAAGTAACAACATAATTGACGGGGACATAACTAGGCATAGTATTTCTTGAGGTTGTAGAGGTTCCAAGGCCTCTTCACCATCTCTCCTGCCAATGTACTGAGTCGGAGAGTGCCCTCCTTGACTTGCTCGACCACTAGGTATGGCCCTTCCCACTTGTCTTTCAATTTTTCCTCCTCGGAGCTTCTTGCCGGTTGCCTTGGCGTTTCGGAGGACCATGTCTCCTACTTCTAGCCTCCTTGCATTGGGCGAACCATTCGATTGAATGCTTTGGCCATCTAATGTTTTTGCTTTTCAGCTCTTAGAAGCGCATTTCCACGGCACTCGGGGAGAAGGTCGAGCGCGGCTCGTAGCTCAACTTCGTACTCCTCGGGCTCGTAGGTACTTATGCGAACAGATTTGGCCTCCCATTCGATCGGTAAGACAACGTCCGAACCATATACGAGTTGGAAAGGGGTTTCTCCTGTGGCTCGCTTCGTTGTGGTACGAAGGGCCCATAGGATTCCTGGCAGCTCTTCGACCCATTTTCCTTTTGCTCCTTCCACCATGGTTCGCAACCCATGCAAGATTATCTTGTTCGAGGACTCAACTTATCCGTTCACCTGGGGGTATGCGACCGAGGTGTAGCATGTCTCGACACCATACTATGCACAATAATTCTTGAAGTAATTGCTGTCAAATTGGGTCCCATTGTCAAATGTTAACATTCAGGGGACTCCAAACATGGTGAGTATGTTCCTCCAGATGAAGTTGACAATGTCTCGGTCGGTTATCCTTTCCAGCGGCTCGGCCTCGACCCACTTGGTGAAGTAGTCAACGACCACTATTATAAACTTCTTCCGAGAAAAGCTCTTAGGGAACGATCCGAGGATGTCCAAGCCCCATCTGGCGAACGGTAGGGGAGTGGAGATTGGCTTAAGTTGGGTGGGAGGCCTCTTACTGATCGGCCCGAACCGCTAGCATTTGTCGCAATGCTTAATCAGTTCGGCCGCATCAGCTTGCATGGTCGGCCAGAAGAATCCGGCTCGCAAAACTTTTGAAGCAGTTGCTCGAGCCCCTATGTGCCTCCCACACTCGCCGAAGTGGATCTCCTTCAAGATGTATTTTCCTTCAGCTGGGTCGACGCATTTCAGGTATGGTTGTGCATAACCCTTTTTATACACCTCGCCGTCTATCAGGGTGAACCATTATGCCCTCTTCTCCACCTTTTGGCTTCCTTCGAATCGCTCGGAACTTCTCCTTCCTTCAGATAAGCAATCAATGGCTTCATCCATTCAGGGCTTCGATCAATGACCAACACGCGAGCGGTCTGATCGATGCTACAAAACAGTAGCAAATTCCACTTGATAACCCTTGGGCTGTCGTTGATGGAGGAGCTGGCCAGAAAATCCAAAGCGTCCGCTTGCTGATTTTCTGATCGCGGGATCTGCTCGATTTTGAAACGTGCGAGCTTCTTGGTGAGGCTTCGGACCTTATCCCTGTAATCAGCCATGTGCTCTGTCGCTTCAAATTTGTCGTTGATTTGGTTCACCACTATGGCTGAGTCAGAAAACGCTTTCACATCTGTGGCTCCCCCCGCTAGGCACATCTGAATCCCTGCGACAATGGCTTCATATTCGGCCTCGTTGTTGGTCGCCTTGAAGCCGAAGCGGAGTGCGTATTCCGATCTCTCCCCTCCAGGGAGTATGACGATCATACCTGCTCCGCTTCCAGCCGAATTGAACGAACCATCAATATACATCGTCCACTGTTCTTTCATCGGCCCTTCCGGCTCGTTGAAGGCGGCTTCGACTACGAAATCGGACAATGCCTGCCCAGCGAGGTGGCGTCTCGGCTCGTATTCGATGCCGTGGCTTTTTAGCTCACAAGCCCATCGAGGCAGTCTTCCATTTCTATCCAAGTTGTTCAGTATTTTTTCCAAGGGGTAATTGGTTCGCACAATGATCTTGTGACTTTGAAAGTATGGTCGGAGGCGTCGGTTCGAGATAAGCAATGCCAGAGCGAGCTTTTCGAGCGGAGGATATCGCAGCTCGGCCCCTGCGAGGGAATGGCTCACATAATACACTGCGCTCTGGACCTTTTCTCGCTCCACTATCAGCACGGCTCCGACCACTTGTTCGTTCGCTGACAGGTACAAGTACAAATCCTCCTTTTCTCGAGGCACATATATCTTCGAGATGTCGGCTAGGTATCGTTTCAGCTCTTGGAATGACTTCTCTGCATGCTCGTCCCATTCAAAATTCTTCTTTTTCTTGAGAGCGGCGAAGAACGGGAGGCATCGGTCGGTCGACTTCGCAATGAAGCGTCCGAGGGCGGCTACGCACCCTGTTAACCGTTGCACATTCTTAAGGTTCTTGGGAGAAGGCATGTCCAAAATAGCCTTAATTAGCTCAGGGTTCGCATCGATCCCCCTTTGGCTCACCAGGAACTCGAGGCACTTCCCAGTCGTCACCCCGAACGCACACTTATTCGGGTTCAGCTTCATCCCATACTTCCTTAGTGTTTCAAACGTCTCTCTCAAATATTTTTGGTGGTCGCCGGCTCGAACACTTTTGACGATCAAATCGTCAACGTACGCCTCTATGTTCCTCCCAATCTGTTCCTTGAACAGTTGGCTCACCAGCCTTTGGAACGTGGCTCCGACATTCTTCAAGTCGAACGGCAGTATCCGATACATATACACTCCGAGAGGTGTAATAAAGGCAGTTTTTGGTCGATCTCCTTCATCCAGTGGGACCTGATGGTAGCCAGCATATGCATCCATAAAGCTCAGCAACTCGTGCCCCGAAGTGGAATCCACCAACTGATCCATTCGAGGCAACGGCTGACCGTCCTTAGGACAAGCCTTATTCAAATTGGTGAAGTCGACGCACATTCTCCACGACCCGTTCGACTTTTTTACCAACGCCACGTTGGACAGCCAAACCAAGTATGTGCATTTCTCAATGTATCGAGCTCTGAGCAGTCGGTCGACCTCTTCTTTGATTGCATTGGCTTGCTCCGCCCCGAAGTGCTGGTGCTTTTGATGGACAGGTTTCTTCGACGGATTAGCGTTCAGCTTGTGAGTAATGACCGAGGGGTCGAGCCCCGGCATCTCCTCCACAGCGAACGCGAACACATCTTTAAATTCTTTCAACAATGATATGAGAGGGGCCTTAACATCTGGTTCAAGAGTCTTCCCCACTCGAACCGTTCGGTCAGCTCTATCCTCTTCCAGTGCTATGTCTTAGGTCTCCTCGAAGGGCTGGGTAGGTCCTTCGAGGCCGTGCCTTGCATCAATTGTCTCTAAACAAAAATTTTCAGCCGTGGCCTTTGCCTGGTTCGTTTCTTTCTTTCTTTTCATTGAGGGGGATTTTTCGTTGGGTACCTCGCTAGGATTCACCATGGGAGGCCTGAGTCCAGCATGATAGCATTCACGAGCGACCTTTTGGTCTGCTCGGATAATTGCGGCTCGACCATCATCCGTGACGTACAACATCAGCAGACCCAAGGGGAAAACTAGCCCCACAATATCATTCAACGATGGCCTTCCAATAACAATGTTGTATGCACAAGGTATGTCGATGATCACAAACTCCACGTTGGCTCGCCTCATGTCGGCCCCTTGGCCAATAGCTCCCGGAAGGCGGATCGTTCCCATTGGGTAGATCGTCTGCCCTCCGAAGCCAACTATCGGCTCGCGAAGAGGCGTAATATCCTTCGCCGAATATTTCAGCTTTTGAAGGCATTCAAAAGTCATTATGTCCAGTGACGAGCCCGTGTCTACCAAAGATCTCCTCAGTTGTTTGTTGGCCACCTGCATGGTGATCACCACTGGATCGTCATGAGGCGCCCGAATGTTCTTAATGTCAGATTGATGTATCACCATCTTAGAAATTCTGATTTCAGGGAGTGCCGTCGCGACTGAGTTGAGGAAGAGTCTTATATTGGTCTTTCGACCTCGATGACTCGGTCCTCCACTTGCGAGGCCTCCCGAGATTGTGTTGATTACCCCAGGGCTTCAAACCCTGGCTCCATTCCCAGCATGGCCGCCACTGTGAAGGCCTCGTTGGTTGTTGTTCTGCCGATACCGATCCCTCTGCCCCTTCAGGCGCTTCAGGTATCGGTTCAACGTCCCATTATCGGCTAATTTCTCGAGCACCTCTTCGAGGTCCTTGTTGTAACACCCCATAATTTTTAGGACTTTCATTTAATTAGGGTGTTACCCTTATGGTACCTATTTAAAGAAGTAACTGCTATTTTTGGGACGAGTTTCCTAATTGGGTTGGTTTTGTGGTAGTTTACCTAAATACCCTTACTAACACTCTCTTACTCCCACTACTACATTATATAAAAAGAAAAAGAAAACAAAAACCCTCCCCTACGTATTCTACTGTACGCGTGAAAAGAGAAGAGGAGAAGAGAAGAGAAAAGAAAGAGAGAAGAAGAGAAAGGAGAGGAGAGAAAGAGCAGCGGCAGCCACCGCCACCACTGTGCGCCGTCACCGTGTACCATCGCCGTCAGCCGCCACCCACGCCTACCTTCCCTATTTCACCCACTTGATTATTTGATCAAGTGTGGTAAGTTTTTCCCCTTTTTCCTCATAAACCTAATTAGGGCTTTTGAATTCATGTTTGATTGATCATTAAAACATGAATATGATTGTAGTATTGTTATAGATGTACTATTCATTGTTGTTTGAAGTTCTAAGCTTGAATTTTTATGAGTTTCTAAATTAGGGTTCACAATTTTGGGTTTATACTTGTTGATGGTGATTTTGTGATTGGAATCGCAAGGAATTTGAAAGGGTGGTTTATTGTGATATGGGTAACATGTATTATGAGTTTGGGAACGTTTTATGATGATTTGACTGAGTTAAATAGCCTCTGCCCAGATCTGATTTTGCCTTATTTTGGGTGTTATTGTTGAGATTTTAAGGGTTTTAATGATTGTAAATGTTGTTAGTATGTCTATGGAGTTGTGGTGAAAGTTTGGTGCGATTCGGAGTTCGTTTGGTTATCTTATGATCATCTTTGTTGGGATTGTTATGATTGTATGTTGTGGGGTGTGTGTGGTGTTTGAATTGGAAGTATGGTGTGGTTATTTGGGGATGTTTACCTTGTGGTTTGTAGTAATTCTTGTATTCGGCATTTGTTTAGGTGGTGATTTTGAGGAAGTGCCCTTCACGGATTTTTGATACCTTGCTAGTTCATTTGAGAGTTTGAAGGTAAGAACATTGATCAACCATGTGATAGCTTGTTTCCTAATCGCTTCCTTGAAATCTCCTTTCATCATCTCTTATCGATTCGTTGATTTCTAATCATTATTCTTTCATATTCCATTGTTTATAATTCATATGCTACTCTTGACTAAGCTTGTCTACTATCATTGATTGCTATATCATATTATGTTTCCGGCTACGGCCGTCTATAGATTGAAAATGCGCAAGCACAAATAATACATCTAAGTTTATATAAGTATAATCGAGTACCCATCTAGAGGACGGACTTTGCGCCGTCGCCATGTCTTAAAGACATGTTTTTATTAACCTCTGATCAAGGTACATTTTCTAGGTTGGAGATCAGCTACCAACCTCCTAATTGACTTCCTCCTAGGGGAAGTACGTCCTACCGTCCCCCTAGCGAGGGGTGTGCACACTCGAGTCTTTAGGGTAGTTATTGTTACTCTAGATGTGGGATGGCTTGGGGTAGGGCCCTTGTCCATGCTACGGACCTTGTAAAGGCCCTAGAGATTTACTAAGAAAGAATTACTAAAAAGGCAATTAATGTATACAATGCTCGTGGCTTCTGGCCGCACGTTTTGAATTCTGTGGTGAGCACGACTCGTGCCCTCCCTGGCACGACTCGTGCCCACTGTCCCGTACTCTGTTCGAGTTTCTGTCGAAGGCACGACTCGTATCTGTTCTGGCACGACTCGTGCCAGGCTATTCTTTGCGGCCCTTGCTTGTTTTTACATGTTCAAACTGATTCTTATTAGCTACGCACCATAGATGTGCGTATCTTATTTTCTTTATGCTATTTTACTTCTCACTCAGCCAGTGCTGACGTTCTTTCTGTTTGGGTTTGTCCCTATCCTATTCTGGGGCCTACGTCGTTTTCGATGGCGTAGTTGACAGGTCTTGAAGGTGATTGCTTGTTTGCTTGGATTTGGATTGCATGGCATGGGGTTTTCTACAATAATTTCGTCATACATTTGGATTTTTATGAACGATTGTAATTTATTTCATTTGGTTTGATTTTGGTTTGTAAACTTAGCTATAAGTCTTCCGTTGACATTCGTTGTTTCTTTTATGAAGTTGATTTTAATAAGCCTTGCCGTTGACTTGGTAGTCCACGGCGGCATAACAGTCCTTAATTTTCTCTTTTAAAACTGTCAAAAATTTAGGTTTGTTACACTTGTAGCTCGCCGTGGCATGGCCATTTTCCATATGATATTCGCAAAATAGACCCATATTCCTCCGATCGTCCTGCGCCATGGGTCGAGGAGGCCTTAACTGGTCTGTCTCTTTGATCGCCATGAACACAGTCTTGAGCGAAGTGTTGAATCGGTACCGCTTCTTGTTGTGGATAGGAGGTCCGAGTCGGTCCTGGGGTGGGACTCGAGAGGTTGAGGCTTCGTTATGTCCAGAGCGGTTCACCAGGGCGGCGTTAATATGAGCAGCGGCTCGCTTGTATGCCTGTTCGAGCGTCTAAGCTTCACGCTTCACTAGGTCATATTTGCATTTCCCCTCGGCCATTTCGTGCACCAGTGCGCTCACCCCCATCTCATCGGTCAGGTTGGCAATGTGCATGGTGGTCGAACGGAACCTCTGGATATAATCATCAAGGGACTCCTTGTCTCCTTGCTTCACCGCTGTCAAATGTATGAGAGTCTTCTTCCTCGTTTTACTGGTCACGAAGTGCCCAGTAAACTTCTTCTTTAACCCGGACCACGAACGAATGCTTCCTGGTGGCAACTTGTCGAACCACCGTTGGGCAATCCCGGTCAGCGTGGTTGGGAACATCCGGCACACTGTCGCCTCATCCTCCATCATGTATCCAATATTGTGCATATACGATGATATGTGGTTGAACGGGTCTTCGACTCCATTGTACTCCGTCATCTTGGGCTTCTTCACCCCTGGAATCCTTTTTGTCTCGA
Source organism: Spergularia bocconei (assembly GCA_963457585.1). Taxonomy (NCBI): domain Eukaryota; kingdom Viridiplantae; phylum Streptophyta; class Magnoliopsida; order Caryophyllales; family Caryophyllaceae; genus Spergularia; species Spergularia bocconei. The sequence continues at coordinate 20,073,286 of OY734946.1, read as the reverse complement.
GTATCCACCTTGCGAAAGGCGACTCGGTATCAAAAGTCCTCTTGGTCCGGTGCGATCTATGGGAGTGATGCCTCAAACTCGCCTCGCTTTCCGAAGCAGACTCTGAGTCATCGCTCGTGTGGTCCGAGCTGATCTCACAAGTCGCGCTTCTGGAAGGCTTAGACGTACGGGATTTCGAGTGTCTAGACGTCCTTCGAGGGGAGTGCGACCTCCTTGCACCTCCTCGAGACAGGTTCTTCTGCGACTTGGATTGCCCTTGGGTAGGCTCCTCCTCAACCAAGGCACCTTTACCCTTGTCCTTCGCACTAATCTCCGAATGCTTCCTGTGTGAGGCTTAGGTCGCCTCCCTCTCTTCTCTCTTCCTCTTTAGTGCATTGATGGTATCTCTCAACTCAGGTGGGTTGTGTTTGTCATAGATTGCTTTGATCTTTTGGACGGCCGCTGCCGTTCGCTCAGAGGGCGTCTTCCGAGGGCCTCGCTTATGATTGCTCTTAGTGGGTACTGCTTCGACAACCGGCGCCATGGTTTGAGCAGCTACTCGCTTCTCCAATTCGGCCATCCACTTTGATACGAGTGCGAATGCGTGCGGAAGCTAATTGCAGTACAGAACAGGAATCTGTACTCTAGTCAGGACGATCATGACTGATCTCTAGTCTGCGCGTTTGAACAAAACATGAATCTGCTTCTCTGAAAACTCGTGGGTAAATGACTGGTTGCTGGTCTGTGCCGTCTGAGCTTAGAAAATGAAAAATAAAGATATGGACGAATGAATCTCAGCCCTTAGAGACTCAATCGAACTAAGCCAATCCCTAAACAGTACGGTCGTTTAGTTTTTGCCTTTGACCTCTAGTTTCTCTAGCCGATCAACGATCTGTCTTGAGTTTAATTACCATTAGAACTTAAAACGATTGCAAAGGGGTTGAGAAAACCTTTCTCAGACTCTTTTTATTGCTTTTTCTTAATTCAACGATACAATGGATACAATTAAACGTCCTAGACTTGTTTATATAGTAAACCTAAAATCTAGAATATTCCTTAACCTAACCTAATACGATATGGAAAATAAGACTCCTAAGGAAATAAGAACTCTACTTATCCCTTAATTTATTCTAACAATAATAAGGTAAATAATACTACCAAATAATAGGGAAAGTAATCTCGCATCACTAAGATCCGAATATGCATAGTACTCCAACGCCTAGGTTGAAACGAGTATCTGCGTACAAACTAGACATCTGCCAGTGCGATACAGACTAGCCATCTGTTCTGTGCGAGTGTCAACAACCTGATCAAGCGTACTTTCATCACGCTTACTCATCTGGCTCTGCAGCTCGGCATGTACCTCGAGCCTGGCTCGGGCCTCAGAAAGCTCCTTCATCAAGGCCACGTCTCGGGGATGCGGCTCGTTCTCCATCTCATCTTCATCATCATACTCGTCCTCGAGTTAGACTTGCTCCTCTAGATTTTCTTCGGGGAGGGGGGGGGGGGGGGGGTTGCTCTCAAGCTCGGGGCGCTGACCGCTCGTACTCCAGCGTCCTTGACGGTCCCTCACCGGGGGTGCCAGGATGCGAGGAGTTCGAGTCAGCGAGCCCAAGGATGGGGCTTTCGCTCGCAACGGCCCCCTTCGATCGCGCGGGTCGACCTCTCGGTGCCATCTCTTTCTGAAGAGCTTCTGGTATTCTCGAACGGTTTTTCCTTCGAACTGTCCCCACAGACAGCGCCACTTGTTGGAGTGAGTTCTTCGAAGGATAGATGCTCGGGTAGGCCTCGCCGAATACCTGTACAAAAAGAACCCGGTTTTCACCAGGCGTCGCCCCTTCGACGCTCAATTCAGTATGACGGCTAGAGAAAGGGTGGCAAATAAGACCAGAGTTGCATTTTATGCGCAAATCTAGGGAATAATCAGAAAATAAAGAATGTCAAAATTTGTGTGTAAGACCTGATTTTAATGGGTCATAAAGGGGGTATTTATAATAAAGAGGGGGGACCTAGGAATAATCCTAGGTTTTCCCACTCAATCTTGACCCTTTATTTCCCTTCCTTTAAGTGCTGCCTTTAAAGGAGGTTTATTGCATCACATGGGCCTTTACTTAGGTACACTTTCTGAAGGGCTATGGCCCAACCAATAAGTGGTACCAACATTTGTCTTCTATGTTTGATCGAAGGTGTATGTTTATTGCGGCTCTAAAACCGAAGTTGCTGGTATGAGTTTTTGCCAAATTGAGATGAATTTGAATAACAGTGTACAAGCTTCTGACAACGCCAACTCGTTTCAAAGACTAAGGTGGATGCTCTTATCCATGCTCTTACAAACACAGCCACTACCGTCTTCGCAGACTATGATCTAATCATCTAGGCCTATATCAAAGCCTTAAGTGAATGGGGTCACATATATCATGAAATTCTATTTCATTAGCTAGCATCCCAATCATAGCTAGCTTTTACTAGTAAGCAATATAATATTAAAATAATAATCATGATAAATAATCCTATTCTTGTATCCTCTTATTATTAATATGAAAGGTCGATTATGTTATCGACTTGCATTGGCTACTCTTGTTTTTTGTTCAAAATGTTTTTATATTTTTGGGAGACGCACCTACATATTATGCCTCAGCGCTAATCAAAAACACTACGAATGTTGTTTTATTAGTGGAATGACACATGAGATTTATCTACATGAATATGATGTACGAAACCGTACAATATAATCCAAAGTAGCTTCAAATACTTATTCTGTCATTGAAATGTCAATTCTTTTCTTAGAGTCGGCATATTAAAAGTGATCAAATGAGTGAATGTATTAATACATAAACTAAAATAAATATACAACATTGATCGAGTGTGGATCTAGAATGTATATCTATCAATTTGGTCTAGCGAATCTTATGGCGCACTCCATCTCATATTCTCCCTTCGGATTAAAAATCGCTTATTAGACAATGGATGTGTCAGTTTTCTGTCTTAAACTTTTTCGAATTTAGCGTTTTATATACACGCTTAGGCATAGTAATGTATCACGAGAACTAATCACACGCAATATTTTATTTGTTTCGTAACAAGCAAGATGAAAAAGTTTTTCGACTCGCAATTATAAGACTAAGACGTTTAATTAAAAAGATCAGTGGCTCCGTTTATTTTAAAAAAAATGGGGCTACTTATATTTAAATCACAGCCATAAAGTCCTGATTGTTTAGTAATGTATTTTTTACTTAATATTAATTTAGTTTTATACTAAAGACATGATCGTATTGATTGTAGTGATTATCCTGCAATGATATTGGAATTTCATTTATACTAGTTGTTCTATATGTTGTATTACGATTACTTTCCCTTGAAAAGAATATCTAATGAATGAATACCAACCCAGATAAAGGATGAAAGGGAATATATTCTTATTTTCTCCACAAATTAGAATATAGAGTATTTGCCGAATAAATCCATATTGTTTTAGTTGTTTTGTGATGTAAGGTACGAGATATAACCGCAAACAAAAAAGTCTTAGTCGAAATTAATACAGTCCAGTCTAATTCTATATGTACAAATGAGAAATTTAATCTAAGATAGACTCCATAGGAGTGTCTTAACAAGTCCCTAGTTTAGAGTTATTCTTGGATCAGAGAGAGTTAAAATCCGAAACCAATAACGTCTAGCGTTTCGTTGTTTCGTTGGATAAGTCTAATTGCTAAATTAAATACTTCGATTGGTAAATGGGATCCTAACCATCTTTATAACGTTGATAGTTTACTGGAGTTTGTGTTCAATGCGTCTTGAAAACAACAGAATAAAGCTAATCGACACTAGATGTAAGAGTTTTATCGGTTGAATTCTTGCAGATAGGTGCAATATGGATATGTACCTCACATTTGTCTTATTTTATACGTTTTTGAACAAGTTACGAAGATTAATCAAAGAATAGGTTTTTATATGTGATGTGTTAAAAGGAAAAATGAATAAGCTATCTATATGTGAAATAGTGTTTAATTTGTATTTAGGTAGTAAGATTCTCACCACTATCCAAGATGTGATAGTTGTAATATCTAGCATCAAATAGTACACCGTCGCCACATCTTAGAATTAAAGATATAAATGATATAATTTTTCAAAATTCCAGTCTGCTTGCCGCTTGAGTTCAGAAAATGGAAACACACCGAAAAAAATTCAATATTCGTGAGTCATGATGTCCAAAATGTAATGAAAACACTATTACCACTTCATGAGAATTCCTTAGCATTCCCCTAGGAATATTTTTGTTTTATACATAATAAGTTATTGGGAGTGTTACAAGACCCATGTGGAATGCGAAATGCCCTTGTCAGAAGTTTAATGGGGAATAAAGCGTTGTAAGATAAAGATAAATATTCTCCACTATTGAACATTGATGCGTGTCGTTTGCGCATAAAAATTAATAATGTATATTTCCTAACTTAACCTAACAATAGTAAAGGGTAAGTAGGGTCGATCCCACGAGGAGATTGGTAAATCTTGATTCTAGATTCGACTAGTTAGTCCTAAATTTATTATTTACACTATACAAGAATTGGGGGGTTTTATTTAGTTTAATTATTTATAATAAACATAACAAATAATAATAATCATGTAATCTCATACCGATATTGGTTTAGTCATCGATTCATTCAATTAGTCTTAGATAGATTGGTTAATCGAAAAACCCCTGAAAGCAGGCAGACTCCCAATTTTATCATTCTTACTTGTTAAACCCTGTGAAAGCACGCAAATTTAATCCTAACCAAATTATATTAATCCAACCGTGAAAGCACGCATTAAAACTAATAAATCCAGTCGCATTAAGAACACCAACCAATTAAATTCCAAGTAACCAGAAAGCTGCAACTACTCGAAACTCAATTATTACACAAGACTCTAGCAGTTATAATTAGACCAGAAAGCTGCAACCTAATTTAACTACTATTAATCTAACAATAAACACATGCAATAATCTAGGTGATCAATCCAAATCGTAAACATGTAAATTAAAGTCAAATCGTGAATCTTGTGTAAATACCAAAGAACTAATCGATTTAAGAACGAATAAAATCATAATCTCATAAACTCTAAATATCAAATAGTCAATTACAAGATTAGGTACATATAATAATAATAGTAATAATAATATTAGATAGGAGAACTCATTAGGGTAGGATGAACTCAATTCGGGTTGGCCTTACGATCGCACCTTATCTCCTTCATCTTTCCCCAATTCGAACTCACTTTGATCTGAGTCCAACCCTTACCTTTTATACTTGTTGATCCCTAGAGTTGTACGTACAAGCCTAGCCGACATACAATCTTGTGAGCTTGCCTTAATTACAAGTGATAAGTCAACTTTCCTTACATCATGAAATCATAGGATTTGCTAATCATAATTTTTTTATTCTTCCCTTAGCTTGGCTCTAAAAATCAATGCTGAATCTTCTACCTTCCATAATCTCTCACGCGTATATTCCAAGTAGAAAAGATATAGCAATAATATTTCTTCCTTGCGCCCAAAGCCAACACATTATATCACGACAGTTCTGTTGCTGAAGATTTTCGACCAACTTAACCTAAGAAATGGGCCACGTCTTGTATATGAAAGTTGTAGGTATTTGTCTTAGCTTTACGTGGCCACTTGAATCGCTCTATTTCGATATCGGACGAGAAAGTTATGGCCAAAATACGAACGCTGCGCAACACAGTTATGCGGGTTTAGTGTATTTACGATCCAAACTATAATAAGCACGAAAAATATAACATTTAAACACTTAAAAACAAGATAAGACTCATAAACACTAAATATATATATTATTAATAAATAACACAAAATAACACTAATGACGACGTTAATAATATAATTAAGAGGGTAAAAACATGTCTAATTACGCACTTATCAAATCAGTAAGGATCCTCTGTCCCATTTCGTGTCCCACTCCCTGTACCCCTCCAATCAGATTTTAGAAAACCATTAATTTTATAAGGCAAAATATATTTATTTAGATTTAACTAGCTTGTGTGCCCGTGAAATCACGGGTCCTATTTTCGTTTCATTTTAAACGAATAACCTATTTAAAAATAAAAAATTATTTCCTTGATAAATATTTAGAAAATTTAGATTTTAAATCATTTTAAACTACATAATAAAGATTTTTGTTGGATGAATTTGTAAAAATTGAAATCAAACGTTTAGAGGTTCGTACGATATTGAAAACATAATACCAAAAAAAATTAAAAGTACAATATACTCATTAAATTCAAAATTCAAAATGTACATGATTAACCAAAAATTGTATAATTCGCTCATAACCACAACGATCATATTCCCCATGAAACTAATTAACATACTCCGTACAATATAGTTATATCAAACTGCTACCACAACTAATTTATAAACCAATAGCCAAAAGACGCTATCCTAATAGTCAATATTATTATTTAATAAAATGTTTTTCAAGTAACCACATATTTTAATGCTAATAACTTATATTAGAAGAAAGATTAAAGACCTATTGAAAATTTATTGAAATCACGGGACAAATTTTGATTGCTTTGGAGCATTGAGTTGAGTATATAAAATTTAAAATCGTTTTTCTTGGTTCGCATAGTATTATAAATTACAAACCAAATATTGTGATCTGTATATATTTTTTAAAGAATGCCTTGAGCGGAAGGTTTATTATTTGTCCTTGATATGTTAAATTTTTACAATGTTGAAAATTGAAAACCAAAGATAAACATCAAAATGAACTTGTGAATCACAAAATCGAAAATATACATTACGAAGACTATTGTATTTCATTATAACAGTTTAAGTACAATAACTATTTGAAATAACAATAACAATTGCCATCGATCATAAACTCATAGTAAAACATACTTGTATACTTTAAAAAGTAACACTACGATAGATACATACATCTAATATAGGTACTAAGATATATGTAGACTACTGTGTTTGAATACAACGTAAACAAAAAAAGTGGAGGGAGTATATATTATTTCCCTTAGCTAAGTTTCTCTTTTTATATAGTATTTCAAATTAAGACGTTACAGATGCAATTGGCAAACCAAGAGCCAAGAGACACAATGTTTAATTTCTTTATTAAATAAAAAAACCTTCCAATTGCCCAAACTTTAATACATCAATTAATATTTTCATTGAATACATGTCCATACAATTGCCCACAATTTAATACAAAAAAAAAAAAAAAAAAAAAAAAAAATTAAAAGAGCTAACCTAATGGCGACACATAAGCGATGATGTGGCTTTTTTTCCCTGAGAACACCTTCATCAAGTGCCACATAGGCGTTGAAGTTAGCCTATTAAAGTAGAAGTATAGATTATGTAATTGCAAGTCTCTGATTGGAGGGGTACAGGGAATGGGACATGAAATGGGACAGAAGATCCTTATTGCTTATCAAATACCCCCACACTTAAGCTTTTGTCGTCCTCGACAAAACAACACAAAACACATAACAATAAGACTCAACTTATAAGACACAACAATAGTAATCCGACAACAAACTTAAGAATAATTTATTAAAACAATTTTTTCTTTTCTCAAAATAGTTTTAGTTAGTAAGTTAGCAAGTTGTGTAAAAGCAAGCTAGAACCTCTCCTCCACTACAAACTATACAATTGGTTAATTAAACAACATAAGTATGTTAGTGCACCTTCTAAATTAAAGTTACAATTAAACTCATCTTTTTCCCACCTATTCTAACTAATTAACCCACCAATACATATAACTCAAAGAATATGGGTTTCACCAAACATGCTCGGGGTAGCAGGTGAAATAGTCTACTTTCGGTACATAAAGCACAAGGATCGTCCTTCTGAACACGTAGGTACTTATAATAAGAATAACATATACGTACATAAATAATTTTTTTTCTTTTTCCTTTTTTTTTTCTTTTCATATATATAATTTTTTTCTTTCAGAAACTCTTAGCTTACTGTTGACTCCCAAACTCGGTTGGTTACCTACAGGTTCACCAAAAGATATTCTGAATTTTTTTTTTTTTTTTATATAATAAAGAATATAAAAACATAAATTTGTCGAGTCGGCAGTGTAGCTAAATCTCGACTTATTACATAGAACAAATAGATTCCCTGCGGTTCAGAAGTCACCACGAAAGTAGGATGGAAGTAGAAATTCATGGAGGATGGATGAGACATGTCTAGCTAACACCCACACAACTAGAATCAATGACTAGCGATCAAAATAGTAAAAACAAGTGTTCTTTTTCAAAGTTTAATTCTAAGTTTAATTTAGAAGAGACCTAAAACACTCATGTTAGGAAATTAATCAATCCAAGTCTAATAGGGAGGAACAAGTACTCTCAAAACACAACTTCAAAAATTTATTTATAGTTAGAAAAGTTTTTTTTTTTTTTTTAAATAAGTGAGGTTAGAGTTTGTTGTCGGAAACGAGACGACGACACATAATATATAACAATAATAATAATAATAACAATTAGACACGACTGACACCACATGTACATACACTAAAACCATGATGAAGGCACAAAACTAGATGGTCAGTAATCCACGATTCACTTATTCATGCATGCAGAAGCTTTGGCCATGGGTTAATTAACACATATTAAAGTTCAAATTTCACCCAATTTCCGCAAAACTATCTAACTACTCCCCCACACTTAAACCCGACATTGTCCTCAATGTCAAAGATAGACACTAAGACACACTTAAGCACAAGAAAATTTTAAGATAACCCAAAACAGAGGAGGGGATTAGAGGCACTTAGCGGATTTATTCTTCATCGGCAATCAACGAGCTCCATGATGAGATTATGCTACGGACCATTCGCCGAATCTAATCAATCACATCATATTCCCAAGCCATTCATTGTTAATGTACACGATACGATACGTTGATCGAGCCTGCAACTTGAATCTGGTATGCATAGAATCAGTAGCATATATTCCATAATCAACAAATAGTCACACCACTAATCAGTTCACAATAAGCATGTAAGCACATATTATAGCAAGGCAGGGGCACAACCACAAACTTATTTTTTTTTTTTTCAAATTTTAATTTTTTTTGTGAGCCGACACTATTAACATCCCCCTACAAAGACTCGAAACTCGGGGAGGCACTTAAGTCGACACGAGGTGAACAAATTAAATAAAATTGTACACGTGTGAACAAAAATCTAACAGAACAAAATACAATGAAATAATGAACTAGAACAAAGTTAATTACACACAAGATTAAGCTTAAACATAATTAGTGGAAAACACACGTACGTACTTACCTGGAGATTCACAAAGAAAAGAAAGCACACAAATAGTAAAAGTAAACATTCACCGAACAAAGTTAGAACAAAGTTAGTAAAACAGAACAAAAATTGGCACGTATACGAAAGATACAAACACCAAAACTAAATACAACCTAGGTAGTCAAACGTAAGAACTTAGAAATAAAACAACAATCTCCCCGGCAACGGCGCCAAAATTTGATGCGTGTCGTTTGCGCATACAAATTAATAATTTATATTTCCTAACTTAACCTAACAATAGTAAAGGGTAAGTAGGGTCGATCCCACGAGAAGATTGGTAAATCTTGATTCTACGTTCGACTAGTTAGTTCTAAATTAATTATTTACACTATACAAGAATTGGGGGGTTTTATTTAGTTTAATTATTTATAATAAACATAACAAATAATAATAATCATGTAATCTCATACCGATATTGGTTTAGTCATCGATTCATTCAATTAGTCTTAGATATATTGGTTAATCGAAAAACCCCTGAAAGCAGGCAGACTCCCAATTTTATCATTCTTACTTGTTAAACCCCGTGAAAGCACGCAAATTTAATTCTAACCAAATTATATTAATCCAACCGTGAAAGCACGCATTAAAACTAATAAATCCGGTCGCATTAAGAACACCAATCAATTAAATTCCAAGTAACCAGAAAGCTGCAACTACTCGAAACTCAATTATTACACAAGACTCTAGCAGTTATAATTAGACCAAAAAGTTGCAACCTAATTAAACTACTATTAATCTAACAATAAAAACATGCAATAATCTAGGTGATCAATCCAAATCGTAAACATGTAAATTAAAGTCAAATCGTGAATCTTGTGTAAATACCAAAGAACTAATCGATTTAAGAACGAATAAAATCATAATCTCATAAACTCTAAATATCAAATAGTCAATTACAAGATTAGGTACATATAATAATAATATTAATAATAATATTAGATAGGAGAACTCATTAGGGTAGGATGAACTCAATTCGGCTTGGCCTTACGATCGCACCTTATCTCCTACATCTTTCCCCAATTCGAACTCACTTTGTTCTGCGTCCAACCCTTACCTTTTATACTTGTTGATCCCTAGAGTTGTACGTACAAGCCTAGCCGACATACAATCTTGTGAGTTTGCCTTAATTACAAGTGATAAGTCAAGTTTCCTTACATCATGAAATCATAGGATTTGCTAATCATAATTTTCTTATTCTTCCCTTAGCTTGGCTCTAAAAATCAATGCTGAATCTTCTACCTTCCATAATCTCTCACGCGTGGCCACTTGAATCGCTCTATTTCGATATCGGACGAGAAAGTTATGGCCCCAATACGAACGCTGCGCAACACAGTTATGCGAGTTTAGTGTATTTACGATCCAAACTATAATAAGCACGAAAAATATAACATTTAAACACTTAATAACAAGATAAGACTCATAAACACTAAATATATATATTATTAATAAATGACACAAAATAACACTAATGAGGACGTTAATAATATAATTAAGAGGGTAAAAACATGTCTAATTACGCACTTATAAAACATACTACAAAAAAGGCGGTCATTGTGGCTATCCGCTATTAATAAGCTATAAATATTCTCCACTAAGATAATAAAGGAATAAAGGTTTAAAGAGATATTCTAACGGAATCAAAATAAAAATATTTCTAATAGAACTAAAGTTATTTGAGAATAGTATATAAACAAATTAGATGTTTAGGGTTTGGTCACAACACTTCATTATCACACCAACAACACAGTCAGGGTAGTGTATTAAACCTACAAAGTTCCTATCCATATATTTGCTTGTGTGGTTTCGTTTATATATGATACATTAAATGTAGTACTTTTATTTCATACAAAGATTTATCTGTTAATAACCTTATAATATGACACTTTTATGCACATAATCACAGGCAAAACTACTAGCAAACAAGGAATGGCGTCGACACAAGTGCAATGTGATGCAAGTTCGGTCGAACTGTTGGACCAGGCGCAGAGTGGAGCTCAAGTGAACATGACCAATAAGACCGTTTTCCCAATGGTTTATGAGCGGTCAGTTAGTTGGTCTGGGTACCCGTACGGTAATGATTTTCCAAAAAACCTTACGCCGAACAGTGCCATAAGTTTTACCCATGTCAAGGGTGGCATCATTGGGTCAAAGGCCGCGGTGGTGTACACTGGAAAAAACGCCTTGGGAGCAGACTGTTCCTGGGTTTTAGCTTGGGAGGCACCCGCTGACACCTCTGCAGCAACCCCAAATAAGGTAATATAGTCCACCATAATGTTCCTTTAGTTAGTACGTCATGTGCTTCTAGTTCATTCCCTCCCGTTTAACTTTTTTTGTGTTTCATTCCCTCCCGTTTAACTTTTTTGGTGTTCTTCATTTAATAATTCCCTAAACGTTGTCTTCTATGTTTGATCGAAGGTGTATGTTTATTGCGGCTCTAAACCGAAGTTGCTGGTATGAGTTTTGGGCAAATTGAGATGAATTTGAATAACAGTGTACAAGTTTCTGACAACGCCAACTCGTTTTCAAAGACTAAGGTGGATGCTCTTATCCATGAGTTAAATGCAAACACAGCCACCGTCTTCGCAAACTATGATCTAATCATCTAAGCCTATATCAAAACCTTAAGTGAATGGGGTCACATATATCATGAAATTCTATGTCATTAGCTAGCATCCCAATCATAGCTAGCTTTTACTAGTAAACAATATAATATTAAAATAATAATCATGATAAATAATCCTATTCTTGTATCCTCTTAATATTAATATGAAAGGTTGATTATGTTATCGACTTGCATTGGCTACTCTTGTTTTTTGTTCAAAATGTTTTTATATTTTTGGGAGGCGCACCTACATATTATGCCTCAACGCTAATCAAAAACACTATGTTGTTTTATTAGTGCAATGACACATGAGATTTATCTACATGAATATGATGTAAGAAACCGTACTATATGATCCAATGTAGCTTCTAATACTTATTTTGTCATTGAAATGTCAATTCTTTTGATAGAGTCGGCATATTAAAAGTGATCAAATAAGTGAAAGTATTAATACATAAACTAAAATAAATATACAACATTGATCGAGTGTGGATCTAGAATGCATTTCTATCACTTTTTTCAAGCGAATCTTATGGTGCACTCCATCTCATATTCTCCCTTCGGATTAAAAATCGCTTATTAGACGATGGCTGTGTCAGTTTTCTTTCTCGAACTTTTTCGAATTTAGCGTTTTATACACACGCTTAGGCATAGTAATGTATCACGAGAACTATCACACGCAATATTTTATTCGTTTCGTAACAAGCAAGATGAAAAAGTTTTTCGACTCGCAATTATAAGACTAAGCCGTTTAAATAAAAAGATCAGTGGCTCCGTTTCATTTAAAAAAATGGGGCTACTTATATTTAAATCACAGCCATAAAGTCCTAATTGTTTAGTAATGTATGTTTTACTTAATATTAAGTTAGTTTAATAATAAAGACATGATCGTATTGATTGTAGTGATTTTCCTGCAATGATATTGGAATTTCATTTATACAAGTTGTTCTATATGTTGTATTACGATTACTTTCCTTTGAAACAAAAATCTAATGAATGAAAACCAACCCAGATAAAGGATGAGAGGGAATATATTCTTAATTTCTCCACAAATTAGAATATAGAGTATTTGCCGAAGAAATCTGTATTGTTTTAGTTGTTTTGTGATGTAAGGTTCGAGATATAACCGCAAACAAAAAAGTCTTTGTCGAAATTAATACTGTCCAGTCTAATTCTATATGTACAAATGAGAAATTTAATCCAAGATAGACTCCAGAGGAGTGTCTTACCAAGTCCCTAGTTTAGAGTTATTCTTGGATCGGAGAGAGTTGAAATCTGAAACTAACAACGTCTAGCGTTTCAGTTTCGTTGGATATGACTAATTGCTATACAAAATACTTCGATTGGTAAATGGGCTCTTAACCATCTTTATAACGTTGATAGTTTACTGTAGTTTGTGTTCAATGCGTCTTGAAAACCACAGAATAAAGCTAATCGACACTAGATGTAAGAGTTTTATCTGTTGAATTCTTGCAGATAGCTGCAATTATGGATATGCAGCTCACATAGGTCTTATTTTATACGTTTTTGAACAAGTTACGAAGATGAATCAAAGAATAAGTTTTTATATGTGATGTGTTAAAAGGAAAAATGAATAAGATATCTATATGTGAAATAGTGTTCAATTTTGTATTTAGGTAGTAAGATTCTCACCACTATCCAAGATGTGATATTTGTAATATCTTGCATCAAATAGTACACCGTCGCCAGATCTTAGAATTAAAGATATAAATGATTTAATGTTTCAAAATTCCAGCCTGTTTGCCGCTTGAGTTCAGAAAATGGAAACACACAGAAAAAAAATTCAATATTCGCGAGTCATGATGTCCAAAATGTAATGAAAACACTATTACCACTTCATGAGAATTGTAACACCCCCGAATTTCGGCTAAATTTAAAAACATTATTATATTACAAATCTCGCCGAAATTCGATAATATTACAATCAATATACAAAGCTGACTAGGAAAACAAATCGCCAGCCCAAAAACAACCTATACAAAAATTCTAGTATGCACAGCGGAAGCTAAAACATTATTTCTCCAAGTAGGGCCCACGAGTTACTCTCCAACGAACATGATAATCAATGACAGATAAACCAAAGACCTACCCCATGACGGGTAGCCCGAAGGATTTTAACACGTCAGCTCCTAAGCTGAGTAACCGACTCCACCTTGTTAAAACATGTCATGACCTAATAAAGAAATCATCCAACACATAATAAACACGTAACTAGACCTGGCAAACGGGTCTATCGGGTCGGGTCCGGGTCGGGTCTATTCGGGTCGGGTCACAGTTCGGGTCATACATTTCGGGTCTATTTCGGTTCGGGTCGGGTTCGGTTTGGGTCGGGTCTAGTTCGGGTGTATCATTTACGGGTCAATTTGGGTTCGGGTCGTAATGGGGTCGGGTCAGACTCGGGTCAAATCATTCTAAAATGTTCGATTTTAAACTTATTAATACCAAATTTTTGTCTCATATTATCGTAACTTAGAATTCAATTGCTAATTTGAGTGTTTGAAGATATGATATAGCTATCCAAGCCCCTTTTGTTCAATCGATTCATTTAAATGTTTGATTACTCGGGTCTGAGTTATTTCAGTTCGGGTCTATTTCGGGTCGTGTCAATATCGGGTCAAACAGTATTCGGGTCAATTTCGGGTTCGGGTCGGATCAATTTCGGGTTTTGGGTTGAATTTAGCTTACAAATTCAGGTCAATTTTGGATGTTCGGATCAAGTATTTCGGGTCGGATGTTCGGGTATAAGAAAATATAAAACCCATTTATTCCAATTACGAGAGAATTCATTCACTTGTAAATCTCAATTATGAGAAAATTCATTCATTCCAATAATCTCAATTATCTCAATTTCTGAGAAATCAATTCATCATTCACATAACCATTTTTATTTAATGAGCGGGGAATCAACAACGGAACTCCTGCCGTACCAAAGTAACCAATAATAACGATAATCAAGGAAACTCCGTACCACCCTATTGGGGCGGACCGAGTCCTTCCAACAATAACATCATAAGACTACTAGACCTTAAGTGTGCACACCCCCTAGAGAGTACAGTTATCTTTTCAACCCACTAGAGTAGTACTAGAGTCTAGCCCTCTTACTCACCGATGCGGTGAAGCTGCAAATAATAAGCCGATGCGGCTTGCACAACCGATAATGGAACCTCTACGGTCCACCCGGTAATAAGCTCATTGTCTTTCACTTTAAATGAATAGTATTTTATTAAGAGAACGGTGATCACATAATCAACACCAACCAACACCATAATCAACAACATATGCGAATTCCATAATCAATTCTTGGCTCTGCGCCACATTTAAAACAACAAGAGACTTTTCGCCAAACCAAAGCATAAGTATAAGAATAACTAATTTCAAAGGCACAAGGCCATATAACCAAACTCATATCAAAACATTAAACTCTTAGTATCGTAAATGACAATGTGTCAAAATAATTTCAATAATACTGGCTCAAGGCCATAAGAAAATAAGAATTACAAGTTAAAGAATTCAAACATAGCTCATATGTTTCAGATTTGATCTTACCCTCAAAATTTCCAAACCCTTTCTTTACCTCTGTCCCTTTTATCATCCATCAACAAAGTCTTCTTATAATTCCATATACATTTAATCTGATAAACTTGTACAACTCATAACATGCTTAACATATATACCAATGTCCCTGATCCAACCACACTGCTTAGCTAATTCTGTTAGACCATAAAATGACGTATTCATCTCTAATTCTATCAAATGGAGAGACTACACTAAAACCTATGCATAATACTATATCGAGCTAAGTGTCGAGTACACAACTCGCAATAGAAAACAACCTCAAAACTCGATCAGCTCTAACATATCACCAATTAACCAAAACAAGAATCAATAATCATAAACCCATAATCTGTAAAATTTACCCAGACAAAACCACACTCAAAATCTACTGAACACATCACAACCTCTAAATCCAACCTGATATCGTATCTCAATCATAAGCCAAAGTTCACAACCCGCCACAAGATCTGAACCATTTCGTCCATATTATAATAATAAAGGATCAATTCATCTTACTATAATACCATATGATTAGAGCATAGCAACCTCACTAATCCAACGAACTTCCCAACAATAACTTGCCTCTGCTCACAAGTTCGCTTTAGAGCCAATCAACATTTCAGCCTAGACTAATCTTTTAATTTCGTACTATTCTAATTCGAAAATCACTGAACCAAAGGCTAACAACAACCTCATACACCCACAATCCTCAATTATAATTCAATTCCAACACGTAATACCCACCAAGCTAAACAACATTATCAAATTACGACGAACACATAATCAAAGCTTCGAAAATCAGTACCAAAACATAATCACTCTAAAATTAATTAGGTTATACACCTATAATAAATTTAAAGGGGGTAGACATTAAAAGAAGCAGGGCAGCTGTCAAAGGCTTAGTTCCGGAAAAGCTGCAGTCAGGTCAAACAAACAACAACAAGCATAGTCACTGTCATGCTGCTAATGCTAATAGTTGACATGTGAAGCTTAGTATGTTGAAGAGTTCAAGACTTGCTATATTTGTGAAAGAAGAAGATTCAAGAAGCAGAAAAAGAAAAGAGCTGTTATAATTAGCTAAGGAAAGGCCAACATGATCAGTCTCTATCATTGTAGTAAAACAATGTTTGTAGTTGTAATATATATGGAGTTGTATGTGTACTCTGCTCACCACAATATCAGAAATACAACAAGAATTTCACAACTCATACATTCTCCAATTTACATTGTTACTTCAATAATTGTTAGCTAAACTCCTTCTTGATCTTCATGGATTCACTCACAGAAATCTTCATGGTATCAGAGCCATGAAGATCTGAGGAGGAATTAGTTTAGCATACAAGAAAATTCAGATTTGCAGGCACTAAGTTTTCTGCTCTCTTTCAAATTCATAACCAACCAACAACAAAAATACTGTCACAAAAATGACAGAACAAAACCAAAACCAAAACCAAAAGATGGATATGAAAGATCCACTCTTCACTCACCCTTCTGAAATCAGTAATCCTCTTTCTTTTGAACCCAAATTGGAAGGGATGCACCACTATTATGAGTGGAAAAGGGAGATGGAATTAAACCTGGCCACTAGGAGAAAACTAGGGTTTGTCACAGGGAGTGTGAAAAGATCCAAAACAGACACAGAAAAGGCAGAAATGTTGGATATTTGCAATGATCTGGTAGTTAGTTGGCTGCTAAACAATTTGAAATCAGAGGTGAAGGCACCTGTCAGATTTGTCACCACAGCAAAGGGTATCTGGGATTATCTGAACAGAACCTATGGTGTAGCTAATGGTGCCAGAAAATTTCAGGTGGAGCAGGAAATCAACAACCTCTCACAAGGCAACAAAAGCATTGCTGAGTACTACAATCAGATGAGTACTTTGTGGCAAACACTGGAAAATATGCAAGACTTACCACCTCTCACAGACCTTACTGAAGAAGTCCTGGCTTTTTCCAATGCTGTCAGCAAAGAAAAGGAAGAAAGGAGATTGTTTCAGTTTCTGAATGGCTTAGATTCACACTATACAACCATGAGAAGCAATTTTCTGATGATGAAGGTACTCCCTATAGTTGAGAAGGTTGTCTCCACTCTGCAACAGGAGGAGATTCAGCAACAGGTGTTGAATTTCGGCTCTAAAAAGCAGACAGACAGTAGGAATACTGCATTCTATGGTCAACAGCAGCAAGAAAAGCCTAAGGTTTGCCCTAAATGCAAGAAACCTGGACACAAATATGAAGAATGCTGGTTTGTGATAGGCTTTCCTGAGGATAGAAAGTTTTCTGGCAAGGGAAAGGAGGCTGCTCAAAGTTCAGGAAACAAATGGCTGAACAACAAAAACAAGAACAAACAGAATTCCTGGAACAAAGGAAAGTCAGCTAGCAATGCTATGGTGACTGAGGAGACTGAGAATCAATCTGATTCTGCCACTCTTGACCAAATCATGCAGCTGCTGAGCAGGATGAAGGGTGCAGGAAGCTCCTCAGATCAAAATCAGGCCACTGAGAGTGAGATGGCAGCTCACTTTGCAGGTAACACCCTTTGTAGCTCAGTTTTTCTTAACAGTTTGAATAATGGGTGGGTAATTGACTCTGGTGCAAGTGACCATATGACATCAGACCTAAACTGTCTACATCAGGTTGAAGAACTTGTCTTGAAACCTAAAATTACTCTGCCCACTGGTAAAGTTACATATGTGACACATACAGGGAATTGTAGATTGAAAAATGGCATAACTCTAAGGAAAGTACTCTATGTGCCTGCATTCAAGAACAATTTGTTGTCTGTGCAGAAACTCATTAAATCTGAGGGCTGTTTTGTGTCTTTTTATAAGGATTCTTGTGCAATACAGGACTCATCGACGAAGATGATTAGAGGTGTGGGCAAGGAGCACAAGGGAGTGTACTATTTAGTAGATAAGAATGTGCAGCTAGATGAAAAGGCTGCAAGTTTGTTTTTAGATTCAAATAAGTCCAACTCTGTCAAGTCTAGGAATTTGCTGTTAGGACATGTCATGTTAAGTGATGATCCTGTAGGTGAGAAACCTGATAACTGTGTAACAGCAGGGGAAACATGTACTGGGAAGTTTTTATTGAATGATAAGCATGACACTTTTGGTCAATGGCATTATAGACTTGGTCACTGTTCTAAAGAGAAATTAAGACACATTACATGCATTTCTGATGTTGCCAAGTTAGATAAAGGTCATGTTTGCATTACTTGTCCAATGGCAAAGCTAACCAAGCAGCCCTTCCCTAAAAGCCAACACCAATCTAGCAGACCTTTTGAACTCATACATATGGATGTTTGGGGGCCATACAAGAGAGAAACCAGATTAAAGCAGAGATTCTTTCTCACAATAGTAGATGACTTCAGTAGAGCCACCTGGATCTACTTGATGAAAAACAAGAGTGAAGTAGGGCATCTGTTTCCTCAATTCTACAATCTGATTCAACAGCAGTTTGATTATGCAATAAAGATGATTAGAACAGACAATGCACTAGAGATTGTTGAAGGAGATTGTGGAAACTTTGTCACTACAAAAGGAATAGTGCATCAAACAAGTTGTGTTGACACTCCTCAACAAAATGGGACAGTAGAGAGAAAACATAGGCATCTGCTTGAAGTGAGCAGGGCTCTAATGTTTCAGTCAGGCTTACCAAAGAAATTTTGGGGAGACTGTGTACTTACTGCTGCTTATATTATAAATCGACTGCCCTCGAGTGTGCTTGAAAACAAGACACCCTACTCTCTCCTTTTTCATAAAGATCCAGATTACTCTAGATTCAAGGTGTTTGGATGCCTGGCTATGGCTTACAACCCTAGTCGAGTCAAAGACAAATTTGAGCCAAGAGGAGTACCATGTATATTCATTGGTTACCCTGCAAATCAAAAGGGCTACAAACTGTATGATCTGTCTTCACAGCAGAGTTTTGTGTCAAGGGATGTTGTGTTTTATGAACACATCTTTCCCTATCACACTTGGAAATCTAGAAGTATACCAGACAATACACCTAATCAGTTCTCCTATGAAGACACATCTTCCTTTTTTGATGATACTGCAGCAGAAGAAGGTGAACTCACAGTAGAGCCTGTACAGCTTCAAGTTCAAGACAATGAAGCTGAAGCAGGCCCTACAGCCTCTCCTAGACCCATCAGGGACAGGAGAGCACCCTCATGGACTAAGGATTTTGTGGTTAACAATCCTGTCATGGCTCAACAAGTGGCAAATCTGGTCACTTTTGACTCATCTCAGAGATTTGCTAACCTAGTCCAAACCATCATGCAAACACCTGATCCAAGACATTACTTTGAAGCTGTTCAAGACCCAAAATGGGTAACTGCCATGAATTTAGAACTTCAGGCACTCAAAGACAACAATACCTGGGAAATCACTGAATTACCAAGCAACAGGAAGGCAATCGGCTGCAAGTGGGTATACAAAACTAAGTACAACCCAGATGGTACAATTGACAAGCACAAAGCCAGATTGGTTATTCAGGGATTCAAGCAGAGATATGGGATAGATTATGAGGAGACCTTTGCACCAGTGGCCAAAATGGCCACAGTCAGGACTGTCTTGGCCATTGCTGCAGCTAAAGACTGGATAACAACACAGATGGATGTGTCAAATGCTTTCCTACATGGAGATTTAGATGAAGATGTTTATATGCATTTACCTCCAGGGTTCACTACTTCTGGTGAGATTCAGGCTTGGAGAAAGGGGGAGAAAAATAAGGCATATGATAAAGATACAAATCAAGTGTGCAAGCTTAAAAAGTCCCTGTATGGACTAAAACAAGCTCCCAGACAATGGTTCTCCAAGCTCTCATCTGCACTACTAGAATGTGGTTATAAACAAGCTTCATCAGATCATTCTCTGTTCAAGAGACAAGAAAAGGGATCAACCACAGTGGTACTAGTGTATGTTGATGATATGATAATCACAGGAGATAGTCCCACAGAAATACAGAATTTGAAAGACAAGTTGAGCACCATTTTCCACATGAAAGACATGGGGGAGTTAAGATACTTTCTTGGTCCGGAAGTAGATAGATCAGAGAAAGGGATTTTTGTCTCTCAGAAGAAATATGTGCAAGATTTGTTGAAAGAGTTCAGTATGGAACAAGCAAAGCCCTTGAGACTGCCTCTCAACTCTCACATCAAATTAGAGCCTGATAAGGGAACTCCTCTACCTAATCCAGACACATACAGGAGGTTGATTGGCAAACTGATCTACCTCACCATCACAAGACCAGACATTGCATTTGCTGTACAATTGTTGAGCCAATTTGTACAAGGTCCAACCTCTGATCACATGCAAGCAGCAAGAAGAGTTCTAAGATACTTAAGAGGATCAACTGGTCAGGGAATATTACTTGCAAGCAATTCAGCTGCAAAACTCACAGCTTACTGTGATTCTGATTGGGCTTCATGTCCTTTCAGTAGAAGGTCGACAACTGGCTACTGTGTACTACTTGGAAGCTCACCAATATCTTGGAAAGCTAAGAAGCAGTCAGTGGTAGCTAGGTCATCAGCAGAGGCTGAATACAGAGCAATGACATTGACTACATGTGAAGTCACTTGGTTATCTTCATTATTGAAGGAACTTGGATTGAAGCAAATAGGATCAGTTGAACTCAAATGTGATAACCAGGCTGCAATTGCAATTGCTGCAAACCCAGTGTATCATGAGAGAACCAAACACATTGAGCTGGACTGTCATTTTGTCAGAGAAAAGATTCAAGAAGGGATGATGCACACCTCTTATGTCAAGTCCAGTGATCAAATTGCAGATGTTCTAACTAAGTCTTTGACCACAGCACAACATCAAAAATTACTCACCAAGATGGGAGTTTCATCAGGATTACACTCTCATCTTGAGGGGGAGTGTAAAAGAAGCAGGGCAGCTGTCAAAGGCTTAGTTTCGGAAAAGCTGCAGTCAGGTAAAACAAACAACAACAAGCATAGTCACTGTCATGCTGCTAATGCTAATAGTTGACATGTGAAGCTTAGTATGTTGAAGAGTTCAAGACTTGCTATATTTGTGAAAGAAGAAGATTCAAGAAGCAGAAAAAGAAAAGAGCTGTTATAATTAGCTAAGGAAAGGCCAACATGATCAGTCTCTATCATTGTAGTAAAACAATGTTTGTAGTTGTAATATATATGGAGTTGTATGTGTACTCTGCTCACCACAATATCAGAAATACAACAAGAATTTCACAACTCATACATTCTCCAATTTACATTGTTACTTCAATAATTGTTAGCTAAACTCCTTCTTGATCTTCATGGATTCACTCACAGAAATCTTCAGACATCGTGTTACCTGTTACTCGGAAAAATCAACCCGAACCCATCTCCCAAAACGCCCCAATTCAGCTGCCAAATTAGCTCATAGAATCAGCTTAAAAACCAGAAATTCGAAACTGGCCGCGCATGAGGCCACGGTGCAGCGAAGAGGGAAGGCGGTGGTGGTCGAACAAGGTGGCCGAGTAAGAGAGAGAGGGAACTGACGGTGGCGATCCGAAGGATGATCAAATTATGGAAGGACGATGATCATGATGGTGATGATGATGATTGAAATATGATAATGATGATGGTTAAGGAGATGATCAAGATGATTTTGGTAGAGGAGGGGAGGTGTCGGGAGCAGAGACAAAGGAAATGGAAAAGAGAGAGAAAACCAAGAGGGGGTTTTCTTTTTAAAAAAAAGGGGGGTTTTCAACGTGTGTTTTTTTTTTTTTTTTTTTTGTTAATATAAAATGAAATGTTCAATTAAATAGAAATTTGGTCAAAAAAAAATAAGTTGGTCCAAATTATAGATTGTTACTTTCTTAAACCCGATTTCGAAACGGTATAATTAAGTCGACTCAAATTTTTGACGAAAAAGCAATGATAATTGATAAAATAATATTATAAAATCATTTGAAATTTTGTACTGTTACAAGAATTCCTTAGCATTCCCCTAGGAATATTTTTGTTTTATACTCCCTCCGTCCAAGCTCAAACACCCCGAGCTATTTTTGTAGTAGAATAAGAAAAATTGATATAGTATGTTGAGTGGGGTAATATTAGGAAAAAGTAGGAGAGAGAATGTGAGGATTAATAAAAGTAGGAGAGATAATGTGAGAGTGGATGTAATAATTTAATAAAAGTATGAGAGAGAAATATGTCCCAAAATAGATGGGGTGTTTGAGGTGGGACGTCCCGAAATGGAATATGGGGTGTTTGAGCTGGGACGGAGGGAGTATAAAATAAGTTATTGGGAGTGTTACAAGACCCATGTGGAATGCGAAATGCCGTTGTCAGAAGTTTAATGGGGAATAAAGCGTTGTAAGATAAAGATAACAATTCTCCACTATTGAACATACTACAAAAAAGGCGGTGATTGTGGCTATCCGCTATTAATAAGCTATAAATATTCTCCACTAAGATAATAAAGGAATAAAGGTTTAAAGAGATATCCTGACGAAATCAAAATTTAACAATTTCTAATAGAACTAAAGTAATTTGAGAGTACTATATAAACAAATTGGATGTTTAGTTTTTTGTCACAACACTTCATTCTCACACCAACAACACAGTCGGGGTAGTGTATTAAACCTACAAAGTTTCTATCCATATCTTAACTTGTGTGGTTTCGTTTATATATATATATGATACATTAAATGTAGTACTTTTATTTCATGCAAAGATTTATCTGTTACTAACCTTATAATATGACAATTTTATGCACATAATCACAGGCAAAACTACTAGCAAACAAGGAATGGCGTCGACACAAGTGCAATGTGATGCAAGTTCGGTCGAACTGTTGGACCAGGCGCAGAGTGGAGCTCAAGTGAACATGACCAATAAGACCGTTTTCCCAATGTTTTATGAGCGGTCAGTTAGTTGGCCTGGGTACCGTACGGTAATGATTTTCCAAAAAACCTTACGCCGAACAGTGCCATAAGTTTTACCCATGTCAAGGGTGGCATCATTGGGTCAAAGGCCGCGGTGGTGTACACTGGAAAAAACGCATTGGGAGCAGACTGATCCTGGGTTTTAGCTTGGGAGGCACCCGCTGACACCTCTGCAGCAACCCCAAATAAGGTATTATAGTCCACCATAATGTTCCTTTAGTTAGTACGTCATGTGCTTCTAGTTCATTCCCTCCCGTTTAACTTTTTTCGAGTTCTCCATTAGATACTTACCTATACGTTGTCTTCTATGTTTGATCGAAGGTGTATGTTTATTGCGGCTCTAAAACCGAAGTTGCTGGTATGAGTTTTGGCCAAATTGAGATGAATTTGAATAACAGTGTACAAGCTTCTGACAACGCCAACTCGTTTTCAAAGACTAAGGTGGATGCTCTTATCCATGAGTTAAATGCAAATACAGCCACCGTCTTTGCAAACTATGATCTAATCATCTAAGCCTATATTAAAGTGAATGGGGTCACATTTATCATGAAATTCTATGTCATTAGCTAGCATCCCAATCATAGCTAGCTTTTACTCGTAAGCAATATAATATTAAAATAATAATCATGATAAATAATCCTATTCTTCTATCTTCTTATTATTATTATGAAAGGTCGATTATGTTATCGACTTGCATTGGCTACTCTTGTTTTTTGTTCAAAATGTTTTTATATTTTTGGGAGACACACCTACATATTATGCCTCAGCGCTAATTAAAAACACTACGAATGTTGTATTATTAGTAGAATAACACATCGGATTTATCTACATGAATATGATGTACATAACCGTACTATATGATCCAAAGTAGCTTCAAATACTTATTGTCATTGATATGTCAATTCTCTTCATAGAGTCGGCATATTAAAAGTGATCAAATGAGTGAATGTATTAATACATAAACTAAAATAAATATGCAACATTGATCGAGTGTGGATCTAGAATGTATTTCTATCAATTTTGTCAAGCGAATCTTATGGTGCACTCCATCTAATTTTGCTCCCTTCGGATTAAAAATCGCTTATTAGACGATGGCTGTGTCAGTTTTCTTTCTCGAACTTTTTCGAATTGAGCGTTTTATATACACGCTTAGGCATAGTAATGTATCACGAGAACTAATCACACGCAATATTTTATTCGTTTGGTAACAAGCAAGATGAAAAAGTTTTTCGACTCGCAATTATAAGACTTAGCCGTTTAAAAAAAATGATCAGTGGCTCCGTTTCATTTAAAAAAAATGGGGCTACTTATATTTAAATCACAACCATAAAGTCCTAATTGTTTAGTAATGTATTTTTTACTTAATATTAGGTTAGTTTAATACTAAAGACATGATCGTATTGATTGTAGTGATTTTCCTGTAATGATATTGGAATTTTCATTTATACAAGTTGTTCTATATGTTGTATTACGATTACTTTCCCTTGAAACAAATATCTAATGAATGAAAACCAACCCTGATAAAGGATGAGAGGGAATATATTCTTAATTTCTCCACAAATTTGAATATAGAGTATTTGCCGAAGAAATCCATATCGTTTTAGTTGTTTTGTGACGTAAGGTTCGAGATATATAACCGCAAACAAAAAAGTCTTAGTCGAAATTAATACAGTCCAGTCTAATTCTATATGTACAAATGAGAAATTTAATCTAAGATAGACGCCATAGGAGTGTCTTACCAAGTCCCTAGTTTAGAGTTATTCTTGGAGAGAGTTGATATCCGAAACCAATAACGTCTAGCGTTTCGTTGTTTTTTTGGATAAGGCAATAAGATGCCACCCGAGCGTTCAGGGATTGGGAACCCAAATAACACCCGATGAATCCGCTAGGTTTCGAGGTCGACGATGAGAAGCGGTCTATCCTTCGCGCCGACTCGCTTCTCTCGCATCGATCCTTCGATTTTTTCGACCTTTGTCGACCCATCGAGTGTTGGGTGTTGCAGAGCCGTCATCGGAGAGAGTGAAGGGTAACGGCTCGCACAAGGCGAGTCCATAACTACCTTCCATCTTTTTCTCAGATGGCGCGAACCGAGCAGACACTTCGGGTTTACTCGGGGGGTATGACCGACCCGAGGATGGCTAGAAATGCTTATGTCGATCCTAACTCGGTTGTTCGCCCCTCGCAGGAACCACCCGAGGTCATGCCTCCTCGAGCCGCTGTTCGGGTTACCAATAATACTTTCTCGACCGCCGTCATTGATCCGAACTGGCGTCGAGCTCAGACGAGAGAAGTTATCGAGGCTTTCTGCGAAGCCAATCACATTTGGGACCCGTCACGCTGGTTGTCCCCGATGAGGGGTCAGTGATCTCCGAACCTCCGGCGAACTGCCTCGGGGTGTATGCGCAAGCGTTCGCATACGGGTTCCGGGTACCCTTCAACCCCTTCTTGGAAAGACTGTACAACTACTATGGTATCTGCCCCTCGGAGCTTACCATCAACGCTCACATTACCCTTACGGGTTTTGTCATGACCTGTCGGTGTGCTCGGATACCGATATCTCTTTACCTCTTCCGCTATCTTCACCACGCCTCCAATGATCAGTGGGGGTTTAAAAACTTTGCCGTTCGCGGCCAAACCAGTACATATAGCATAGTGACCCATCCTCCGAAGCCTGGGAAGAGTCCGGATTGGAAGAACAAGTTTTATTGGCTTACCACCTCTAATGGTTCGCCACTTAGCAATAAAATTCAAGTGCCCCTTCGATCTTCCGGCTCTCGCCAGGTGAACAATTCTCTCCCTCGGCTCAATGCTGTGGAAGAGAGATATGCTGCGTATTTCCAGCAGAGACTCGAACCACAGCTCGAGGACCTCACCTGGGTTCCGAGCGAAGAGATGCTGAACCAGTATATGTGGCTCGCTCATTCGGGTCTGATCCTTTCTGCCAACGAGGAGGAGGAGAGTATGTCTCGTGTTGTGTTCGTCTTGCTTTTTACTTGTAACTTTTTCGAGTTATTTACCATGTTTTCTTCGCAGGGGCTCTCAGCGACCAGGTCTCGGCTCAGCTACACTATTGGCACCGAGCAATGGCGAACCTCAACCGCTTGATGGCTCAAAGAGCAAGGAGGGAGAGTTCGCGGAGTCGGCGAGAAGCGGCTCAGGAAGAAGTCATTCAGCCTGCTCCTCGCGGAGAGCGGGTCCGATCGACAAGAGGCCGCTCGGCTGGTGAGCGAGCGTCTCCGTCGCCTCGTCCTCCACCCTCTTGGCTCGGCACCGCCTCGTAGTTCGCAGGAGCCAGTCCTTCAGGCTACTCCCGTACGAATGCATGCACCGGTCGGCACCGGGTCAGGAACTGTCCTGTCCCGAGGCAGAGAGCCTCGGGTGTCGTTATTCAAGAACCCACCTCGGCTATTCCCGAGGCGGTTTCTCTCTCTTCCGAGGGCGAGGGAGCAGAGGTGATTCCCTCGCTCTTGTCATTTGGACTTGGTGTTTTAGAAATAGTTCTGACTGATGTGTTTCTTTCAGGCTCGGCGTCGAGAGAAGAGGCCGCTCGATGAAGGCGAGACGTCGGCTGCGAAGCGGTTGGATGTCGGCGCTTCGTCTGCTCAAACATGTATGACCTTGGAAGAGCTTGAACAGTTGTTTATAGCGTCTGATCAGGATCTTTCTAACTCTGGATTTCTTGCTGATGCAGTGGCACAGCTCGAGGCGATGACAGCGCCTCTCCTTCCCGACACATCGAGAGCTGCCGCGGCTGTGTATGACGTGGCTCGGGACTTGCCTTTCTGTCCTGACTGGGCTCTGCGAGCAGTGTTGCAAATGATTCAGGTATGTCTTGATCTTATTCTTCGGTCCGTTCCTTTTTCCCTTACGCGTTTAATTTCTAACTCCTTTTTTTGTTAGGCGACCGTCTTGGTTTGCCAAGGGGAGATGCACAGCTCTCAACAGGCCGAGGGAGGGCTGTGGAAAGAGAAGTGCCTCGCCGCAGAGGCGAAGCTGAAGGAGGCTGAGACGGCGAGAGCGGACCTCGAGCAGTCCCTGGTTGAGGCGAAGAAGAACGTTGCTGACTGCCATGAGGAGAACGAGAAGGCAGTGGCTGCCATGTCCGAAGCAGACGCGAAGGCAACCTCGCTCGCTGCTGATCTTGAGAGGGCGAAAGCTGATGCTGACCAGCTAAGTCTTAAGCTGGTCAATGCATGCATCGAGCCATGCGGCTCTCTGGGCAAAGCGTGCTTGCTCGGCGGTCTCGACCTTCCTGGCGTCGAAGGGTTATGCGTACCTCAGCGACTTGGACAAGGCAGCTGCGAAACAGGCGGGAGTTGAGCTGGGTCTGAAGTTGGGTTGGTTGGCCTTGGTAAAGTGCAACGAAGGCGAGAGGATTTCGAGCTGGATGAAGAGCGGTTCGAACCTGCTTATCGGGCTGAGCTGGACAAGCATAACGAGGCCGAGGCAGGTGCGGCTTCTGAAGAGGGCGAGC
Organism: Spergularia bocconei; assembly: GCA_963457585.1. NCBI lineage: Eukaryota > Viridiplantae > Streptophyta > Magnoliopsida > Caryophyllales > Caryophyllaceae > Spergularia > Spergularia bocconei. The sequence goes on along the minus strand of OY734946.1, from coordinate 20,045,427 downwards.
TCGAAAATGAGGACATCGAGGCGCTCGAAGCAGCTGCAGCGGCCGAGGAGGCGGCAGCGAATAAAGAGCTGTTCGAGTTGCCCGAGGCCTTCGACTTCACTACTCCTGCCGAGGATCTTGCCAACAACACCAACACTTAAAACCATTATTTCAATCTGGCTGTTTAGCCTTTGTAACCATACAGTTTACTTTCTGCTCGTTTGCCGCCCTGTCAGGGGTTTTTGGCTTTTTAACATTGTTGCTCGAAGCCGCCCATTTTCAGGGTGTTTGGCTTCGAACTTTTTAAAATTAATGCAAGTTTTTCATCCAACTCTTTTTGCACTTGTTCGTTTTAGTCATCCATAGGTGCTCTCGCCCTCGAGGTGCCTTTTCGGGGTTTAGGGGTCGCTACCCTTAACCTCGAAGGTATTCGGCTCTTCACCACGATGACGAATTTTTCCGGCTCGGTTGCCTTTATTCGGGTACCTCGCTTTTGTTCGAGAAGCGAGCGTAAGCACTCGGTAGAAGCACATCTTTCGATGTTCCGCATTCGAGGGGAGGCCTTCCACATGCCTCCTTACCCGAGTTTGAAGTTTAAGGAGCTACAGGATCTCATCCTTCGTAGGCGAATATGTTCTCAGCTGAACTTTTATTCGACGCGAGCCCTAGTTGGGAAAGCGTGTCGCTACCAAGGTGAGGCAACTTCAACCCACTCCGAGCGATTGTTATTCCTAACAATGCTTTCGACCTTGGTAGGGCAATTTATAGACTCTTGTTTTCGGCAAAAATGCCTCGAACGACTTCTCGTATGGGTGACTGCACTCGGCTCGCCTCTTTGCGAGGGACTATAAGGTGTACCCTTCAAGTGAGTCCCCATACGAGCGATTGGGCTCTTGTCTTGCGTTTTGAACGCGCTTCGAGCGTCTTGCCCTTTCGGGTGATTGCACTCGATTCTATTTCTTTGCACATTGCCGAGGCGATTGCCTCGCTTTCTCCTTTGCGTCGTCGACTCTTCGTCGACTCGGGTGGTGGTAGCTGGGATTTTTGACACTTAGTTTCTAGAATAACGTCGTGGCGCTCGGCCATTCATTACTTGACATTGAAAAGATTACAAAATTTGGCTCTCAGCCCACTAAGAAAACGAAAAATACATGAGATTGCTTCGCGACATGCGAGCTTTAATTCAGGGATAACAAAATACTAAGGGTAGTACTTTTTGAGGTTGTAGACATTCCAGGGCCTCTTCACCACCTCTCCTTCCAGAGTGCTCAGTCGAAAGGTGCCATCTTTGACTTGCTCGACCACCAGATATGGCCCTTCCCACTTATCCTTCAACTTTCCTCCGGGGAGTTTCTTGCCCGTTGCCTTGGCATTTCGGAGGACCATGTCTCCTATTTCCAACTTCCTTGGGCGAACCATTCGATTGAATGCTTTGGCCATCTGTTGCTTCTGCCTCTCGGCTCTCAGGAGCGCATTTCCACGGCACTCGGGAAGAAGGTCGAGTGCGGCTCGCAGCTCAACTTCGTTCTCCTCGGGCTCGTAGGTACTTATGCGAACAGATTTGGCCTCGCATTCGATTGGTAGCACAGCGTCTGAGCCATATACTAGTTGGAACGGAGTTTCTCCTGTGGCTCGCTTCGTTGTGGTGCGAAGCGCCTACAGGGCACCTGGTAGCTCCTCGACCCACTTTCCTTTCGCTCCTTCGGCCATGGTCCTTAACCCATGCAAGATTATCTTGTTCGAGGACTCAGCTTGTCCGTTCGCCTGTGGGTATGCGACCGAGGTGTAGCAAGTTTGGATGCCATACTCTACACAGTAGTCCTTTAAATCATCACTGTCAAACTGCGTCCCGTTGTCAAATGTGAACATCCGAGGGACTCCGAATTTGGTGAGGATATTCCTCCAGACGAAGTTGATCACATCCCGGTCGGTGATCCTTTCTAGTGGTTCGCCTTCGACCCACTTGGTGAAGTAGCCGACAGCCACAATAATAAACTTCTTCCGGGAAAAGCTCTTGGGGAAAGGTCCAAGGATGTCCAAGCCCCATCTTGCGAACGGTAGGGGAGTGGAAATTGGCTTCAGTTGGGTGGGAGGCCTTTTGCTGATCGGCCCGAACCGCTGGCATTTGTCGCAATGCTTAATCAGTTCGGTCGCGTCAGTCTGCATGGTCGGCCAAAAGAATCCGGCTCGCAAAGCTTTCGAAGCTGTTGCTCGAGCCCCGATGTGACCCCCACAATCTCCAAAATGAATTTCCTTCAAGATGTACTTCCCCTCGGTCGGGTCGACACATTTTAGGTATGGGTGGGCATACCCTTTCTTATACAGCTCGCCGTCGACTAGGGTGAACCATTCGGCCCTCTTCTCTACCTTCTTGGCCTCCTTCGAATCGCTTAGGAGCTCTCCATCCTTCAAATAGGCTAGCAGCGGCCTCATCCACTCGGGACTTCAATCAAGGACCATCACACTAGCGGTCCGATCGATGCTTCTAAACGGCAGCAGCTCCCACTTAACGACCCTTGGACTGTCGTTGAGCGAGGAGCTGGCCAGTCGAGTCAAAGCGTCTGCTTGCTGGTTCTCCGACCGAGGGATCTGCTCGATCTCAAAATAGGCTAGCTTCTTGGTAAGGCCTCGGACCTTATCCCTGTACTCGGCCATGTGGTCCTTCGCCTCAAATTTGTCGTTGATCTGGTTCACCACTATGGCCGAGTCGGAGAATGCCTTCACATGAGTGGCTCCCGCTGCTAGGCACATCTGAATCCCTGCGACAAGGGCTTCATATGCGGCCTCGTTGTTGGTCGCCTCGAAGCCGAAGCGGAGTGCGTATTCCGACCTTTCCCCTCCGGGGAGTATGACGATCATACCGGCTCCGCTTCCAGCAGAAATGGACGAACCATCAACGTATAGCGTCCACTGTTCTTTCATTGGCCCTTGCGGCTCGTTGAAGGCCGCCTCGACTACGAAGTCGGACAATGCCTGCCCCGCGAGGCGTCGTCTCGGCTCGAACTCGATGCCATGGCTCCTCAGCTCGCGGGCCTATCGAGGCAGTCTTCCATTTCCGTCCAGATTGTTCAATATCTTCTCCAGGGGATAATTGGTTTGGACAATAACTTTGTGACTCTCAAAGTATGGTCGGAGGCGGCGGCTCGCGATGAGTAAGGCCAGAGCGAGCTTCTCGAGCAGAGGGTATCGCAGCTCGGCCCCCGTGAGGGCGTGACTCACATAACACTGGGCTCTGGACCTTCTCGCGCTCAACAACCAGTACCGCTCCGACCGCTTGCTCCCTTGCTGACAGATATAAAAACAAATCCTCTTTCTCTCGAGGCACAGATATCTTCGGGATATTGACCAGGTATTGCTTTAACTCCTGGAATGACTTCTCCGCCTGCTCGTCCCACTCGAAATTCTTGTTCTTTTTGAGAGCGGCGAAGAACGGGAGGCATCGGTCGGCCGATTTCGCAATGAAGCGTCCGAGGGCGGCGACGCACCCCGTTAACCGTAGCACATCCTTAACGTTCTTTGGAGAAGGCATGTCCATGATAGCTTTAATCTTCTCAGGGTTTGCATCGATGCCCCTTTGGCTCACGAGGAACCCGAGACACTTCCCTGTCGTCACCCCGAAGGCACACTTCTTCGGGTTCAGCTTCATCTCGTACTTGCTCAATGTTTCAAACGTTTCTCGCAGATCTTTGTGGTGATCGCCGGTGCGAACGCTTTTGACGATCAGATCGTCAACGTACGCCTCCGTGTTCCTCCCAATCTGTTCCTTGAACAGTTGGTTTACCAGCCTCTGGAACGTGGCTCTGACATTATCCAGGCCGAACGGCATCACTCGATACATATACACCCCGACCGGTGTGATGAAGGCGGTCTTTGGTCGATCCTCCTAGGCCATCGGGACCTGGTGGTACCCCGCATATGCATCCATAAAGCTTAGGAGTTCGTGCCCCAAAGTGGAATCTACTAACTGATCCATTCGAGGCAACGGCTGACCGTCCTTCGGGCAGGCCTTGTTCAAGTTCGTGAAGTCGACGTACATCCTCCACGACCCGTTCGGCTTTTTCACCAACACCACGTTGGACAGCCAAACCGGGTATGTGCATTTCTCAATATACCGAGCTCCAAGCAGTCGGTCGACTTCTTCTTTGATAGCATTGGGTCGCTCTGAGCCGAAATGCCTTTGCTTTTGGTGGAAAGGCTTATTCGACGGATCGGCGTTCAGCTTGTGGGTAATGACCGAAGAGTCGAGCCCCGGCATCTCCTCCACTGTGAACGCGAACACGTCCTTAAACTATCCCAGCAGGGACACGAGAGGGGCCTTAACCTCTGGCTCGAGAGCCTTGCCCACTCGAACCGTTCGGTCGGCTCTCTCCTCTTCCAGTGCCACGTCCTCGGTCTCCTCGAAGGGGAGGGTGGGTCCGTCGCGGCCATGCCTTGCATCAATTGTCTCTAAACAAATTTTCAGCCGTGGCCTTCGCCCGGCTCGCTTCCTTATTTCTCTTCTTAGTGGGAGACTCGCCTTCCTCGAGCGCTTCGCTAGGATTCCTCATGGGAGGCCTGAGTCCTGCATGATAACACTCACGAGCAACCCTTTGGTCAGCTCGGACAATCGCGGGTCGGCCATCATCTGTGACATATAGCATCAACAGACCCAAAGGAAAAACTAGCCCTGCAATATCATTCAGTAGTGGCCGCCCAATGACGATGTTGTAAGCACAAGGTATGTCAATGATGACAAACTCAACGTGCGCTCGCCTCATGTCAGCGCCTTGGCCAATAGCTCCTGGGAGGCGAATCGTCCCCATCGGGTAGATGGTTTGCCCTCCGAAGGCAACTATTGGCTCGCAGAGTGGTGTGATATCCACCGGATCATCATGAGGTGTCCGAACATTCTTCACATCAGATTGTTGTATTGTCATAGTTGGGATTTTGATTTGGGGAAGCGCTGTCGCGACCGAGTTGATGAAATGTCTCATATTGGTCTTTCGACCTTTATGGCTCGGTCCTCCGCTTGCGAGGCCTCCAGAGATTGTATTGATTACGCCAGGGCTCCGAGCCCTGGCTCCATTTTCAGCTTGGCCACCACCGCGAGCTCCTCTCTGGTTGTTTTGCCGATACCGATCTCTTTGGCCCCTTAGGCGCTTTAGGTAACGGTTCAGCAGCCCATTGCCAGCTTGCTTGTCGAGCGCCTCCTCGAGGTCTTTGCAGCTCGCTGTGGCATGGCCGTTCTCCATATGATATTCACAAAACGCCACCGTGTTCTTCCGATCGTCCTGTGTCATGGGTCGAGGAGGCCTCAACAGGTCCGACTCCTTGATCGCCATGAACACAGTCCTGAGCGAAGTGTTGAACCGATATGGCTTCTTGTTGTGCATTGGGGGTCCGAGTCGATCTTGGGGTCGGACTCGAGAGGCTGAGGGCTCGCCATACCCAGATCGGTAAACGAGGGCAGCGTTGATGTGAGCGGCCGCTCGCTTGTAAGCTTGCTCAAGCGTCTTGGCCCCGCGCTTCACCAGATCATACTTGCATTTTCCCTCGGCCATTCCGTGGACCAGTGCACTTACACCCATCTCGTCGGTCAGGTTGGCAATGTGCGTGGCAGTCGAGCGGAACCTTTGGATATAATCATCAAGGGACTCCTTGTCACCTTGCTTTACTGCTGTCAAGTGTATCGGCGTCTTCTTCCTCGTTTTACTGGTCACAAAGTGCCCAATAAACTTCTTCTTTAACCCAGACCACGAACGAATGCTTCCCGATGGCAACTTGTCAAACCACCGTTGAGCAATACCAGTCAGCGTGGTCGGGATCAGACGGCAGATGGTCGCCTCGTCCTCAGTCATGTACCCAATGTTATGCATATACGAAGAGATATGGTCAAACGGGTCCTCGACCCCGTTGTATTTCGTCATCTTGGGCTTCTTCACCCCCGACACCCTCTCGGCCTCAAGGATCCACCTTGCAAAAGGTGAGACGGCAGTGAATGTCCTGCTAGTTCGATGCGACCTGTGGGAGTGGTGCCTCGCACTGGCCTCGCTTTCCGAAGCGGACTCCGAATCATCGCTCATGTCGGCCGAGCTGATTTCCCGAGTCGCGCTTCTAGAAGGCTTGGGCGCGTGAGTTTTCCTCCGAGGAGAGTGCGACCTCCTTGCACTCCCTCGGGGTCGTTCCTCGAGTGTCTTGGTTCGCCCACGAGGGGGTTCTTCGTCAACCAAGACGCCTTTTCCTTTGTCCTTGGCACCAACCTCCTGGTGCCTCCTCATCGAGGCCTGGGCGCCTCGTTCTCCTCTCTCCTTCTCTTCAAGGTGTTAATGGTATCCCTCAACTCTGTTTGGTTGTTGTTGTTAGGTCGGTGCTTCTCAAACACCTCCTTTATCTTCGCCACGGCCGCCGCCGTTCGCTGGGAAAGCGTCTTCCGAGGGCCCCGCTTATGCTTGCTCGACGCGGGCACTGCTTCGACAGCAGGTGTCACGACGTGAGCGGCCATTCGCTTCTCCAGCTCGGCCATCCTATCGCTCATCTGGTTCTGCCTTTCGTCCTGCTCCTTCAGCTTGGCTCGAGCCTTGACGAGCTCCTTCATCAGCGCGATAACCTGAGGGCGAGGCCTGCTCTCCATCACCTCTTCTTCCTCGTACTCCTCGTCATATACCTCCTCAATGTTCCCCTCGGGGAGAGGTTGCGCTCCTCCTCGAAGCGCTGACCGCTCGTCCTCGAGCGTCCTTGACGGGCCCTCGCCGGGGGCGCCAGGACTCGAGGCGTTTGGGTCAGCGGCTGCCAGGGTGGGAGTCTCGCTCGCAACAGCTACCCTCGAACGTGCGGGTCGGCCTCTCGGTGCCATTTCTTCTCGGCTCGCTTCGGGTATTCTCGAACGAATAGTCCTGCGAACTGTCCCCACAGACGACGCCACTTGTTGGATGTGAGTTCTTCGAAAGACAGCTGCTCGGGTAGCCTCGCCGAATACACAAAGGGAGCCCGGTTTTCACCAGGCGTCGCCCCTCTGATGATCAAGTCAGTAAGGGGGCTCGAGAAGGGTGGCAAGTAAGACAAATAAAGCCTTTTATGCACGAATCAAGGGAATATTCAGAGAATAGAGAGTGTCAGAATTTTTGGGTATGTGTGTAAGAACCTGATTTTGATGGGTCATAAAGGGGGTATTTATAGTGGTAGAGGGCCGGGGGACCTAGGAATAATCCTAGGTTTCCCCACTCCATCATGACCCTTTATTCCCCTTCCATCCAAGGGTTATCCTTCAAGTAGGATTTTTGCATGACATGGGCCTTTACTAAGGTTCATTTCCTTAAGGGTTATGGCTCAACCATAAAGTGGTACCAACATTTTGTTTTATATAAAATAAGTTATTGGGAATGTTACAAGACCCATGTGGAATGCGAAATGCCGTTGTCAGAAGTTTAATCGGGAATAAAGCGTTGTAAGATAAAGATAAAAATTCTCCACTATTGAACATACTACAAAAAAGGCGGTGATTGTGGCTATCCGCTATTAATAAGCTATAAATATTCTCCACTAAGATAATAAAGAAATAAAGGTTTAAAGAGATATTCTAACGGAATCAAAATAAAAATATTTCTAATAGAACTAAAGTAATTTGAGAGTAGTATATAAACAAATTGGATGTTTAGGTTTTGGTCACAACACTTCATTCTCACACCAACAACACAGTCGGGGTAGTGTATTAAACCTACAAAGTTTCTATCCATATCTTAGCTTGTGTGGTTTCGTTTATATATGATACATTAAATGTAGTACTTTTATTTCATGCAAAGATTTATCTGTTAATAACCTTATAATATGACAATTTTTTGCACATAACCACAGGCAAAACTACTAGCAAACAAGGAATGGCGTCGACACAAGTGCAATGTGATGCAAGTTCGGTCGAACTGTTGGACCAGGCGCAGAGTGGAGCTCAAGTGAACATGACCAATAAGACGGTTTTCCCAATGGTTTATGAGCGGTCAGTAAGTTGGTCTGGGTACCCGTAAGGTAATGATTTTCCAAAAAACCTTACGCCGAACAGTGCCATAAGTTTTACCCATGTCAAGGGTGGCATCATTGGGTCAAAGGCCGCGGTGGTGTACACTGGAAAAAACGCCTTGGGAGCAGACTGTTCCTGGGTTTTAGCTTGGGAGGCACCCGCTGACACCTCTGCAGCAACCCCAAATAAGGTAATATAGTCCACCATAATGTTCCTTTAGTTAGTACGTCATGTGCTTCTAGTTCATTCCCTCCCGTTTAACTTTTTTCGTTTTCTCCATTAGATACTTCCCTAAACGTTGTCTTCTATGTTTGATCGAAGGTGTATGTTTATTGTGGCTCTAAAACCGAAGTTGCTGGTATGAGTTTTGGCCAAATTGAGATGAATTTGAATAACAGTGTACAAGCTTCTGACAACGCCAACTCGTTTTCAAAGACTAAGGTGGATGCTCTTATCCATGAGTTAAATGCAAACACAGCCACCGTCTTCGCAAACTATGATCTAATCATCTAAGCCTATATCAAAGCCTTAAGTGAATGGGGTCACATTTATCATGAAATTCTATGTCATTAGCTAGCATCCCAATCATAGCTAGCTTTTACTAGTAAGCAATATAATATTAAAATAATAATCATGATAAATAATCCTATTCTTGTATCCTCTTATTATTAATATAAAAGGTCGATTATGTTATCGACTTGCATTAGCTACTCTTGTTTTATGTTCAAAATGTTTTTATATTTTTGGGAGGCGCACCTACATACTATGCCTCTACGCTAATAAAAAACACTACGAATGTTGTTTTATTAGTGGAATGACACATGAGATTTCTCTACATGAATATGATGTAAGAAACCGTACTATATGATCCAAAGTAACTTCAAATACTTATTTTGTCATTGAAATGTCAATTCTTTTCATAGAGTCGGCATATTAAAAGTGATCAAATAAGTGAATGTATTAATACATACACTAAAATAAATATACAACATTGATCGAGTGTGGATCTAGAATGTATTTCTATCAATTTTTTCAAGCGAATCTTATGGCGCACTCATATTCTCCCTTCGGATTAAAAATCGCTTATTAGACGATGGTTGTGTCAGTTTTCTTTCTCGAACTTTTTCGAATTTAGCATTTTATATACACGCTTAGGCATAGTAATGTATCACGAGAACTAATCACACGCAATATTTTATTCGTTTCGTAACAAGCAAGATGAAAAAGTTTTTCGACTCGCAATTATAAGACTAAGTCGTTTAATTAAAAAGATCAGTGGCTCCGTTTCATTAAAAAAAAAATGAGGTACTTATATTTAAATCACAGCCATAAAGTCCGAATTGTTTAGTAATGTATGTTTTACTTAATATTAAGTTAGTTTAATACTAAAGACATGATCGTATTGATTGTAGTGATTTTCCTGCAATGATATTGGAATTTCATTTATACAAGTTGTTGTATATGTTGTATTACAATTACTTTCCCTTGAAACAAATATCTAATGAATGAAAACCAACCCAGATAAAGGATGAGAGGGAATATATTCTTAATTTCTCCACAAATTAGAATATAGAGTATTTGCCGAAGAAATCCGTATAGTTTTAGTTGTTTTGTGATGTAAGGTTCGAGATATAACCGCAAACAAAAAAGTCTTAGTCGAAATTAATACATTCCAGCCTATTTCTATATGTACAAATGAGAAATTTAATCTACGATAGACTCCATAGGAGTGTCTTACCAAGTCCCTAGTTTAGAGTTATTCTTGGATCGGAGAGAGTTGACATCCGAAACCAATAACGTCTAGCGTTTCGTTGTTTCGTTAGATAAGACTAATTGCTAAACAAACTACTTTGATTGGTAAATGGGCTCCTAACCATCTTTATAACGTTGGTAGTTTACTGTAGTTTGTGTTCAATGCGTCTTGAAAACCACATAATAAAGCTAATCGAGACTAGATGTAAGAGTTTTATATGTTGTATTCTAGCAGATAGGTGCAATATGGATTTGCAGCTCATATTTGTCTTATTTTATACGTTTTTGAACAAGTTACGAAGATTAATCAAAGAATAGGTTTTTATATGTGACGTGTTAAAAGGAAAAATGAATAAGCTATCTATATGTGAAATAGTGTTTAATTTTGTATATAGGTAGTAAGATTCTCACCACTATCCAAGATGTAATATTTGTAATATCTTGCATCAAATAGTACGCCGTCGCCAGATCTTAGAATTAAAGATATAAATGATTTAATTTTTCAAAATTCCAGCCTAATTGCCGCTTGAGTTCAGAAAAGGGAAACACACCGAAAAAATTTAATATTCTTGAGTCATGATGTCCAAAATATAATGAAAACACTATTACCATTTCATGAGAATTCCTTAGCATTCCCCTATGAATATTTTTGTTTTATATAAAATAAGTTATTGGGAGTGTTACAAGACCCATGTGTAATGCGAAATGCCATTGTCAGAAGTTTAATGGGGAATAAAGCGTTGTAAGATAAAGATAAAAATTCTCCACTATTGAACATACTACAAAAAAGGCGGTGATTGTGGCTATCCGCTATTAATAAGCTATAAATATTCTCCACTAAGATATTAAAGGAATAAAGGTTTAAAGAGATATTCTAACGGAATCAAAATTTTAAAATTTCTATTAGAACTAAAGTAATTTGAGAGTAGTATATAAACAAATTGGATATTTAGTTTTTGGTCACAACACTTCATTCTCACACCAACAACACATACTGTCGGGGTAGTGTATTAAACCTACAAAGTTTCTATCTATATCTTAGCTTGTGTGGTTTCATTTATATATGATACATTAAATGTAGTACTTTTATTTCATGCAAAGATTTATCTGTTAATAACCTTATAATATGACAATTTTTTGCACATAACCACAGGCAAAACTACTAGCAAACAAGGAATGGCGTCGACACAAGTGCAATGTGATGCAAGTTCGGTCGAACTGTTGGACCAGGCGCAGAGTGGAGCTCAAGTGAACATGACCAATAAGACCGTTTTCCCAATGGTTTATGAGCGGTCAGTAAGTTGGTCTGGGTACCCGTACGGTAATGATTTTCCAAAAAACCTTACGCCGAACAGTGCCGTAAGTTTTACCCATGTCAAGGGTGGCATCATTGGGTCAAAGGCCGCGGTGGTGTACACTGGAAAAAACGCCTTGGGAGCAGACTGTTCCTGGGTTTTAGCTTGGGAGGCACCCGCTGACACCTCTGCAGCAACCCCAAATAAGGTAATATAGTCCACCATAATGTTCCTTTAGTTAGTACGTCATGTGCTTCTAGTTCATTCCCTCCCGTTTAACTTTTTTTTGTGATTCATTCCCTCCCGTTTAACTTTATTCGTGTTCTACATTAGATACTTCCCTAAACGTTGTCTTCTGTGTTTGATCGAAGGTGTATGTTTATTGTGGCTCTAAAACCGAAGTTGCTGGTATGAGTTTTGGCCAAATTGAGATGAATTTGAATAACAGTGTACAAGCTTCTGACAACGCCAACTCGTTTTCAAAGACTAAGGTGGATGCTCTTATCCATGAGTTAAATGCAAACACAGCCACCGTCTTCGCAAACTATGATCTAATCATCTAAGCCTATATCAAAGCCTTAAGTGAATGGGGTCACATTTATCATGAAATTCTATGTCATTAGCTAGCATCCCAATCATAGCTAGCTTTTACTAGTAAGCAATATAATATTAAAATAATAATCGTGATAAATAATCCTATTCTTGTATCCTCTTATTATTAATATAAAAGGTCGATTATGTTATCGACTTGCATTGGCTACTCTTGTTTTTTGTTCAAAATTTTTTTATATTTTTGGGAGGCGCACCTACATACTATGCCTCTACGCTAATAAAAAACACTACGAATGTTGTTTTATTAGTGGAATGACACATGAGATTTATCTACATGAATATGATGTAAGAAACCGTACTATATGATCCAAAGTAACTTCAAATACTTATTTTGTCATTGAAATGTCAATTCTTTTCATAGAGTCGGCATATTAAAAGTGATCAAATAAGTGAATGTATTAATACATAAACTAAAATAAATATACAACATTGATCGAGTGTGGATCTAGAATGTATTTCTATCAATTTTTTCAAGCGAATCTTATGGCGCACTCCATCTCATATTCTCCCTTCGGATTAAAAATCGCTTATTAGACGATGGTTGTGTCAGTTTTCTTTCTCGAACTTTTTCGAATTTAGCGTTTTATATACACTCTTAGGCATAGTAATGTATCACGAGAACTAATCACACGCAATATTTTATTCGTTTCGTAACAAGCAAGATGAAAAAGTTTTTCGACTCGCAATTATAAGACTAAGCCGTTTAATTAAAAAGATCAGTGGCTCCGTTTCATTAAAAAAAATGGGGTACTTATATTTAAATCACAGCCATAACGTCCGAATTGTTTAGTAATGTATGTTTTACTTAATATTAAGTTAGTTTAATACTAAAGACATGATCGTATTGATTGTAGTGATTTTCCTGCAATGATATTGGAATTTCATTTATACAAGTTGTTCTATATGTTGTATTACGATTACTTTCCCTTGAAACAAATATGTAATGAATGAAAACCAACCCAGATAAAGGATGAGAGGGAATATATTCTTAATTTCTCCACAAATTAGAATATAGAGTATTTGCCGAAGAAATCCGTATTGTTTTAGTTGTTTTGTGATGTAAGGTTCGAGATATATATAACCGCAAACAAAAAAGTCTTAATCGAAATTAATACAGTCCAGTCTAATTCCATATGTACAAATGAGAAATTTAATCTAAGATAGACTCCATAGGAGTGTCTTACCAAGTTCCTAGTTTAGAGTTATTCTTGGATCGGAGAGAGTTGACATCCGAAACCAATAACGTCTAGCGTTTCGTTGTTTCGTTAGATAAGACTAATTGCTAAACAAACTACTTTGATTGGTAAATGGGCTCCTAACCATCTTTATAACGTTGGTAGTTTACTGTAGTTTGTGTTCAATGCGTCTTGAAAACCACATAATAAAGCTAATCGACACTAGATGTAAGAGTTTTATATGTTGTATTCTAGCAGATAGGTGCAATATGGATTTGCAGCTCATATTTGTCTTATTTTATACGTTTTTGAACAAGTTACGAAGATTAATCAAAGAATAGGTTTTTATATGTGATGTGTTAAAAGGAAAAATGAATAAGCTATCTATATGTGAAATAGTGTTTAATTTTATATATAGGTAGTAAGATTCTCACCACTATCCAAGATGTGATATTTGTAATATCTTGCATCAAATAGTACGTCGTCGCCAGATCTTAGAATTAAAGATATAAATGATTTAATTTTTCAAAATTCCAGCCTGCTTGCCGCTTGAGTTCAGAAAAGGGAAACACACCGAAAAAATTCAATATTCTTGAGTCATGATGTCCAAAATGTAATGAAAACACTATTACCATTTCATGAGAATTCCTTAGCATTCCCCTATGAATATTTTTGTTTTATATAAAATAAGTTATTGGGAGTGTTACAAGACCCATGTGCAATGCGAAATGCCATTGTCAGAAGTTTAATGGGGAATAAAGCGTTGTAAGATAAAGATAAAAATTCTCCACTATTGAACATACTACAAAAAAGGCAGTGATTGTGGCTATCCGCTATTAATAAGCTATAAATATTCTCCACTAAGATATTAAAGGAATAAAGGTTTAAAGAGATATTCTAACGGAATCAAAATTTAAAAATTTCTATTAGAACTAAAGTAATTTGAGAGTAGTATATAAACAAATTGGATGTTTAGTTTTTGGTCACAACACTTCATTTCACACCAACAACACAGTCGGGGTAGTGTATTAAACCTACAAAGTTTCTATCCATATCTTAGCTTGTGTGGTTTCGTTTATATATGACACACTAAATGTAGTACTTTTATTTCATGCAAAGATTTATCTGTTAATAACCTTATAATATGACAATTTTTTGCACATAACCACAGGCAAAACTACTAGCAAACAAGGAATGGCGTCGACACAAGTGCAATGTGATGCAAGTTCGGTCGAACTGTTGGACCAGGCGCAGAGTGGAGCTCAAGTGAACATGACCAATAAGACGGTTTTCCCAATGGTTTATGAGCGGTCAGTAAGTTGGTCTGGGTACCCGTAAGGTAATGATTTTCCAAAAAACCTTACGCCGAACAGTGCCATAAGTTTTACCCATGTCAAGGGTGGCATCATTGGGTCAAAGGCCGCGGTGGTGTACACTGGAAAAAACGCCTTGGGAGCAGACTGTTCCTGGGTTTTAGCTTGGGAGGCACCCGCTGACACCTCTGCAGCAACCCCAAATAAGGTAATATAGTCCACCATAATGTTCCTTTAGTTAGTACGTCATGTGCTTCTAGTTCATTCCCTCCCGTTTAACTTTTTTCGTTTTCTCCATTAGATACTTCCCTAAACGTTGTCTTCTATGTTTGATCGAAGGTGTATGTTTATTGTGGCTCTAAAACCGAAGTTGCTGGTATGAGTTTTGGCCAAATTGAGATGAATTTGAATAACAGTGTACAAGCTTCTGACAACGCCAACTCGTTTTCAAAGACTAAGGTGGATGCTCTTATCCATGAGTTAAATGCAAACACAGCCACCGTCTTCGCAAACTATGATCTAATCATCTAAGCCTATATCAAAGCCTTAAGTGAATGGGGTCACATTTATCATGAAATTCTATGTCATTAGCTAGCATCCCAATCATAGCTAGCTTTTACTAGTAAGCAATATAATATTAAAATAATAATCATGATAAATAATCCTATTCTTGTATCCTCTTATTATTAATATAAAAGGTCGATTATGTTATCGACTTGCATTAGCTACTCTTGTTTTATGTTCAAAATGTTTTTATATTTTTGGGAGGCGCACCTACATACTATGCCTCTACGCTAATAAAAAACACTACGAATGTTGTTTTATTAGTGGAATGACACATGAGATTTCTCTACATGAATATGATGTAAGAAACCGTACTATATGATCCAAAGTAACTTCAAATACTTATTTTGTCATTGAAATGTCAATTCTTTTCATAGAGTCGGCATATTAAAAGTGATCAAATAAGTGAATGTATTAATACATACACTAAAATAAATATACAACATTGATCGAGTGTGGATCTAGAATGTATTTCTATCAATTTTTTCAAGCGAATCTTATGGCGCACTCCATCTCATATTCTCCCTTCGGATTAAAAATCGCTTATTAGACGATGGTTGTGTCAGTTTTCTTTCTCGAACTTTTTCGAATTTAGCATTTTATATACACGCTTAGGCATAGTAATGTATCACGAGAACTAATCACACGCAATATTTTATTCGTTTCGTAACAAGCAAGATGAAAAAGTTTTTCGACTCGCAATTATAAGACTAAGTCGTTTAATTAAAAAGATCAGTGGCTCCGTTTCATTAAAAAAAAAATGAGGTACTTATATTTAAATCACAGCCATAAAGTCCGAATTGTTTAGTAATGTATGTTTTACTTAATATTAAGTTAGTTTAATACTAAAGACATGATCGTATTGATTGTAGTGATTTTCCTGCAATGATATTGGAATTTCATTTATACAAGTTGTTGTATATGTTGTATTACAATTACTTTCCCTTGAAACAAATATCTAATGAATGAAAACCAACCCAGATAAAGGATGAGAGGGAATATATTCTTAATTTCTCCACAAATTAGAATATAGAGTATTTGCCGAAGAAATCCGTATAGTTTTAGTTGTTTTGTGATGTAAGGTTCGAGATATAACCGCAAACAAAAAAGTCTTAGTCGAAATTAATACATTCCAGCCTATTTCTATATGTACAAATGAGAAATTTAATCTACGATAGACTCCATAGGAGTGTCTTACCAAGTCCCTAGTTTAGAGTTATTCTTGGATCGGAGAGAGTTGACATCCGAAACCAATAACGTCTAGCGTTTCGTTGTTTCGTTAGATAAGACTAATTGCTAAACAAACTACTTTGATTGGTAAATGGGCTCCTAACCATCTTTATAACGTTGGTAGTTTACTGTAGTTTGTGTTCAATGCGTCTTGAAAACCACATAATAAAGCTAATCGAGACTAGATGTAAGAGTTTTATATGTTGTATTCTAGCAGATAGGTGCAATATGGATTTGCAGCTCATATTTGTCTTATTTTATACGTTTTTGAACAAGTTACGAAGATTAATCAAAGAATAGGTTTTTATATGTGATGTGTTAAAAGGAAAAATGAATAAGCTATCTATATGTGAAATAGTGTTTAATTTTGTATATAGGTAGTAAGATTCTCACCACTATCCAAGATGTAATATTTGTAATATCTTGCATCAAATAGTACGCCGTCGCCAGATCTTAGAATTAAAGATATAAATGATTTAATTTTTCAAAATTCCAGCCTAATTGCCGCTTGAGTTCAGAAAAGGGAAACACACCGAAAAAATTTAATATTCTTGAGTCATGATGTCCAAAATATAATGAAAACACTATTACCATTTCATGAGAATTCCTTAGCATTCCCCTATGAATATTTTTGTTTTATATAAAATAAGTTATTGGGAGTGTTACAAGACCCATGTGTAATGCGAAATGCCATTGTCAGAAGTTTAATGGGGAATAAAGCGTTGTAAGATAAAGATAAAAATTCTCCACTATTGAACATACTACAAAAAAGGCGGTGATTGTGGCTATCCGCTATTAATAAGCTATAAATATTCTCCACTAAGATATTAAAGGAATAAAGGTTTAAAGAGATATTCTAACGGAATCAAAATTTTAAAATTTCTATTAGAACTAAAGTAATTTGAGAGTAGTATATAAACAAATTGGATATTTAGTTTTTGGTCACAACACTTCATTCTCACACCAACAACACATACTGTCGGGGTAGTGTATTAAACCTACAAAGTTTCTATCTATATCTTAGCTTGTGTGGTTTCATTTATATATGATACATTAAATGTAGTACTTTTATTTCATGCAAAGATTTATCTGTTAATAACCTTATAATATGACAATTTTTTGCACATAACCACAGGCAAAACTACTAGCAAACAAGGAATGGCGTCGACACAAGTGCAATGTGATGCAAGTTCGGTCGAACTGTTGGACCAGGCGCAGAGTGGAGCTCAAGTGAACATGACCAATAAGACCGTTTTCCCAATGGTTTATGAGCGGTCAGTAAGTTGGTCTGGGTACCCGTACGGTAATGATTTTCCAAAAAACCTTACGCCGAACAGTGCCGTAAGTTTTACCCATGTCAAGGGTGGCATCATTGGGTCAAAGGCCGCGGTGGTGTACACTGGAAAAAACGCCTTGGGAGCAGACTGTTCCTGGGTTTTAGCTTGGGAGGCACCCGCTGACACCTCTGCAGCAACCCCAAATAAGGTAATATAGTCCACCATAATGTTCCTTTAGTTAGTACGTCATGTGCTTCTAGTTCATTCCCTCCCGTTTAACTTTTTTTTGTGATTCATTCCCTCCCGTTTAACTTTATTCGTGTTCTACATTAGATACTTCCCTAAACGTTGTCTTCTGTGTTTGATCGAAGGTGTATGTTTATTGTGGCTCTAAAACCGAAGTTGCTGGTATGAGTTTTGGCCAAATTGAGATGAATTTGAATAACAGTGTACAAGCTTCTGACAACGCCAACTCGTTTTCAAAGACTAAGGTGGATGCTCTTATCCATGAGTTAAATGCAAACACAGCCACCGTCTTCGCAAACTATGATCTAATCATCTAAGCCTATATCAAAGCCTTAAGTGAATGGGGTCACATTTATCATGAAATTCTATGTCATTAGCTAGCATCCCAATCATAGCTAGCTTTTACTAGTAAGCAATATAATATTAAAATAATAATCGTGATAAATAATCCTATTCTTGTATCCTCTTATTATTAATATAAAAGGTCGATTATGTTATCGACTTGCATTGGCTACTCTTGTTTTTTGTTCAAAATTTTTTTATATTTTTGGGAGGCGCACCTACATACTATGCCTCTACGCTAATAAAAAACACTACGAATGTTGTTTTATTAGTGGAATGACACATGAGATTTATCTACATGAATATGATGTAAGAAACCGTACTATATGATCCAAAGTAACTTCAAATACTTATTTTGTCATTGAAATGTCAATTCTTTTCATAGAGTCGGCATATTAAAAGTGATCAAATAAGTGAATGTATTAATACATAAACTAAAATAAATATACAACATTGATCGAGTGTGGATCTAGAATGTATTTCTATCAATTTTTTCAAGCGAATCTTATGGCGCACTCCATCTCATATTCTCCCTTCGGATTAAAAATCGCTTATTAGACGATGGTTGTGTCAGTTTTCTTTCTCGAACTTTTTCGAATTTAGCGTTTTATATACACTCTTAGGCATAGTAATGTATCACGAGAACTAATCACACGCAATATTTTATTCGTTTCGTAACAAGCAAGATGAAAAAGTTTTTCGACTCGCAATTATAAGACTAAGCCGTTTAATTAAAAAGATCAGTGGCTCCGTTTCATTAAAAAAAATGGGGTACTTATATTTAAATCACAGCCATAACGTCCGAATTGTTTAGTAATGTATGTTTTACTTAATATTAAGTTAGTTTAATACTAAAGACATGATCGTATTGATTGTAGTGATTTTCCTGCAATGATATTGGAATTTCATTTATACAAGTTGTTCTATATGTTGTATTACGATTACTTTCCCTTGAAACAAATATGTAATGAATGAAAACCAACCCAGATAAAGGATGAGAGGGAATATATTCTTAATTTCTCCACAAATTAGAATATAGAGTATTTGCCGAAGAAATCCGTATTGTTTTAGTTGTTTTGTGATGTAAGGTTCGAGATATATATAACCGCAAACAAAAAAGTCTTAATCGAAATTAATACAGTCCAGTCTAATTCCATATGTACAAATGAGAAATTTAATCTAAGATAGACTCCATAGGAGTGTCTTACCAAGTTCCTAGTTTAGAGTTATTCTTGGATCGGAGAGAGTTGACATCCGAAACCAATAACGTCTAGCGTTTCGTTGTTTCGTTAGATAAGACTAATTGCTAAACAAACTACTTTGATTGGTAAATGGGCTCCTAACCATCTTTATAACGTTGGTAGTTTACTGTAGTTTGTGTTCAATGCGTCTTGAAAACCACATAATAAAGCTAATCGACACTAGATGTAAGAGTTTTATATGTTGTATTCTAGCAGATAGGTGCAATATGGATTTGCAGCTCATATTTGTCTTATTTTATACGTTTTTGAACAAGTTACGAAGATTAATCAAAGAATAGGTTTTTATATGTGATGTGTTAAAAGGAAAAATGAATAAGCTATCTATATGTGAAATAGTGTTTAATTTTATATATAGGTAGTAAGATTCTCACCACTATCCAAGATGTGATATTTGTAATATCTTGCATCAAATAGTACGTCGTCGCCAGATCTTAGAATTAAAGATATAAATGATTTAATTTTTCAAAATTCCAGCCTGCTTGCCGCTTGAGTTCAGAAAAGGGAAACACACCGAAAAAATTCAATATTCTTGAGTCATGATGTCCAAAATGTAATGAAAACACTATTACCATTTCATGAGAATTCCTTAGCATTCCCCTATGAATATTTTTGTTTTATATAAAATAAGTTATTGGGAGTGTTACAAGACCCATGTGCAATGCGAAATGCCATTGTCAGAAGTTTAATGGGGAATAAAGCGTTGTAAGATAAAGATAAAAATTCTCCACTATTGAACATACTACAAAAAAGGCAGTGATTGTGGCTATCCGCTATTAATAAGCTATAAATATTCTCCACTAAGATATTAAAGGAATAAAGGTTTAAAGAGATATTCTAACGGAATCAAAATTTAAAAATTTCTATTAGAACTAAAGTAATTTGAGAGTAGTATATAAACAAATTGGATGTTTAGTTTTTGGTCACAACACTTCATTTCACACCAACAACACAGTCGGGGTAGTGTATTAAACCTACAAAGTTTCTATCCATATCTTAGCTTGTGTGGTTTCGTTTATATATGACACACTAAATGTAGTACTTTTATTTCATGCAAAGATTTATCTGTTAATAACCTTATAATATGACAATTTTTTGCACATAACCACAGGCAAAACTACTAGCAAACAAGGAATGGCGTCGACACAAGTGCAATGTGATGCAAGTTCGGTCGAACTGTTGGACCAGGCGCAGAGTGGAGCTCAAGTGAACATGACCAATAAGACCGTTTTCCCAATGGTTTATGAGCGGTCAGTAAGTTTGTCTGGGTACCCGTACGGTAATGATTTTCCAAAAAACCTTACGCCGAACAGTGCCATAAGTTTTACCCATGTCAAGGGTGGCATCATTGGGTCAAAGGCCGCGGTGGTGTACACTGGAAAAAACGCCTTGGGAGCAGACTGTTCCTGGGTTTTAGCTTGGGAGGCACCCGCTGACACCTCTGCAGCAACCCCAAATAAGGTAATATAGTCCACCATAATGTTCCTTTAGTTAGTACGTCATGTGCTTCTAGTTCATTCCCTCCCGTTTAACTTTTTTTTGTGATTCATTCCCTCCCGTTTAACTTTTTTCGTGTTCTACATTAGATACTTCCCTAAACGTTGTCTTCTGTGTTTGATCGAAGGTGTATGTTTATTGTGGCTCTAAAACCGAAGTTGCTGGTATGAGTTTTGGCCAAATTGAGATGAATTTGAATAACAGTGTACAAGCTTCTGACAACGCCAACTCGTTTTCAAAGACTAAGGTGGATGCTCTTATCCATGAGTTAAATGCAAACACAGCCACCGTCTTCGCAAACTATGATCTAATCATCTAAGCCTATATCAAAGCCTTAAGTGAATGGGGTCACATTTATCATGAAATTCTATGTCATTAGCTAGCATCCCAATCATAGCTAGCTTTTACTAGTTAGCAATATAATATTAAAATAATAATCGTGATAAATAATCCTATTCTTGTATCCTCTTATTATTAATATAAAAGGTCGATTATGTTATCGACTTGCATTGGCTACTCTTGTTTTTTGTTCAAAATTTTTTTATATTTTTGGGAGGCGCACCTACATACTATGCCTCTACGCTAATAAAAAACACTACGAATGTTGTTTTATTAGTGGAATGACACATGAGATTTATCTACATGAATATGATGTAAGAAACCGTACTATATGATCCAAAGTAACTTCAAATACTTATTTTGTCATTGAAATGTCAATTCTTTTCATAGAGTCGGCATATTAAAAGTGATCAAATAAGTGAATGTATTAATACATAAACTAAAATAAATATACAACATTGATCGAGTGTGGATCTAGAATGTATTTCTATCAATTTTTTCAAGCGAATCTTATGGCGCACTCCATCTCATATTCTCCCTTCGGATTAAAAATCGCTTATTAGACGATGGTTGTGTCAGTTTTCTTTCTCGAACTTTTTCCAATTTAGCGTTTTATATACACGCTTAGGCATAGTAATGTATCACGAGAACTAATCACACGCAATATTTTATTCGTTTCGTAACAAGCAAGATGTAAATGTTTTTCGACTCGCAATTATAAGACTAAGCCGTTTAATTAAAAAGATCAGTGGCTCCGTTTCATTAAAATTAAAAAAAAAATGGGGTACTTATATTTAAATCACAGCCATAACGTCCGAATTGTTTAGTAATGTATGTTTTACTTAATATTAATTTAGTTTAATACTAAAGACATGATCGTATCGATTGTAGTGATTTTCCTGCAATGATATTGAAATTTCATTTATACAAGTTGTTCTATATGTTGTATTACGATTACTTTCCCTTGAAACAAATATCTAATGAATGAAAACCAACCCAGATAAAGGATGAGAGGGAATATATTCTTAATTTCTCCACAAATTAGAATATAAAGTATTTGCCGAAGAAATCCGTATTGTTTTAGTTGTTTTGTGATGTAAGGTTCGAGATATATATAACCGCAAACAAAAAAGTCTTAATCGAAATTAATACAGTCCACTCTAATTCCATATGTACAAATGAGAAATTTAATCTAAGATAGACTCCATAGGAGTGTCTTACCAAGTTCCTAGTTTAGAGTTATTCTTGGATCGGAGAGAGTTGACATCCGAAACCAATAACGTCTAGCGTTTCGTTGTTTCGTTAGATAAGACTAATTGCTAAACAAACTACTTTGATTGGTAAATGGGCTCCTAACCATCTTTATAACGTTGGTAGTTTACTGTAGTTTGTGTTCAATGCGTCTTGAAAACCACTTAATAAAGCTAATCGACACTAGATGTAAGAGTTTTATATGTTGTATTCTAGCAGATAGGTGCAATATGGATTTGCAGCTCATATTTGTCTTATTTTATACGTTTTTGAACAAGTTACGAAGATTAATCAAAGAATAGGTTTTTATATGTGATGTGTTAAAAGGAAAAATGAATAAGCTATCTATATGTGAAATAGTGTTTAATTTTGTATATAGGTAGTAAGATTCTCACCACTATCCAAGATGTGATATTTGTAATATCTTGCATCAAATAGTACGCCGTCGCCAGATCTTAGAATTAAAGATATAAATGATTTAATTTTTCAAAATTCCAGCCTGCTTGCCGCTTGAGTTCAGAAAAGGGAAACACACCGAAAAAATTCAATATTCTTGAGTCATGATGTCCAAAATGTAATGAAAACACTATTACCATTTCATGAGAATTCCTTAGCATTCCCCTATGAATATTTTTGTTTTATATAAAATAAGTTATTGGGAGTGTTACAAGACCCATGTGCAATGCGAAATGCCATTGTCAGAAGTTTAATGGGGAATAAAGCGTTGTAAGATAAAGATAAAAATTCTTCACTATTGAACATACTACAAAAAAGGCGGTGATTGTGGCTATCCGCTATTAATAAGCTATAAATATTCTCCACTAAGATATTAAAGGCATAAAGGTTTAAAGAGATATTCTAACGGAATCAAAATTTTAAAATTTCTATTAGAACTAAAGTAATTTGAGAGTAGTATATAAACAAATTGGATGTTTAGTTTTTGGTCACAACACTTCATTCTCACACCAACAACACAGTCGGGGTAGTGTATTAAACCTACAAAGTTTCTATCCATATCTTAGCTTGTGTGGTTTCGTTTATATATGATACATTAAATGTAGTACTTTTATTTCATGCAAAGATTTATCTGTTAATAACCTTATAATATGACAATTTTTTGCACATAACCACAGGCAAAACTACTAGCAAACAAGGAATGGCGTCGACACAAGTGCAATGTGATGCAAGTTCGGTCGAACTGTTGGACCAGGCGCAGAGTGGAGCTCAAGTGAACATGACCAATAAGACCGTTTTCCCAATTGTTTATGAGCGGTCAGTAAGTTGGTCTGGGTACCCGTACGGTAATGATTTTCCAAAAAACCTTACGCCGAACAGTGCCATAAGTTTTACCCATGTCAAGGGTGGCATCATTGGGTCAAAGGCCGCGGTGGTGTACACTGGAAAAAACGCCTTGGGAGCAGATTGTTCCTGGGTTTTAGCTTGGGAGGCACCCGCTGACACCTCTGCAGCAACCCCAAATAAGGTAATATAGTCCACCATAATGTTCCTTTAGTTAGTACGTCATGTGCTTCTAGTTCATTCCCTCCCGTTTAACTTTTTTTTGTGTTTCATTCCCTCCCGTTTAACTTTTTTCGTGTTCTCCATTAGATACTTCCCTAAACATTGTCTTCTATGTTTGATCGAAGGTGTATGTTTATTGTGGCTCTAAAACCGAAGTTGCTGGTATGAGTTTTGGCCAAATTGAGATGAATTTGAATAACAGTGTACAAGCTTCTGACAACGCCAACTCGTTTTCAAAGACTAAGGTGGATGCTCTTATCCATGAGTTAAATGCAAACACAGCCACCGTCTTCGCAAACTATGATCTAATCATCTAAGCCTATATCAAAGCCTTAAGTGAATGGGGTCACATTTATCATGAAATTCTATGTCATTAGCTAGCATCCCAATCATAGCTAGCTTTTACTAGTTAGCAATATAATATTAAAATAATAATCGTGATAAATAATCCTATTCTTGTATCCTCTTATTATTAATATAAAAGGTCGATTATGTTATCGACTTACATTGGCTACTCTTGTTTTTTGTTCAAAAATGTTTTTATATTTTTGGGAGGCGCACCTACATACTATGCCTCTACGCTTATAAAAAAAACTACGAATGTTGTTTTATTAGTGGAATGACAGATGAGATTTATCTACATGAATATGATGTAAGAAACCGTACTATATGATCCAAAGTAACTTCAAATACTTATTTTGTCATTGAAATGTCAATTCTTTTCATAGAGTCGGCATATTAAAAGTGATCAAATAAGTGAATGTATTAATACATAAACTAAAATAAATATACAACATTGATCGAGTGTGGATCTAGAATGTATTTCTATCAATTTTTTCAAGCGAATCTTATGGCGCACTCCATCTCATATTCTCCCTTCGGATTAAAAATCGCTTATTAGACGATAGTTGTGTCAGTTTTCTTTCTCGAACTATTTCGAATTTAGCGTTTTATATACACGCTGAGGCATAGTAATGTATCACGAGAACTAATCACGCGCAATATTTTATTCGTTTCGTAACAAGCAAGATGAATAAGTTTTTCGACTCGCAATTATAAGACTAAGCCGTTTAATTAAAAAGATCAGTGGCTCCGTTTCATTAAAAAAAATGGCGTACTTATATTTTAATCGCAGCCATAACTTCCGAATTGTTTAGTAATGTATGTTTTACTTAATATTAATTTAGTTTAATACTAAAAACATGATCGTATTGATTGTAGTGATTTTTCTGCAATGATATTGGAATTTCATTTATACAAGTTGTTCTATATGTTGTATTACGATTACTTTCCCTTGAAACAAATATCTAATGAATGAAAACCAACCCAGATAAAGGATGAGAGGGAATATATTCTTAATTTCTCCACAAATTAGAATATAGAGTATTTGCCGAAGAAATCCGTATTGTTTTAGTTGTTTTGTGATGTAAGGTTCGAGATATATATAACCGCAAACAAAAAAGTCTTAATCGAAATTAATACAGTCCAGTCTAATTCCATATGTACAAATGAGAAATTTAATCTAAGATAGACTCCATAGGAGTGTCTTACCAACTCCCTAGTTTAGAGTTATTCTTGGATCGGAGAGAGTTGACATCCGAAACCAATAACGTCTAGCGTTTCGTTGTTTCGTTAGATAAGGCTAGTTGCTAAACAAACTACTTTGATTGGTAAATGGGCTCCTAACCATCTTTATAACGTTGGTAGTTTACTGTAGTTTGTGTTCAATGTGTCTTGAAAACCACATAATAAAGCTAATCGACACTAGATATAAGAGTTTTATATGTTGTATTCTAGCAGATAGGTGCAATATGGATTTGCAGCTCACATTTGTCTTATTTTATATCTTTTTGAACAAGTTACGAAGATTTATCAAAGAATAGGTTTTTATATGTGATGTGTTAAAAGGAAAAATGAATAAGCTATCTATATGTGAAATAGTGTTTAATTTTGTATATAGGTAGTAAGATTCTCACCACTATCCAAGATGTGATATTTGTAATATCTTGCATCAAATAGTACGTCGTCGCCAGATCTTAGAATTAAAGATATAAATGATTTGATTTTTCAAAATTCCAGCCCGCTTGCCGCTTGAGTTCAGAAAATGGAAACACATCGAAAAAAATTCAATATTCGTAAGTCATGATGTCCAAAATGTAATGAAAACACTATTACCACTTCCTGAGAATTCCTTAGCATTCCCCTATGAATATTTTTGTTTTATATAAAATAAGTTATTGAGAGTGTTACAAGACCCATGTGCAATGCGAAATGCCATTGTCAGAAGTTTAATGGGGAATAAAGCGTTGGAAGATAAAGATAAAAGTTCTCCAGTATTGAACAGACTACAAAAAAGGCGGTAATTGTGGCTATCCGCTATTAATAAGCTATAAATATTCTCCACTAAGATATTAAAGGAATAAAGGTTTAAAAAGATATTCTAACGGAATCAAAGTTTTAAAATTTCTATTAGAACTAAAGTAATTTGAGAGTAGTATATAAACAAATTGGATGTTTAGTTTTTGGTCACAACACTTCATTCTCACACCAACAACACATTCGGGGTAGTGTATTAAACCTACAAAGTTTCTATCCATATCTTAGCTTGTGTGGTTTCGTTTATATATGATACATTAAATGTAGTACTTTTATTCATGCAAAGATTTATCTGTTAATAACCTTATAATATGACAATTTTTTGCACATAACCACAGGCAAAACTACTAGCAAACAAGGAATGGCGTCGACACAAGTGCAATGTGATGCAAGTTCGGTCGAACTGTTGGACCAGGCGCAGAGTGGAGCTCAAGTGAACATGACCAATAAGACCGTTTTCCCAATGGTTTATGAGCGGTCAGTAAGTTGGTCTGGGTACCCGTACGGTAATGATTTTCCAAAAAACCTTACGCCGAACAGTGCCATAAGTTTTACCCATGTCAAGGGTGGCATCATTGGGTCAAAGGCCGCGGTGGTGTACACTGGAAAAAACGCCTTGGGAGCAGACTGTTCCTGGGTTTTAGCTTGGGAGGCACCCGCTGACACCTCTGCAGCAACCCCAAATAAGGTAATATAGTCCACCATAATGTTCCTTTAGTTAGTACGTCATGTGCTTCTAGTTCATTCCCTCCCGTTTAACTTTTTTCGTGTTCTCCATTAGATACTTCCCTAAACGTTGTCTTCTATGTTTGATCGAAGGTGTATGTTTATTGTGGCTCTAAAACCGAAGTTGCTGGTATGAGTTTTGGCCAAATTGAGATGAATTTGAATAACAGTGTACAAGCTTCTGACAACGCCAACTCGTTTTCAAAGACTAAGGTGGATGCTCTTATCCATGAGTTAAATGCAAACACAGCCACCGTCTTCGCAAACTATGATCTAATCATCTAAGCCTATATCAAAGCCTTAAGTGAATGGGGTCACATTTATCATGAAATTCTATGTCATTAGCTAGCATCCCAATTATAGCTAGCTTTTACTTGTAAGCAATATAATATTAAAATAATAATCGTGATAAATAATCCGATTCTTGTATCCTCTTATTATTAATATAAAAGGTCGATTATGTTATCGACTTGCATTGGCTACTCTTGTTTTTTGTTCAAAATGTTTTTATATTTTTAGGAGGCGCACCTACATACTATGCCTCTACGCTAATAAAAAAACACTACGAATGTTGTTTTATTAGTGGAATGACACATGAGATTTATCTACATGAATATGATGTAAGAAACCGTACTATATGATCCAAAGTAATTTCAAATACTTATTTTGTCATTGAAATGTCAATTCTTTTCATAGAGTCGGCATATTAAAAGTGATCAAATAAGTGAATGTATTAATACATAAACTAAAATAAATATACAATATTGATCGAGTGTGGATCTAGAATGTATTTCTATCAATTTTTTCAAGCGAATCTTATGGCGCACTCCATCTCATATTCTCCCTTCGGATTAAAAATCGCTTATTAGACGATGGTTGTATCAGTTTTCTTTCTCGAACTTTTTCGAATTTAGCGTTTTACATACACGCTTAGGCATAGTAATGTATCGCGAGAACTAATCACACGCAATATTTTATTCGTTTCGTAACAAGCAAGATGAAAAAGTTTTTCGACTCGCAATTATAAGACTAAGCCATTTAATTAAAAAGATCAGTGGCTCCGTTTCATTAAAAAAAAATGGGGTACTTATATTTAAATCACAGCCATAACGTCCGAATTGTTTAGTAATGTATGTTTTACTTAATATTAATTTAGTTTAATACTAAAGACATGATCGTATTGATTGTAGTGATTTTCCTGCAATGATATTGGAATTTCATTTATACAAGTTGTTCTATATGTTGTATTACAATTACTTTCCCTTGAAACAAATATCTAATGAATGAAAACCAACCCAGATAAAGGATGAGAGGGAATATATTCTTAATTTCTCCACAAATTAGAATATAGAGTATTTGCCGAAGAAATCCGTATTGTTTTAGTTGTTTTGTGATGTAAGGTTCGAGATATATATAACCGCAAACAAAAAAGTCTTAATCGAAATTAATACAGTCCAGTCTAATTCCATATGTACAAATGAGAAATTTAATCTAAGATAGACTCCATAGGAGTGTCTTACCAACTCCCTAGTTTAGAGTTATTCTTGGATCGGAGAGAGTTGACATCCGAAACCAATAACGTCTAACGTTTCGTTGTTTCGTTAGATAAGGCTAGTTGCTAAACAAACTACTTTGATTGGTAAATGGGCTCCTAACCATCTTTATAACGTTGGTAGTTTACTGTAGTTTGTGTTCAATGTGTCTTGAAAACCACATAATAAAGCTAATCGACACTAGATATAAGAGTTTTATATGTTGTATTCTAGCAGATAGGTGCAATATGGATTTGCAGCTCACATTTGTCTTATTTTATACGTTTTTGAACAAGTTACGAAGATTTATCAAAGAATAGGTTTTTATATGTGATGTGTTAAAAGGAAAAATGAATAAGCTATCTATATGTGAAATAGTGTTTAATTTTGTATATAGGTAGTAAGATTCTCACCACTATCCAAGATGTGATATTTGTAATATCTTGCATCAAATAGTACGTCGTCGCCAGATCTTAGAATTAAAGATATAAATGATTTGATTTTTCAAAATTCCAGCCTGCTTGCCGCTTGAGTTCAGAAAATGGAAACACATCGAAAAAAATTCAATATTCGTGAGTCATGATGTCCAAAATGTAATGAAAACACTATTACCACTTCCTGAGAATTCCATAGCATTCCCCTATGAATATTTTTGTTTTATATAAAATAAGTTATTGAGAGTGTTACAAGACCCATGTGCAATGCGAAATGCCATTGTCAGAAGTTTAATGGGGAATAAAGCGTTGGAAGATAAAGATAAAAGTTCTCCACTATTGAACAGACTACAAAAAAGGCGGTAATTGTGGCTATCCGCTATTAATAAGCTATAAATATTCTCCACTAAGATATTAAAGGAATAAAGGTTTAAAAAGATATTCTAACGGAATCAAAGTTTTAAAATTTCTATTAGAACTAAAGTAATTTGAGAGTAGTATATAAACAAATTGGATGTTTAGTTTTTGGTCACAACACTTCATTCTCACACCAACAACACATTCGGGGTAGTGTATTAAACCTACAAAGTTTCTATCCATATCTTAGCTTGTGTGGTTTCGTTTATATATGATACATTAAATGTAGTACTTTTATTTCATGCAAAGATTTATCTGTTAATAACCTTATAATATGACAATTTTTTGCACATAACCACAGGCAAAACTACTAGCAAACAAGGAATGGCGTCGACACAAGTGCAATGTGATGCAAGTTCGGTCGAACTGTTGGACCAGGCGCAGAGTGGAGCTCAAGTGAACATGACCAATAAGACCGTTTTCCCAATGGTTTATGAGCGGTCAGTAAGTTGGTCTGGGTACCCGTACGGTAATGATTTTCCAAAAAACCTTACGCCGAACAGTGCCATAAGTTTTACCCATGTCAAGGGTGGCATCATTGGGTCAAAGGCCGCGGTGGTGTACACTGGAAAAAACGCCTTGGGAGCAGACTGTTCCTGGGTTTTAGCTTGGGAGGCACCCGCTGACACCTCTGCAGCAACCCCAAATAAGGTAATATAGTCCACCATAATGTTCCTTTAGTTAGTACGTCATGTGCTTCTAGTTCATTCCCTCCCGTTTAACTTTTTTCGTGTTCTCCATTAGATACTTCCCTAAACGTTGTCTTCTATGTTTGATCGAAGGTGTATGTTTATTGTGGCTCTAAAACCGAAGTTGCTGGTATGAGTTTTGGCCAAATTGAGATGAATTTGAATAACAGTGTACAAGCTTCTGACAACGCCAACTCGTTTTCAAAGACTAAGGTGGATGCTCTTATCCATGAGTTAAATGCAAACACAGCCACCGTCTTCGCAAACTATGATCTAATCATCTAAGCCTATATCAAAGCCTTAAGTGAATGGGGTCACATTTATCATGAAATTCTATGTCATTAGCTAGCATCCCAATTATAGCTAGCTTTTACTAGTAAGCAATATAATATTAAAATAATAATCGTGATAAATAATCCTATTCTTGTATCCTCTTATTATTAATATAAAAGGTCGATTATGTTATCGACTTGCATTGGCTACTCTTGTTTTTTGTTCAAAATGTTTTTATATTTTTAGGAGGCGCACCTACATACTATGCCTCTACGCTAATAAAAAAACACTACGAATGTTGTTTTATTAGTGGAATGACACATGAGATTTATCTACATGAATATGATGTAAGAAACCGTACTATATGATCCAAAGTAATTTCAAATACTTATTTTGTCATTGAAATGTCAATTCTTTTCATAGAGTCGGCATATTAAAAGTGATCAAATAAGTGAATGTATTAATACATAAACTAAAATAAATATACAATATTGATCGAGTGTGGATCTAGAATGTATTTCTATCAATTTTTTCAAGCGAATCTTATGGCGCACTCCATCTCATATTCTCCCTTCGGATTAAAAATCGCTTATTAGACGATGGTTGTATCAGTTTTCTTTCTCGAACTTTTTCGAATTTAGCGTTTTACATACACGCTTAGGCATAGTAATGTATCGCGAGAACTAATCACACGCAATATTTTATTCGTTTCGTAACAAGCAAGATGAAAAAGTTTTTCGACTCGCAATTATAAGACTAAGCCATTTAATTAAAAAGATCAGTGGCTCCGTTTCATTAAAAAAAAATGGGGTACTTATATTTAAATCACAGCCATAACGTCCGAATTGTTTAGTAATGTATGTTTTACTTAATATTAATTTAGTTTAATACTAAAGACATGATCGTATTGATTGTAGTGATTTTCCTGCAATGATATTGGAATTTCATTTATACAAGTTGTTCTATATGTTGTATTACAATTACTTTCCCTTGAAACAAATATCTAATGAATGAAAACCAACCCAGATAAAGGATGAGAGGGAATATATTCTTAATTTCTCCACAAATTAGAATATAGAGTATTTGCCGAAGAAATCCGTATTGTTTTAGTTGTTTTGTGATGTAAGGTTCGAGATATATATAACCGCAAACAAAAAAGTCTTAATCGAAATTAATACAGTCCAGTCTAATTCCATATGTACAAATGAGAAATTTAATCTAAGATAGACTCCATAGGAGTGTCTTACCAACTCCCTAGTTTAGAGTTATTCTTGGATCGGAGAGAGTTGACATCCGAAACCAATAACGTCTAGCGTTTCGTTGTTTCGTTAGATAAGGCTAGTTGCTAAACAAACTACTTTGATTGGTAAATGGGCTCCTAACCATCTTTATAACGTTGGTAGTTTACTGTAGTTTGTGTTCAATGTGTCTTGAAAACCACATAATAAAGCTAATCGACACTAGATATAAGAGTTTTATATGTTGTATTCTAGCAGATAGGTGCAATATGGATTTGCAGCTCACATTTGTCTTATTTTATACGTTTTTGAACAAGTTACGAAGATTTATCAAAGAATAGGTTTTTATATGTGATGTGTTAAAAGGAAAAATGAATAAGCTATCTATATGTGAAATAGTGTTTAATTTTGTATATAGGTAGTAAGATTCTCACCACTATCCAAGATGTGATATTTGTAATATCTTGCATCAAATAGTACGTCGTCGCCAGATCTTAGAATTAAAGATATAAATGATTTGATTTTTCAAAATTCCAGCCTGCTTGCCGCTTGAGTTCAGAAAATGGAAACACATCGAAAAAAATTCAATATTCGTGAGTCATGATGTCCAAAATGTAATGAAAACACTATTACCACTTCCTGAGAATTCCTTAGCATTCCCCTATGAATATTTTTGTTTTATATAAAATAAGTTATTGAGAGTGTTACAAGACCCATGTGCAATGCGAAATGCCATTGTCAGAAGTTTAATGGGGAATAAAGCGTTGGAAGATAAAGATAAAGTTCTCCACTATTGAACAGACTACAAAAAAGGCGGTAATTGTGGCTATCCGCTATTAATAAGCTATAAATATTCTCCACTAAGATATTAAAGGAATAAAGGTTTAAAAAGATATTCTAACGGAATCAAAGTTTTAAAATTTCTATTAGAACTAAAGTAATTTGAGAGTAGTATATAAACAAATTGGATGTTTAGTTTTTGGTCACAACACTTCATTCTCACACCAACAACACATTCGGGGTAGTGTATTAAACCTACAAAGTTTCTATCCATATCTTAGCTTGTGTGGTTTCGTTCATATATGATACATTAAATGTAGTACTTTTATTTCATGCAAAGATTTATCTGTTAATAACCTTATAATATGACAATTTTTTGCACATAACCACAGGCAAAACTACTAGCAAACAAGGAATGGCGTCGACACAAGTGCAATGTGATGCAAGTTCGGTCGAACTGTTGGACCAGGCGCAGAGTGGAGCTCAAGTGAACATGACCAATAAGACCGTTTTCCCAATGGTTTATGAGCGGTCAGTAAGTTGGTCTGGGTACCCGTACGGTAATGATTTTCCAAAAAACCTTACGCCGAACAGTGCCATAAGTTTTACCCATGTCAAGGGTGGCATCATTGGGTCAAAGGCCGCGGTGGTGTACACTGGAAAAAACGCCTTGGGAGCAGACTGTTGCTGGGTTTTAGCTTGGGAGGCACCCGCTGACACCTCTGCAGCAACCCCAAATAAGGTAATATAGTCCACCATAATGTTCCTTTAGTTAGTACGTCATGTGCTTCTAGTTCATTCCCTCCCGTTTAACTTTTTTCGTGTTCTCCATTAGATACTTCCCTAAACGTTGTCTTCTATGTTTGATCGAAGGTGTATGTTTATTGTGGCTCTAAAACCGAAGTTGCTGGTATGAGTTTTGGCCAAATTGAGATGAATTTGAATAACAGTGTACAAGCTTCTGACAACGCCAACTCGTTTTCAAAGACTAAGGTGGATGCTCTTATCCATGAGTTAAATGCAAACACAGCCACCGTCTTCGCAAACTATGATCTAATCATCTAAGCCTATATCAAAGCCTTAAGTGAATGGGGTCACATTTATCATGAAATTCTATGTCATTAGCTAGCATCCCAATTATATCTAGCTTTTACTAGTAAGCAATATAATATTAAAATAATAATCGTGATAAATAATCCTATTCTTGTATCCTCTTATTATTAATATAAAAGGTCGATTATGTTATCGACTTGCATTGGCTACTCTTGTTTTTTGTTCAAAATGTTTTTATATTTTTAGGAGGCGCACCTACATACTATGCCTCTACGCTAATAAAAAAACACTACGAATGTTGTTTTATTAGTGGAATGACACATGAGATTTATCTACATGAATATGATGTAAGAAACCGTACTATATGATCCAAAGTAATTTCAAATACTTATTTTGTCATTGAAATGTCAATTCTTTTCATAGAGTCGGCATATTAAAAGTGATCAAATAAGTGAATGTATTAATACATAAACTAAAATAAATATACAATATTGATCGAGTGTGGATCTAGAATGTATTTCTATCAATTTTTTCAAGCGAATCTTATGGCGCACTCCATCTCATATTCTCCCTTCGGATTAAAAATCGCTTATTAGACGATGGTTGTATCAGTTTTCTTTCTCGAACTTTTTCGAATTTAGCGTTTTACATACACGCTTAGGCATAGTAATGTATCGCGAGAACTAATCACACGCAATATTTTATTCGTTTCGTAACAAGCAAGATGAAAAAGTTTTTCGACTCGCAATTATAAGACTAAGCCATTTAATTAAAAAGATCAGTGGCTCCGTTTCATTAAAAAAAAATGGGGTACTTATATTTAAATCACAGCCATAACGTCCGAATTGTTTAGTAATGTATGTTTTACTTAATATTAATTTAGTTTAATACTAAAGACATGATCGTATTGATTGTAGTGATTTTCCTGCAATGATATTGGAATTTCATTTATACAAGTTGTTCTATATGTTGTATTACAATTACTTTCCCTTGAAACAAATATCTAATGAATGAAAACCAACCCAGATAAAGGATGAGAGGGAATATATTCTTAATTTCTCCACAAATTAGAATATAGAGTATTTGCCGAAGAAATCCGTATTGTTTTAGTTGTTTTGTGATGTAAGGTTCGAGATATATATAACCGCAAACAAAAAAGTCTTAATCGAAATTAATACAGTCCAGTCTAATTCCATATGTACAAATGAGAAATTTAATCTAAGATAGACTCCATAGGAGTGTCTTACCAACTCCCTAGTTTAGAGTTATTCTTGGATCGGAGAGAGTTGACATCCGAAACCAATAACGTCTAGCGTTTCGTTGTTTCGTTAGATAAGGCTAGTTGCTAAACAAACTACTTTGATTGGTAAATGGGCTCCTAACCATCTTTATAACGTTGGTAGTTTACTGTAGTTTGTGTTCAATGTGTCTTGAAAACCACATAATAAAGCTAATCGACACTAGATATAAGAGTTTTATATGTTGTATTCTAGCAGATAGGTGCAATATGGATTTGCAGCTCACATTTGTCTTATTTTATACGTTTTTGAACAAGTTACGAAGATTTATCAAAGAATAGGTTTTTATATGTGATGTGTTAAAAGGAAAAATGAATAAGCTATCTATATGTGAAATAGTGTTTAATTTTGTATATAGGTAGTAAGATTCTCACCACTATCCAAGATGTGATATTTGTAATATCTTGCATCAAATAGTACGTCGTCGCCAGATCTTAGAATTAAAGATATAAATGATTTGATTTTTCAAAATTCCAGCCTGCTTGCCGCTTGAGTTCAGAAAATGGAAACACATCGAAAAAAATTCAATATTCGTGAGTCATGATGTCCAAAATGTAATGAAAACACTATTACCACTTCCTGAGAATTCCTTAGCATTCCCCTATGAATATTTTTGTTTTATATAAAATAAGTTATTGAGAGTGTTACAAGACCCATGTGCAATGCGAAATGCCATTGTCAGAAGTTTAATGGGGAATAAAGCGTTGGAAGATAAAGATAAAAGTTCTCCACTATTGAACAGACTACAAAAAAGGCGGTAATTGTGGCTATCCGCTATTAATAAGCTATAAATATTCTCCACTAAGATATTAAAGGAATAAAGGTTTAAAAAGATATTCTAACGGAATCAAAGTTTTAAAATTTCTATTAGAACTAAAGTAATTTGAGAGTAGTATATAAACAAATTGGATGTTTAGTTTTTGGTCACAACACTTCATTCTCACACCAACAACACATTCGGGGTAGTGTATTAAACCTACAAAGTTTCTATCCATATCTTAGCTTGTGTGGTTTCGTTTATATATGATACATTAAATGTAGTACTTTTATTTCATGCAAAGATTTATCTGTTAATAACCTTATAATATGACAATTTTTTGCACATAACCACAGGCAAAACTACTAGCAAACAAGGAATGGCGTCGACACAAGTGCAATGTGATGCAAGTTCGGTCGAACTGTTGGACCAGGCGCAGAGTGGAGCTCAAGTGAACATGACCAATAAGACCGTTTTCCCAATGGTTTATGAGCGGTCAGTAAGTTGGTCTGGGTACCCGTACGGTAATGATTTTCCAAAAAACCTTACGCCGAACAGTGCCATAAGTTTTACCCATGTCAAGGGTGGCATCATTGGGTCAAAGGCCGCGGTGGTGTACACTGGAAAAAACGCCTTGGGAGCAGACTGTTCCTGGGTTTTAGCTTGGGAGGCACCCGCTGACACCTCTGCAGCAACCCCAAATAAGGTAATATAGTCCACCATAATGTTCCTTTAGTTAGTACGTCATGTGCTTCTAGTTCATTCCCTCCCGTTTAACTTTTTTCGTGTTCTCCATTAGATACTTCCCTAAACGTTGTCTTCTATGTTTGATCGAAGGTGTATGTTTATTGTGGCTCTAAAACCGAAGTTGCTGGTATGAGTTTTGGCCAAATTGAGATGAATTTGAATAACAGTGTACAAGCTTCTGACAACGCCAACTCGTTTTCAAAGACTAAGGTGGATGCTCTTATCCATGAGTTAAATGCAAACACAGCCACCGTCTTCGCAAACTATGATCTAATCATCTAAGCCTATATCAAAGCCTTAAGTGAATGGGGTCACATTTATCATGAAATTCTATGTCATTAGCTAGCATCCCAATTATAGCTAGCTTTTACTAGTAAGCAATATAATATTAAAATAATAATCGTGATAAATAATCCTATTCTTGTATCCTCTTATTATTAATATAAAAGGTCGATTATGTTATCGACTTGCATTGGCTACTCTTGTTTTTTGTTCAAAATGTTTTTATATTTTTAGGAGGCGCACCTACATACTATGCCTCTACGCTAATAAAAAAACACTACGAATGTTGTTTTATTAGTGGAATGACACATGAGATTTATCTACATGAATATGATGTAAGAAACCGTACTATATGATCCAAAGTAATTTCAAATACTTATTTTGTCATTGAAATGTCAATTCTTTTCATAGAGTCGGCATATTAAAAGTGATCAAATAAGTGAATGTATTAATACATAAACTAAAATAAATATACAATATTGATCGAGTGTGGATCTAGAATGTATTTCTATCAATTTTTTCAAGCGAATCTTATGGCGCACTCCATCTCATATTCTCCCTTCGGATTAAAAATCGCTTATTAGACGATGGTTGTATCAGTTTTCTTTCTCGAACTTTTTCGAATTTAGCGTTTTACATACACGCTTAGGCATAGTAATGTATCGCGAGAACTAATCACACGCAATATTTTATTCGTTTCGTAACA
Organism: Spergularia bocconei; assembly: GCA_963457585.1. Classification (NCBI taxonomy): domain Eukaryota; kingdom Viridiplantae; phylum Streptophyta; class Magnoliopsida; order Caryophyllales; family Caryophyllaceae; genus Spergularia; species Spergularia bocconei. The sequence continues at coordinate 20,008,477 of OY734946.1, read as the reverse complement.
AGCAAGATGAAAAAGTTTTTCGACTCGCAATTATAAGACTAAGCCATTTAATTAAAAAGATCAGTGGCTCCGTTTCATTAAAAAAAAATGGGGTACTTATATTTAAATCACAGCCATAACGTCCGAATTGTTTAGTAATGTATGTTTTACTTAATATTAATTTAGTTTAATACTAAAGACATGATCGTATTGATTGTAGTGATTTTCCTGCAATGATATTGGAATTTCATTTATACAAGTTGTTCTATATGTTGTATTACAATTACTTTCCCTTGAAACAAATATCTAATGAATGAAAACCAACCCAGATAAAGGATGAGAGGGAATATATTCTTAATTTCTCCACAAATTAGAATATAGAGTATTTGCCGAAGAAATCCGTATTGTTTTAGTTGTTTTGTGATGTAAGGTTCGAGATATATATAACCGCAAACAAAAAAGTCTTAATCGAAATTAATACAGTCCAGTCTAATTCCATATGTACAAATGAGAAATTTAATCTAAGATAGACTCCATAGGAGTGTCTTACCAACTCCCTAGTTTAGAGTTATTCTTGGATCGGAGAGAGTTGACATCCGAAACCAATAACGTCTAGCGTTTCGTTGTTTCGTTAGATAAGGCTAGTTGCTAAACAAACTACTTTGATTGGTAAATGGGCTCCTAACCATCTTTATAACGTTGGTAGTTTACTGTAGTTTGTGTTCAATGTGTCTTGAAAACCACATAATAAAGCTAATCGACACTAGATATAAGAGTTTTATATGTTGTATTCTAGCAGATAGGTGCAATATGGATATGCAGCTCACATTTGTCTTATTTTATACTTTTTTGAACAAGTTACGAAGATTTATCAAAGAATAGGTTTTTATATGTGATGTGTTAAAAGGAAAAATGAATAAGCTATCTATATGTGAAATAGTGTTTAATTTTGTATATAGGTAGTAAGATTCTCACCACTATCCAAGATGTGATATTTGTAATATCTTGCATCAAATAGTACGTCGTCGCCAGATCTTAGAATTAAAGATATAAATGATTTGATTTTTCAAAATTCCAGCCTGCTTGCCGCTTGAGTTCAGAAAATGGAAACACATCGAAAAAAATTCAATATTCGTGAGTCATGATGTCCAAAATGTAATGAAAACACTATTACCACTTCCTGAGAATTCCTTAGCATTCCCCTATGAATATTTTTGTTTTATATAAAATAAGTTATTGAGAGTGTTACAAGACCCATGTGCAATGCGAAATGCCATTGTCAGAAGTTTAATGGGGAATAAAGCGTTGGAAGATAAAGATAAAAGTTCTCCACTATTGAACAGACTACAAAAAAGGCGGTAATTGTGGCTATCCGCTATTAATAAGCTATAAATATTCTCCACTAAGATATTAAAGGAATAAAGGTTTAAAAAGATATTCTAACGGAATCAAAGTTTTAAAATTTCTATTAGAACTAAAGTAATTTGAGAGTAGTATATAAACAAATTGGATGTTTAGTTTTTGGTCACAACACTTCATTCTCACACCAACAACACATTCGGGGTAGTGTATTAAACCTACAAAGTTTCTATCCATATCTTAGCTTGTGTGGTTTCGTTTATATATGATACATTAAATGTAGTACTTTTATTTCATGCAAAGATTTATCTGTTAATAACCTTATAATATGACAATTTTTTGCACATAACCACAGGCAAAACTACTAGCAAACAAGGAATGGCGTCGACACAAGTGCAATGTGATGCAAGTTCGGTCGAACTGTTGGACCAGGCGCAGAGTGGAGCTCAAGTGAACATGACCAATAAGACCGTTTTCCCAATGGTTTATGAGCGGTCAGTAAGTTGGTCTGGGTACCCGTACGGTAATGATTTTCCAAAAAACCTTACGCCGAACAGTGCCATAAGTTTTACCCATGTCAAGGGTGGCATCATTGGGTCAAAGGCCGCGGTGGTGTACACTGGAAAAAACGCCTTGGGAGCAGACTGTTCCTGGGTTTTAGCTTGGGAGGCACCCGCTGACACCTCTGCAGCAACCCCAAATAAGGTAATATAGTCCACCATAATGTTCCTTTAGTTAGTACGTCATGTGCTTCTAGTTCATTCCCTCCCGTTTAACTTTTTTCGTGTTCTCCATTAGATACTTCCCTAAACGTTGTCTTCTATGTTTGATCGAAGGTGTATGTTTATTGTGGCTCTAAAACCGAAGTTGCTGGTATGAGTTTTGGCCAAATTGAGATGAATTTGAATAACAGTGTACAAGCTTCTGACAACGCCAACTCGTTTTCAAAGACTAAGGTGGATGCTCTTATCCATGAGTTAAATGCAAACACAGCCACCGTCTTCGCAAACTATGATCTAATCATCTAAGCCTATATCAAAGCCTTAAGTGAATGGGGTCACATTTATCATGAAATTCTATGTCATTAGCTAGCATCCCAATTATAGCTAGCTTTTACTTGTAAGCAATATAATATTAAAATAATAATCGTGATAAATAATCCGATTCTTGTATCCTCTTATTATTAATATAAAAGGTCGATTATGTTATCGACTTGCATTGGTTACTCTTGTTTTTTGTTCAAAATGTTTTTATATTTTTAGGAGGCGCACCTACATACTATGCCTCTACGCTAATAAAAAAACACTACGAATGTTGTTTTATTAGTGGAATGACACATGAGATTTATCTACATGAATATGATGTAAGAAACCGTACTATATGATCCAAAGTAATTTCAAATACTTATTTTGTCATTGAAATGTCAATTCTTTTCATAGAGTCGGCATATTAAAAGTGATCAAATAAGTGAATGTATTAATACATAAACTAAAATAAATATACAATATTGATCGAGTGTGGATCTAGAATGTATTTCTATCAATTTTTTCAAGCGAATCTTATGGCGCACTCCATCTCATATTCTCCCTTCGGATTAAAAATCGCTTATTAGACGATGGTTGTATCAGTTTTCTTTCTCGAACTTTTTCGAATTTAGCGTTTTACATACACGCTTAGGCATAGTAATGTATCGCGAGAACTAATCACACGCAATATTTTATTCGTTTCGTAACAAGCAAGATGAAAAAGTTTTTCGACTCGCAATTATAAGACTAAGCCATTTAATTAAAAAGATCAGTGGCTCCGTTTCATTAAAAAAAAATGGGGTACTTATATTTAAATCACAGCCATAACGTCCGAATTGTTTAGTAATGTATGTTTTACTTAATATTATTTTAGTTTAATACTAAAGACATGATCGTATTGATTGTAGTGATTTTCCTGCAATGATATTGGAATTTCATTTATACAAGTTGTTCTATATGTTGTATTACAATTACTTTCCCTTGAAACAAATATCTAATGAATGAAAACCAACCCAGATAAAGGATGAGAGGGAATATATTCTTAATTTCTCCACAAATTAGAATATAGAGTATTTGCCGAAGAAATCCGTATTGTTTTAGTTGTTTTGTGATGTAAGGTTCGAGATATATATAACCGCAAACAAAAAAGTCTTAATCGAAATTAATACAGTCCAGTCTAATTCCATATGTACAAATGAGAAATTTAATCTAAGATAGACTCCATAGGAGTGTCTTACCAACTCCCTAGTTTAGAGTTATTCTTGGATCGGAGAGAGTTGACATCCGAAACCAATAACGTCTAGCGTTTCGTTGTTTCGTTAGATAAGGCTAGTTGCTAAACAAACTACTTTGATTGGTAAATGGGCTCCTAACCATCTTTATAACGTTGGTAGTTTACTGTAGTTTGTGTTCAATGTGTCTTGAAAACCACATAATAAAGCTAATCGACACTAGATATAAGAGTTTTATATGTTGTATTCTAGCAGATAGGTGCAATATGGATTTGCAGCTCACATTTGTCTTATTTTATACGTTTTTGAACAAGTTACGAAGATTTATCAAAGAATAGGTTTTTATATGTGATGTGTTAAAAGGAAAAATGAATAAGCTATCTATATGTGAAATAGTGTTTAATTTTGTATATAGGTAGTAAGATTCTCACCACTATCCAAGATGTGATATTTGTAATATCTTGCATCAAATAGTACGTCGTCGCCAGATCTTAGAATTAAAGATACAAATGATTTGATTTTTCAAAATTCCAGCCTGCTTGCCGCTTGAGTTCAGAAAATGGAAACACATCGAAAAAAATTCAATATTCGTGAGTCATGATGTCCAAAATGTAATGAAAACACTATTACCACTCCTGAGAATTCCTTAGCATTCCCCTATGAATATTTTTGTTTTATATAAAATAAGTTATTGAGAGTGTTACAAGACCCATGTGCAATGCGAAATGCCATTGTCAGAAGTTTAATGGGGAATAAAGCGTTGGAAGATAAAGATAAAAGTTCTCCACTATTGAACAGACTACAAAAAAGGCGGTAATTGTGGCTATCCGCTATTAATAAGCTATAAATATTCTCCACTAAGATATTAAAGGAATAAAGGTTTAAAAAGATATTCTAACGGAATCAAAGTTTTAAAATTTCTATTAGAACTAAAGTAATTTGAGAGTAGTATATAAACAAATTGGATGTTTAGTTTTTGGTCACAACACTTCATTCTCACACCAACAACACATTCGGGGTAGTGTATTAAACCTACAAAGTTTCTATCCATATCTTAGCTTGTGTGGTTTCGTTTATATATGATACATTAAATGTAGTACTTTTATTTCATGCAAAGATTTATCTGTTAATAACCTTATAATATGACAATTTTTTGCACATAACCACAGGCAAAACTACTAGCAAACAAGGAAAGGCGTCGACACAAGTGCAATGTGATGCAAGTTCGGTCGAACTGTTGGACCAGGCGCAGAGTGGAGCTCAAGTGAACATGACCAATAAGACCGTTTTCCCAATGGTTTATGAGCGGTCAGTAAGTTGGTCTGGGTACCCGTACGGTAATGATTTTCCAAAAAACCTTACGCCGAACAGTGCCATAAGTTTTACCCATGTCAAGGGTGGCATCATTGGGTCAAAGGCCGCGGTGGTGTACACTGGAAAAAACGCCTTGGGAGCAGACTGTTCCTGGGTTTTAGCTTGGGAGGCACCCGCTGACACCTCTGCAGCAACCCCAAATAAGGTAATATAGTCCACCATAATGTTCCTTTAGTTAGTACGTCATGTGCTTCTAGTTCATTCCCTCCCGTTTAACTTTTTTCGTGTTCTCCATTAGATACTTCCCTAAACGTTGTCTTCTATGTTTGATCGAAGGTGTATGTTTATTGTGGCTCTAAAACCGAAGTTGCTGGTATGAGTTTTGGCCAAATTGAGATGAATTTGAATAACAGTGTACAAGCTTCTGACAACGCCAACTCGTTTTCAAAGACTAAGGTGGATGCTCTTATCCATGAGTTAAATGCAAACACAGCCACCGTCTTCGCAAACTATGATCTAATCATCTAAGCCTATATCAAAGCCTTAAGTGAATGGGGTCACATTTATCATGTAATTCTATGTCATTAGCTAGCATCCCAATTATAGCTAGCTTTTACTTGTAAGCAATATAATATTAAAATAATAATCGTGATAAATAATCCGATTCTTGTATCCTCTTATTATTAATATAAAAGGTCGATTATGTTATCGACTTGCATTGGCTACTCTTGTTTTTTGTTCAAAATGTTTTTATATTTTTAGGAGGCGCACCTACATACTATGCCTCTACGCTAATAAAAAAACACTACGAATGTTGTTTTATTAGTGGAATGACACATGAGATTTATCTACATGAATATGATGTAAGAAACCGTACTATATGATCCAAAGTAATTTCAAATACTTATTTTGTCATTGAAATGTCAATTCTTTTCATAGAGTCGGCATATTAAAAGTGATCAAATAAGTGAATGTATTAATACATAAACTAAAATAAATATACAATATTGATCGAGTGTGGATCTAGAATGTATTTCTATCAATTTTTTCAACCGAATCTTATGGCGCACTCCATCTCATATTCTCCCTTCGGATTAAAAATCGCTTATTAGACGATGGTTGTATCAGTTTTCTTTCTCGAACTTTTTCGAATTTAGCGTTTTACATACACGCTTAGGCATAGTAATGTATCGCGAGAACTAATCACACGCAATATTTTATTCGTTTCGTAACAAGCAAGATGAAAAAGTTTTTCGACTCGCAATTATAAGACTAAGCCATTTAATTAAAAAGATCAGTGGCTCCGTTTCATTAAAAAAAAATGGGGTACTTATATTTAAATCACAGCCATAACGTCCGAATTGTTTAGTAATGTATGTTTTACTTAATATTAATTTAGTTTAATACTAAAGACATGATCGTATTGATTGTAGTGATTTTCCTGCAATGATATTGGAATTTCATTTATACAAGTTGTTCTATATGTTGTATTACAATTACTTTCCCTTGAAACAAATATCTAATGAATGAAAACCAACCCAGATAAAGGATGAGAGGGAATATATTCTTAATTTCTCCACAAATTAGAATATAGAGTATTTGCCGAAGAAATCCGTATTGTTTTAGTTGTTTTGTGATGTAAGGTTCGAGATATATATAACCGCAAACAAAAAAGTCTTAATCGAAATTAATACAGTCCAGTCTAATTCCATATGTACAAATGAGAAATTTAATCTAAGATAGACTCCATAGGAGTGTCTTACCAACTCCCTAGTTTAGAGTTATTCTTGGATCGGAGAGAGTTGACATCCGAAACCAATAACGTCTAGCGTTTCGTTGTTTCGTTAGATAAGGCTAGTTGCTAAACAAACTACTTTGATTGGTAAATGGGCTCCTAACCATCTTTATAACGTTGGTAGTTTACTGTAGTTTGTGTTCAATGTGTCTTGAAAACCACATAATAAAGCTAATCGACACTAGATATAAGAGTTTTATATGTTGTATTCTAGCAGATAGGTGCAATATGGATTTGCAGCTCACATTTGTCTTATTTTATACGTTTTTGAACAAGTTACGAAGATTTATCAAAGAATAGGTTTTTATATGTGATGTGTTAAAAGGAAAAATGAATAAGCTATCTATATGTGAAATAGTGTTTAATTTTGTATATAGGTAGTAAGATTCTCACCACTATCCAAGATGTGATATTTGTAATATCTCGCATCAAATAGTACGTCGTCGCCAGATCTTAGAATTAAAGATATAAATGATTTGATTTTTCAAAATTCCAGCCTGCTTGCCGCTTGAGTTCAGAAAATGGAAACACATTGAAAAAAATTCAATATTCGTGAGTCATGATGTCCAAAATGTAATGAAAACACTATTACCACTTCCTGAGAATTCCTTAGCATTCCCCTATGAATATTTTTGTTTTATATAAAATAAGTTATTGAGAGTGTTACAAGACCCATGTGCAATGCGAAATGCCATTGTCAGAAGTTTAATGGGGAATAAAGCGTTGGAAGATAAAGATAAAAGTTCTCCACTATTGAACAGACTACAAAAAAGGCGGTGATTGTGGCTATCCGCTATTAATAAGCTATAAATATTCTCCACTAAGATATTAAAAGAATAAAGGTTTAAAAAGATATTCTAACGGAATCAAAGTTTTAAAATTTCTATTAGAACTAAAGTAATTTGAGAGTAGTATATAAACAAATTGGATGTTTAGTTTTTGGTCACAACACTTCATTCTCACACCAACAACACATTCGGGGTAGTGTATTAAACCTACAAAGTTTCTATCCATATCTTAGCTTGTGTGGTTTCGTTTATATATGATACATTAAATGTAGTACTTTTATTTCATGCAAAGATTTATCTGTTAATAACCTTATAATATGACAATTTTTTGCACATAACCACAGGCAAAACTACAGCAAACAAGGAATGGCGTCGACACAAGTGCAATGTGATGCAAGTTCGGTCGAACTGTTGGACCAGGCGCAGAGTGGAGCTCAAGTGAACATGACCAATAAGACCGTTTTCCCAATGGTTTATGAGCGGTCAGTAAGTTGGTCTGGGTACCCGTACGGTAATGATTTTCCAAAAAACCTTACGCCGAACAGTGCCATAAGTTTTACCCATGTCAAGGGTGGCATCATTGGGTCAAAGGCCGCGGTGGTGTACACTGGAAAAAACGCCTTGGGAGCAGACTGTTCCTGGGTTTTAGCTTGGGAGGCACCCGCTGACACCTCTGCAGCAACCCCAAATAAGGTAATATAGTCCACCATAATGTTCCTTTAGTTAGTACGTCATGTGCTTCTAGTTCATTCCCTCCCGTTTAACTTTTTTCGTGTTCTCCATTAGATACTTCCCTAAACGTTGTCTTCTATGTTTGATCGAAGGTGTATGTTTATTGTGGCTCTAAAACCGAAGTTGCTGGTATGAGTTTTGGCCAAATTGAGATGAATTTGAATAACAGTGTACAAGCTTCTGACAACGCCAACTCGTTTTCAAAGACTAAGGTGGATGCTCTTATCCATGAGTTAAATGCAAACACAGCCACCGTCTTCGCAAACTATGATCTAATCATCTAAGCCTATATCAAAGCCTTAAGTGAATGGGGTCACATTTATCATGAAATTCTATGTCATTAGCTAGCATCCCAATTATAGCTAGCTTTTACTAGTAAGCAATATAATATTAAAATAATAATCGTGATAAATAATCCTATTCTTGTATCCTCTTATTATTAATATAAAAGGTCGATTATGTTATCGACTTGCATTGGCTACTCTTGTTTTTTGTTCAAAATGTTTTTATATTTTTAGGAGGCGCACCTACATACTATGCCTCTACGCTAATAAAAAAACACTACGAATGTTGTTTTATTAGTGGAATGACACATGAGATTTATCTACATGAATATGATGTAAGAAACCGTACTATATGATCCAAATTAATTTCAAATACTTATTTTGTCATTGAAATGTCAATTCTTTTCATAGAGTCGGCATATTAAAAGTGATCAAATAAGTGAATGTATTAATACATAAACTAAAATAAATATACAATATTGATCGAGTGTGGATCTAGAATGTATTTCTATCAATTTTTTCAAGCGAATCTTATGGCGCACTCCATCTCATATTCTCCCTTCGGATTAAAAATCGCTTATTAGACGATGGTTGTATCAGTTTTCTTTCTCGAACTTTTTCGAATTTAGCGTTTTACATACACGCTTAGGCATAGTAATGTATCGCGAGAACTAATCACACGCAATATTTTATTCGTTTCGTAACAAGCAAGATGAAAAAGTTTTTCGATTCGCAATTATAAGACTAAGCCATTTAATTAAAAAGATCAGTGGCTCCGTTTCATTAAAAAAAAATGGGGTGCTTATATTTAATTCACAGCCATAACGTCCGAATTGTTTAGTAATGTATGTTTTACTTAATATTAATTTAGTTTAATACTAAAAACATGATCGTATTGATTGTAGTGATTTTCCTGCAATGATATTGGAATTTCATTTATACAAGTTGTTCTATATGTTGTATTACGATTACTTTCCCTTGAAACAAATATCTAATGAATGAAAACCAACCCAGATAAAGGATGAGAGGGAATATATTCTTAATTTCTCCACAAATTAGAATATAGAGTATTTGCCGAAGAAATCCGTATTGTTTTAGTTGTTTTGTGATGTAAGGTTCGAGATATATATAACCGCAAACAAAAGAGTCTTAATCGAAATTAATACAGTCCAGTCTAATTCCATATGTACAAATGAGAAATTTAATCTAAGATAGACTCCATAGGAGTGTCTTACCAACTCCCTAGTTTAGAGTTTTTCTTGGATCGGAGAGAGTTGACATCCGAAACCAATAACGTCTAGCGTTTCGTTGTTTCGTTAGATAAGGCTAGTTGCTAAACAAACTACTTTGATTGGTAAATGGGCTCCTAACCATCTTTATAACGTTGGTAGTTTACTGTAGTTTGTGTTCAATGTGTCTTGAAAACCACATAATAAAGCTAATCGACACTAGATATAAGAGTTTTATATGTTGTATTCTAGCAGATAGGTGCAATATGGATTTGCAGCTCACATTTGTCTTATTTTATATCTTTTTGAACAAGTTACGAAGATTTATCAAAGAATAGGTTTTTATATGTGATGTGTTTAAAGGAAAAATGAATAAGCTATCTATATGTGAAATAGTGTTTAATTTTGTATATAGGTAGTAAGATTCTCACCACTATCCAAGATGTGATATTTGTAATATCTTGCATCAAATAGTACGTCGTCGCCAGATCTTAGAATTAAAGATATAAATGATTTGATTTTTCAAAATTCCAGCCTGCTTGCCGCTTGAGTTCAGAAAATGGAAACACATCGAAAAAAATTCAATATTCGTGAGTCATGATGTCCAAAATGTAATGAAAACACTATTACCACTTCCTGAGAATTCCTTAGCATTCCCCTATGAATATTTTTGTTTTATATAAAATAAGTTATTGAGAGTGTTACAAGACCCATGTGCAATGCGAAATGCCATTGTCAGAAGTTTAATGGGGAATAAAGCGTTGGAAGATAAAGATAAAAGTTCTCCACTATTGAACAGACTACAAAAAAGGCGGTGATTGTGGCTATCCGCTATTAATAAGCTATAAATATTCTCCACTAAGATATTAAAGGAATAAAGGTTTAAAAAGATATTCTAACGGAATCAAAGTTTTAAAATTTCTGTTAGAACTAAAGTAATTTGAGAGTAGTATATAAACAAATTGGATGTTTAGTTTTTGGTCACAACACTTCATTCTCACACCAACAACACATTCGGGGTAGTGTATTAAACCTACAAAGTTTCTATCCATATCTTAGCTTGTGTGGTTTCGTTTATATATGATACATTAAATGTAGTACTTTTATTTCATGCAAAGATTTATCTGTTAATAACCTTATAATATGACAATTTTTTGCACATAACCACAGGCAAAACTACTAGCAAACAAGGAATGGCGTCGACACAAGTGCAATGTGATGCAAGTTCGGTCGAACTGTTGGACCAGGCGCAGAGTGGAGCTCAAGTGAACATGACCAATAAGACCGTTTTCCCAATGGTTTATGAGCGGTCAGTAAGTTGGTCTGGGTACCCGTACGGTAATGATTTTCCAAAAAACCTTACGCCGAACAGTGCCATAAGTTTTACCCATGTCAAGGGTGGCATCATTGGGTCAAAGGCCGCGGTGGTGTACACTGGAAAAAACGCCTTGGGAGCAGACTGTTCCTGGGTTTTAGCTTGGGAGGCACCCGCTGACACCTCTGCAGCAACCCCAAATAAGGTAATATAGTCCACCATAATGTTCCTTTAGTTATTACGTCATGTGCTTCTAGTTCATTCCCTCCCGTTTAACTTTTTTTTGTGTTTCATTCCCTCCCGTTTAACTCTTTTCGTGCTCTCCATTAGATACTTCCCTAAACGTTGTCTTCTATGTTTGATCGAAGGTGTATGTTTATTGTGGCTCTAAAACCGAAGTTGCTGGTATGAGTTTTGGCCAAATTGAGATGAATTTGAATAACAGTGTACAAGCTTCTGACAACGCCAACTCGTTTTCAAAGACTAAGGTGGATGCTCTTATCCATGAGTTAAATGCAAACGCAGCCACCGTATTCGCAAACTATGATCTAATCATCTAAGCCTATATCAAAGCCTTAAGTGAATGGGGTCACATTTATCATGAAATTCTATGTCATTAGCTAGCATCCCAATTATACCTAGCTTTTACTAGTAAGCAATATAATATTAAAATAATAATCGTGATAAATAATTCTATTCTTGTATCCTCTTATTATTAATATAAAAGGTCGATTATGTTATCGACTTGCATTGGCTACTCTTGTTTTTTGTTCAAAATGTTTTTATATTTTTAGGAGGCGCACCTACATACTATGCCTCTACGCTAATAAAAAACACTACGAATGTTGTTTTATTAGTGGAATGACACATGAGATTTATCTACATGAATAAGATGTAAGAAACCGTACTATATGATCCAAAGTAACTTCAAGTACTTATTTTGTCATTGAAATGTCAATTCTTTTCATAGAGTCGGCATATTAAAAGTGATCAAATAAGTGAATGTATTAATACATAAACTAAAATAAATATACAACATTGATCGAGTGTGGATCTAGAATGTATTTCTATCAATTTTTTCAACCGAATCTTATGGCGCACTCCATCTCATATTCTCCCTTCGGATTAAAAATCGCTTATTAGACGATGGTTGTATCAGTTTTCTTTCTCGAACTTTTTCGAATTTAGCGTTTTATATACACGCTTAGGCATAGTAATGTATCACGAGAACTAATCACACGCAATATTTTATTCGTTTCGTAACAAGCAAGATGAAAAAGTTTTTCGACTCGCTATTATAAGACTAAGCCGTTTAATTAAAAAGATCAGTGGCTCCGTTTCATTAAAAAAAAAATGGGGTACTTATATTTAAATCACAGCCACAACGTCCGAATTGTTTAGTAATGTATGTTTTACTTAATATTAATTTAGTTTAATACTAAAGACATGATCGTATTGATTGTAGTGATTTTACTGCAATGATATTGGAATTTCATTTATACAAGTTATTCTATATGTTGTATTACGATTACTTCCCTTGAAACAAATATCTAATGAATGAAAACCAACCCAGATAAAGGATGAGAGGGAATATATTCTTAATTTCTCCACAAATTAGAATATAGAGTATTTGCCGAAGAAATCCGTATTGTTTTAGTTGTTTTGTGATGTATGGTTCGAGATATATATAACCGCAAAAAAAAAAGTCTTAATCGAAATTAATACAGTCCAGTCTAATTCCATATGTACAAATGAGAAATTTAATCTAAGATAGACTCCATAGGAGTGTCTTACCAACTCCCTAGTTTAGAGTTATTCTTGGATCGGAGAGAGTTGACATCCGAAACCAATAACGTCTAGCGTTTCGTTGTTTCGTTAGATAAGGCTAGTTGCTAAACAAACTACTTTGATTGGTAAATGGGCTCCTAACCATCTTTATAACGTTGCTAGTTTACTGTAGTTTGTGTTCAATAAGTCTTGAAAACCACATAATAAAGCTAATCAACACTAGATGTAAGAGTTTTATATGTTGTATTCTAGCAGATAGGTGCAATATGGATTTGCAGCTCACAGTTGTCTTATTTTATACGTTTTTGAACAAGTTACGAAGATTTATCAAAGAATAGGTTTTTATATGTGATGTGTTAAAAGGAAAAATGAATAAGCTATCTATATGTGAAATAGTGTTTAATTTTGTATATAGGTAGTAAGATTCTCACCACTATCCAAGATGTGATATTTGTAATATCTTGCATCAAATAGTACGTCGTCGCCAGATCTTAGAATTAAAGATATAAATGAGTTAATTTTTCAAAATTCCAGCCTGCTTGGCACTTGAGTTCAGAAAATGGAAACACATCGAAAAAAATTAAATATTCGTGAGTCATGATGTCCAAAATGTAATGAAAACACTATTACCACTTCATGAGAATTCCTTAGCATTCCCCTATGAATATTTTTGTTTTATATAAAATAAGTTATTGAGAGTGTTACAAGACCCATGTGCAATGCGAAATGCCATTGTCAGAAGTTTAATGGGGAATAAAGCGTTGTATGATAAAGATAATAGTTCTCCACTATTGAACAGACTACAAAAAAGGCGGTGATTGTGGCTATCCGCTATTAATAAGCTATAAATATTCTCCACTAAGATATTAAAGGAATAAAGGTTTAAAGAGATATTCTAACGGAATCAAAATTTTAAAATTTCTATTAGAACTAAAGTAATTTGAGAGTAGTATATAAACAAATTGGATGTTTAGTTTTTGGTCACAACACTTCATTCTCACACCAACAACACATTCCGGGTAGTGTATTAAACCTACAAAGTTTCTATCCATATCTTAGCTTGTGTGGTTTCGTTTATATATGATACATTAAATGTAGTACTTTTATTTCATACAAAGATTTATCTGTTAATAACCTTATAATATGACAATTTTTTGCACATAACCACAGGCAAAACTACTAGCAAACAAGGAATGGCGTCGACACAAGTGCAATGTGATGCAAGTTCGGTCGAACTGTTGGACCAGGCGCAGAGTGGAGCTCAAGTGAACATGACCAATAAGACCGTTTTCCCAATGGTTTATGAGCGGTCAATAAGTTGGTCTGGGTACCCGTACGGTAATGATTTTCCAAAAAACCTTACGCCGAACAGTGCCATAAGTTTTACCCATGTCAAGGGTGGCATCATTGGGTCAAAGGCCGCGGTGGTGTACACTGGAAAAAATGCCTTGGGAGCAGACTGTTCCTGGGTTTTAGCTTGGGAGGCACCCGGTGACACCTCTGCAGCAACCCCAAATAAGGTAATATAGTCCACCATAATGTTCCTTTAGTTAGTACGTCATGTGCTTCTAGTTCATTCCCTCCCGTTTAACTTTTTTCATGTTCTCCATCACATACTTCCCTAAACGTTGTCTTCTATGTTTGATCGAAGGTGTATGTTTATTGTGGCTCTAAAACCGAAGTTGCTGGTATGAGTTTTGGCCAAATTGAGATGAATTTGAATAATAGTGTACAAGCTTCTGACAACGCCAACTCGTTTTCAAAGACTAAGGTGGATGCTCTTATCCATGAGTTAAATGCAAACACAGCCACCGTCTTCGCAAATTATGATCTAATCATCTAAGCCTATATCAAAGCCTTAAGTGAATGGGGTCACATTTATCATGAAATTCTATGTCATTAGCTAGCATCCCAATTATTGCTAGCTTTTACTAGTAAGCAATATAATATTAAAATAATAATCATGATAAATAATATTATTCTTGTATCCTCTTATTATTAATATAAAAGGTCGATTATGTTATCGACTTGCATTGGCTACTCTTGTTTTTTGTTCAATATTGTTTTTATATTTTTGGGAGGCGCACCTACATACTATGCCTCTACGCTAATAAAAAACACTACGAATGTTGTTTTATTAGTGGAATGACACATGAGATTTATCTACATGAATATGATGTAAGAAACCGTACTATATGATCCAAAGTAACTTCGAATACTTATTTTGTCATTGAAATGTCAATTCTTTTCATAGAGTCGACATATTAAAAGTGATCAAATAAGTGAATGTATTAATACATAAACTAAAATAAATATACAACATTGATCGAGTGTGGATCTAGAATGTATTTCTATCAATTTTTTCAAGCGAATCTTATGGCGCACTCCATCTCATATTCTCCCTTCGGATTAAAAATCGCTTACTAGACGATGGTTGTATCAGTTTTCTTTCACGAAGTTTTTCGAATTTAGCGTTTTATATACACGCTTAGGCATAGTAATGTATCACGAGAACTAATCACACGCAATATTTTATTCGTTTCGTAACAAGCAAGATGAAAAAGTTTTTCGACACGCAATTATAAGACTAAGCCGTTTAATTAAAAAGATCAGTGGCTCCGTTTCATTAAAAAAAATGGGGTACTTATATTTAAATCACAGCCATAACGTCCGAATTGTTTAGTAATGTATGTTTTACTTAATATTAAGTTAGCTTAATACTAAAGACATGATCGTATTGATTGTAGTGATTTTCCTGCAATGATATTGGAATTTCATTTATACAAGTTGTTCTATATGTTGTATTACGATTACTTTCCCTTGAAACAAATATCTAATGAATGAAAACCAACCCAAATAAAGGATGCGAGGGAATATATTCTTAATTTCTCCACAAATTAGACTATAGAGTATTTGCCGAAGAAATCCGTATTGTTTTAGTTGTTTTGTGATGTAAGGTTCGAGATATATATAATCGCATACAAAAAAGTCTTAGTCGAAATTAATACAGTCCAGTCTAATTCCATATGTACAAATGAGAAATTTAATCTAAGATAGACTGCATAGGAGTGTCTTACCAAGTCCCTAGTTTAGAGTTATTCTTGGATCGGAGAGAGTTGACATCCGAAACCAATAACGTCTCGCGTTTCGTTGTTTAGTTAGATAAGACTAATTGCTAAACAAACTACTTTGATTGGTAAATGGGCTCCTAACCATCTTTATAACGTTGGTAGTTTACTGTAGTTTGTGTTCAATCCGTCTTGAAAACCACATAATAAAGCTAATCGACACTAGATGTAAGAGTTTTATATGTTGTATTCTAGCAGATAGGTGCAATATGGATTTGCAGCTCACAGTTGTCTTATTTTATACGTTTTTGAACAAGTTACGAAGATTAATCAAAGAATAGGTTTTTATATGTGATGTGTTAAAAGGAAAAATGAATAAGCTATCTATATGTGACTTAGTGTTTAATTTTATATATAGGTAGTAAGATTCTCACCACTATCCAAGATGTGATATTTGTAATATCTTGCATCAAATAGTACGTCGTTGCCAGATCTTAGAATTAAAGATATAAATGATTTAATTTTTCAAAATTCCAGCCTGCTTGCCGCTTGAGTTCAGAAAAGGGAAACACACCGAAAAAATTCAATATTCTTGAGTCATGATGTCCAAAATGTAATGAAAACACTAGTACCATTTCATGAGAATTCCTTAGCATTCCCCTATGAATTTTTTTTTTCTATATAAAATAAGTTATTGGGAGTGTTACAAGACCCATGTGCAATGCGAAATGCCATTGTAAGAAGTTTAATGAGGAATCAAGCGTTGTAAGATAAAGATAAAAATTCTCCACTATTGAACATACTACAAAAACGGCGGTGATTGTGGCTATCCGCTATTAATAAGCTATAAATAATCTCCACTAAGATATTAAAGGAATAAAGGTTTAAAGAGATATTCTAACGGAATCAAAATTTTAAAATTTCTATTAGAACTAAAGTAATTTGAGAGTAGTATATAAACAAATTGGATGTTTAGTTTTTGGTCACAACACTTCATTCTCACACCAACAACACAGTCGGGGTAGTGTATTAAACCTACAAAGTTTCTATCCATATCTTAGCTTGTGTGGTTTCGTTTATATATGATACATTAAATGTAGTACTTTTATTTCATGCAAAGATTTATCTGTTAATAACCTTATAATATGACAATTTTTTGCACATAACCACAGGCAAAACTACTAGCAAACAAGGAATGGCGTCGACACAAGTGCAATGTGATGCAAGTTCGGTCGAATTGTTGGACCAGGCGCAGAGTGGAGCTCAAGTGAACATGACCAATAAGACCGTTTTCCCAATGGTTTATGAGCGGTCAGTAAGTTGGTCTGGGTACCCGTACGGTAATGATTTTCCAAAAAACCTTACGCCGAACAGTGCCATAAGTTTTACCCATGTCAAGGGTGGCATCATTGGGTCAAAGGCCGCGGTGGTGTACAATGGAAAAAACGCCTTGGGAGCAGACTGTTCCTGGGTTTTAGCTTGGGAGGCACCCGCTGACACCTCTGCAGCAACCCCAAATAAGGTAATATAGTCCACCATAATGTTCCTTTAGTTAGTACGTCATGTGCTTCTAGTTCATTCCCTCTCGTTTAACTTTTTTTGTGTTTCATTCCCTCCCGTTTAACTATTTTCGTGATCTCCATTAGATACTTCCCTAAACGTTGTCTTCTATGTTTGATCGAAGGTGTATGTTTATTGTGGCTCTAAAACCGAAGTTGCTGGTATGAGTTTTGGCCAAATTGAGATGAATTTGAATAACAGTGTACAAGCTTCTGACAACGCCAACTCGTTTTCAAAGACTAAGGTGGATGCTCTTATCCATGAGTTAAATGCAAACACAGCCACCGTATTCGCAAACTATGATCTAATCATCTAAGCCTATATCAAAGCCTTAAGTGAATGGGGTCACATTTATCATGAAATTCTATGTCATTAGCTAGCATCCCAATTATACCTAGCTTTTACTAGTAAGCAATATAATATTAAAATAATAATCGTGATAAATAATCCTATTCTTGTATCCTCTTATTATTAATATAAAAGGTCGATTATGTTATCGACTTGCATTGGCTACTCTTGTTTTTAGTTCAAAATGTTTTTATATTTTTAGGAGGCGCACCTACATACTATGCCTCTACGCTAATAAAAAACACTACGAATGTTGTTTTATTAGTGGAATGACACATGAGATTTATCTGCATGAATAAGATGTAAGAAACCGTACTATATGATCCAAAGTAACTTCAAGTACTTATTTTGTCATTGAAATGTCAATTCTTTTCATAGAGTCGGCATATTAAAAGTGATCAAATAAGTGAATGTATTAATACATAAACTAAAATAAATATACAACATTGATCGGGTGTGGATCTAGAATGTATTTCTATCAATTTTTTCAAGCGAATCTTATGGCGCACTCCATCTCATATTCTCCCTTCGGATTAAAAATCGCTTATTAGACGATGGTTGTATCAGTTTTCTTTCTCGAACTTTTTCGAATTTAGCGTTTTATATACACGCTTAGGCATAGTAATGTATCACGAGAACTAATCACACGCAATATTTTATTCGTTTCGTAACAAGCAAGATGAAAAAGTTTTTCGACTCGCAATTATAAGACTAAGCCGTTTAATTAAAAAGATCAGTGGCTCCGTTTCATTAAAAAAATGGGGTACTTATATTTAAATCACAGCCATAACGTCCGAATTGTTTAGTAATGTATGTTTTTTACTTAATATTAAGTTAGTTTAATACTAAAGACATGATCGTATTGATTGTAGTGATTTTCCTGCAATGATATTGGAATTTCATTTATACAAGTTGTTCTATATGTTGTATTACGATTAGTTTCCCTTGAAACAAATATCTCATGAATGAAAACCAACCCAGATAAAGGATGAGAGGGAATATATTCTTTATTTCTCCACGAATTAGAATATAGAGTAATTGCCGAAGAAATCCGTATTGTTTTAGTGGTTTTGTGATGTAAGGTTCGAGATATAACCGCAAACAAAAAAGTCTTAGTCGAAATTAATACAGTCCAGTCTAATTCTATATGTACAAATGAGAAATTTAATCTAAGATAGACTCCATAGGAGTGTCTTACCAAGTCCCTAGTTTAGAGTTATTCTTGGATCGGAGAGAGTTGACATCCAAAACCAATAACGTCTAGCGTTTCGTTGTTTCGTTAGATAAGACTAATTGCTAAACAAACTACTTTGATTGGTAAATGGGCTCCTAACCATCTTTATAACGTTGGTAGTTTACTGTAGTTTGTGTTCAATGCGTCTTAAAAACCACATAATAAAGCTAATCTACACTAGATGTAAGAGTTTTATGTGTTGTATTCTAGCAGATAGGTGCAATATGGATTTGCAGCTCACATTTGTCTTATTTTATACGTTTTTGAACAAGTTACAAAGATTAATCAAAGAATAGGTTTTTTATATGTGATGTGTTATATGAGGCGCACCTACATATTATGCATCAGTGCTAATAAAAAACACTACGAATGTTGTTTTACACTACGTCAAAAACGAGCTTCGAGAACCCTCCTAAGAGAACGTATTTTATTCAAACCGTTCTCTTAAAGTATAAGAGAACGGTTTCATTAAAAACCGATCTTAAATGTATTTTCCTTAATAAATAATTAAACCTAAGAGAACGGTTCTCTTATGTCCTGTTAAACAAAGAACCAACAATAAGAGAACGGTTCTCTCTAAAACCGTTCTCTTAGGTCAACCTACGAAAACGGTTCTATGTATACCCGTTCTTAAAACCTGAAGAAAAAAAAAATTAATTAAAGAAACAAACCCCCCCCCCACCTCGTCATTTCCGCCACACATAACTTCTCATCATAATTTTTTGACCTCATAATTTCTTCTCTCTTTCTCTCTCCTCAATATCTATGTATCTCTTTCCTCCTCTTTTTTCTCCGTCGTCCCTCTGTATCTCCTCCCTCCTCTTTTTTCTCTCTACTCACCATCATCAACCCTATCACTTACTCCGTCGATCTTCTCCTGTTGGTGCCGCTTTCGTCTCTTCTGACGCCTTCCCATTGGTCAATATCCGGCCTCCACACCGCGGTCGTCGATTTGGTATTCTAATCTGATTTTTTTTTTATTAATTTCTTAAAACCTTTATCGGATAAGTGTTTAATTAGGTATGAAAAATCATGTTTGGCGTTTCCAGATCTACTTATTATCTAATTTCTCATGTATTTTCGTGATTTATTGGTCTTGAATTTGGTCATTTAATTGAAACAATCTTTTGGTCTTTTTTTTTCTTAATTTAATATTTTGATTGTTAATTGGATTAGTTGAATGTGGAGAGACCATGACGGAGACGAAGGTCGCGGTGACCTCGACGACAACGGCGACAACGATTAACTGGATGACGGGCAAGGGCGACTGGATGATGGCAAGATTGACATGCAATATAGTGTAGGATATGGTTGATTCGAAGATATACAAATTAAGGTTCACTTTAGTTTTAGATCTACTTTTTTTTTAATTATTTATAATTTTTGAAATGTACAGATCTAGAATTTTGATAGAGAGTATCCACTCTATTTGTTATTATTCTTGGTGACTATGAAAATTTTAATTTATCCAGATTGTGTAAATAATGTGGTGGTTGTGCTTCAGGGAATCGCTTCCATTGTTGTTGTTTGTTGTTGTTGTTGTTGTTGCTGTTGTTTCTTGTTGGAGGTTTAAGTTTCTCGATTGAGGATCGTGGGTGGGGTCAAAAAGGGTTGATATTTTGAAAGAATTTTTTTTTTTTTAAAAATGGGTACCTATAAGAACGGTTTTCATCAAAACCGTTTTCTTAGCCAGCTAATCTAAGAGAACGGTTGTCGTCGAAACCGTTCTCTTAGATCTTTAAGAACGGTTTTTCTTATAACCGTTCGTAAAGGGTTTAAGAACGGTTCAAACCGTTCTCTTAGGCTTTAAGTACAGCGTCCTAGAGAACGGTTTTATAACCGTTCTCTTTAGCATAAATAGACCCGTTCTTAAAGGCCATATTTGACGTAGTGTTATTAGTGGAATGACACATGTGATTTATCTACATGATTATGATGTACGAAACCGTACTATATGATCCAAAGTAGTTTCAAATACTTATTGTCATTGAAATGTCAATTATTTTCATAGAGTCGGCATATTAAAAGTGATCAAATGAGTGAATGTATTAATACATAAACTAAAATAAATATACAACATTGATCGAGTGTGGATCTAGAATGTATTTCTATCAATTTTGTCAAGCGAATCTTATGGCGCACTCCATCTCATATTCTCCCTCAGGATTAAAAATCGCTTATTAGACGATGGCTGCGTTAGTTTTCTTTCTCGAACTTTTTCGAATTTAGGGTTTATATACACGCTTAGGCATAGTAATTTATAACGAGAACTAATCACACGCAATATTTTATTCGTTTCGTAACAAGCAAGATGAAAAAGTTTTTCGACTCGCAATTATAAGACTAAGCCGTTTAATTAAAAAGATCAGGGGCTCCGTTTCATTAAAAAAAAATGGGGCTACTTATATTTAAATCACAACCATAAAGTCCTAATTGTTTAGTAATGTATTTTTAACATAATATTAAGTTAGTTTAATAATAAAGACATGATCACGCAAACTCTGATTCCTATTTCAATTCCGATTTCATGAAGGGAATTTGCAATCAGACTGATTTGACTATATAATCATAGTGCTTTAAAATCATGTTAGCTCGTGATTCTACTTTAGTGTGATTCTATGTTATAGAGTGTGTGATTATGTTAGGAATTTGGAGTCATACTGACTTCCATATTTCGTTTTTTAGATAGAATTTGCAGTCACACAGTATTGCTTATTGAATCACACATGTTCTTCCTATTAGTTAGTGTGTGTGATTTTATTTGATAGGGTGTGATTCAATTTGCTAGTAAGTATATGACCCGAGCCGATTTCAGGTGGTATTCAAGTCGGCTCAACACATTTTCTTCTAGTAAGTTTATTATCTTAAGCTTATTGACTTAATGTTAAGCAATCACACTCAGTCTTATTAATTTTGTTTTGATGACATTTGATTACCTTGGATTTCTTTTAGCGAAGTCTTTTTCCCATGCATATCAAATTGATTTATATCTCTTCCAACAATATGAACATGCAAATGAGCAACTAGCCTTAGTTTAGGAGTACTCTTATGATATTATGCTAAGGGTCAACCTACATGAAACCGACATGTTTTAATTTTAGCTTTGCATCAACATCTCATTATAATAATTCTTATGTAGTTTCATGCTAGATTAATTAAGTTTATAATAACGTTGTTCAAGTATATTAATAACCAATCTAATACGGAGTAAGTATATACTATCTGCTTACGTTAGTATGCTGGCCAAAGCTTGAACGTGAGAGTGATTCTCTTTGTTAGTTTGTGTGATTCATTCTTTTGGATAGTGCGTGTGATTGTATTCGATAGTGTGTGTGATTTCATTCGAAGTGTGTATGATTTAATTCGCTAGTGTGTGTGATTCTATTAGTTAGGGTGTGTGATTCAATTTGTTAGCGTGTGTGACTTTATTTGATAGTGTGTGCGACTTTATTTGATAGTGTGTGTGATTTTATCGGATGGAGTGTGTGATTCTATCCGTTGTTGTATGTGATTCTATTTTGTCAGTGCGTGTGATTTTAATTTTGCTAGTAAGAGTTTTTATTGAAATCCCCAAAATTCCCTCTCTTATTGGGTATGTTCACTAGATCAAAGGGGGTCTCTTTTCTCTTTCCCCCGAGTTCAGCCCTCATTGTCTCCATATTCTGTTCTGCTGTTGTAGCCCTCTCATAAACATCTTTGACGATATAGAATCGCTCAGAGGCAAACCATCCCTTAATGCTCCAAAGCAGCTTCTTGCGAAAGCTGACGGCTTTAGCAGCCTCAGTTGGCGTCACACTCTCAGCAAACCTATTCAAATCCTCAAACTTATCATGAAATTCCTTAACAGACATGCCTTCAGTTTGCTGAAATGCTTCAAATTCAGCTGCCTTCTGTTCCTTCAAGTGCTCTGGAAAGAATTCCTTTTCCAAGAGATACTTGAAAACTTTCCAGTCCCTAAACCTCTGGATGACAGAGCCATCAGCTTTCTCCTCCAACACTGGCTTATAGAACTCTTCCTGAATTTTCATCCACCATCTCCCAGCTACCTCCTTAAGGTAAAATGCAGCAACTTTTACCTTCAGATTATCTGGGACACCAACAGCAGCAAAAATCCTCTCCATATCCTCTATCCAATCAAGCAGGATACTTGGTTCTCCTTTCCCTGGAAAGTTGTCAGGCCGTTTCTTCTGTACGGCATCCGACATCTTGGCTAACAACAGATCATCACCATTACCGGCGGTAGCCCCATTGCCGTTAGTTGCAGTATTGTTGTTGTTGGCATTGTTAGCATTATTTTGCGCTATATGCTGCATAGCCTCAACCATCACCTGTTGTTGTTGTGCCATTTGTGCTAAAATGGCTGTCAAGTCGGGAACGTTGTTTCGCACCATGCTATAAGTAATAACGGTTGTATCAGATGTAACCCACTTCACTCCCATATTCATATAGATATTAATAAGCATAGATAGACATAACTCAATCAAAACATCAATAACAGATCGCGTAAACAGCGAATCGTAATAGTAATTCAGCGCAGAATTAGTAATATATCGAAATCAATAACCGACTATTCGTCTCGCACGAGTTTAACTTTCTAGAGATTTTTCATTTTTTGTTTTTTTTTTTGAATACCCGACTCGTGTTACTGTAGCACGGGCCGTGCCGGGTTCAGAACCTCAGACGCACGAATTTTCGAGAATAGCAACAACAACCAAGCCATATAAGATCAAATAGCATTTAATTCGCAACAATCTCGTGTTATAATTGAAATAACATAATAGTATTGGGGTATTGTCCCCAATTTAGAGTACATAAACAATGAAAAGCTCGTCGAAAATATAACAAAACATTAAATGCTAAAGTTCAACAACAAAACACAATCGAAGTCTAGAATAACTGGGCCTTATGCCTTTATTCGTAAGTCTTCATATTACCCCTTTAAGCATCAATACTAGGGTCATAATCCCCATCGTTAGGAACTTCTCCTCCATCGTCTTGCTCCGAGTCGCTCGACTCCTCATCCGAACTGATGTCAACTATCTCTCTAGCAGGAGGCTCAACAATAATATTCTCTTCATCTTCACTTGTGGGGGTACTAGGCTCCTCCTCTGTTTCCTCAGGCACATCCTCTCCTATGGGTGAGGGTGGAGGGTCAGGTGAAGGGTTTGATTCCTCCATCTTAACTTTCTTCAGTCTCAGCTGGCTAGGTCCCTCATGCTCTTGGGACTGAACTCTCTTTCCATTCATCGAACTAGTTCCATGAGGCTCCGGAACAGGGTTACTGATATGTGGGTTCATGGGCACAGGGTGTATGTAGACTGGAGGATTATCAGGTGCGAGAACTGGGCTAAGGGATACCTCATACTCCCACTCTAAGATCGCCTCCAATCGATTGAGGGTAATTGGTCTACCTGATCTATCCCTCAAGTATTCAGAATTTCCTGAGAGACATGCATAGTAAGCATTCCTTTCATATCTAGCTCGAACTTCTTCCCAACGGGGTTGTGCCCTCAGATTAATCAATGTCACAAACACTTGGACCTCATTTCTAACCACCCATGGGAATCTTTCAGCAGCCTCAACAAATTTGGCCCTCGACCTGGCGACAAAATTCTCTACAGACTCTCCAATTCTCATTCGATCCTGGAAAGTTTCAGAAGAAAAAGCTATGTGATCCGTTATTGACCAAAGAGATCAACTAGGTGCGTTAGTATCCCAAACTATTTGTATACTCCAAATAAAACATAGGTTAATCTTTGTCAATATGAACCTCCTCTCTAGTAACACGTAGCAGTTAGCACATAGCATGCGAATGAATGCACCCATCCCATTCCCAGTTTAAATGATTTTTGAAAACAAGTTTGAAAACTCTTGTAAACTCGACGAATCAGAACCTAGCGCTCTGATACCAACTGTAACAACCCTAAATTTTACCAACTATAAATAGAAATAATTTAGAATTGTCACGCCACAATTGACTATCGAGTCAATTGCTAGGCTAGAAATTCAATTACAATACCAATAGAAAACAATGCAGCGGAAGTCTTAAAATGTCGAACCTACAGTTCTCAAAACAAATTCTCAAATTACAACCAAAATGAAATAAAAACTGAAATGAAATATGTCTTTCGAAACAATCCCCAATCATGAATCAGCTTCGTAAGCATGCAGCCACAACATCAAGACCTGTCAACTATGCCATCGAAGATTGACATAGGCCCCAGAACACGGTATGGACGAACCAGAGAACAGAACGTCAGCACAGGCTGTGTAAGAAGAAATAAGCATAAAGAAAAGATAAGATACGCGCGCCTTGAGGCGCGTAGCTAACAAGAACGAATTGACGTTATAGCATACGAATATCAAAGGCAATAGATAACATAATCAAAGGAGCATCGCCGCTCATACAACAGAATTATTTATTTTATTTTGGCCAGGGTCCTACCCCATAGCCCCACTTATCGAACTATGTTCGAGCTAGAGTCGTAGTTATCGCCCTAATAATCCCTAGTGTGCACACCCCTCGCTAGACAGCCGGTAGGACGAGTTTCCATCTAGGAGGAAGATTAAAAGGAAGTCGGTAACTAACCCGACCCACAGTACCTTGATCAGAGGTATATCAAAACAACGATCGGACGAGCCGAATATACGTCGAGACTCTAGGTGGATTCAATTATTTTCTTTCATCCGTTTTATATATATTATTTGAGGATGAGTTATTCAACAATACGATTTATCAGAAAGTAAACAATACATGCTAGTAACAAAAGAAACATAAACGAGAACCAACACACCACTCGACCAAGAGGCCGAGTGGAGTCCTCGGCCAAGAAGCCGAGGGGCCGAGAAAGAGCAAAGGCCGAGAGGCCGAGGGAGGCAAACGACCGAGAGGCCGAGAGGAAACGAAACGGCCGAGAGACCGTGGCATGCAAGAAATTTCGTCAATTGAACAAAGCAACCGAAGATGATGTGAATTCAATGATGGGATTTGAAACAAGTAACATATGATATGAACGATTGTGTAAAGCAAAGCAATAGATGATCATACAAGTTTATCAATGTGTCAATAGTTAATGAGGGAGTTTGTGATCAACGTTCTTACCTTACTAGCGAATTCTCAAGATCACCCAAGACTTAAAATGGAACTTCCTCGAACACACAGCCTAAAACCATACAACAATACACTAATTACTAACCAACATCCTTCATCTAGTGTATTCAAGGCAACCTAAACTTAGATTTCATCAATCAAATGACCTACAAATGACACCAAATTCGCACAACAACCCCCGAAGCATACTAACAACATGAATCCATCATTAAAACATCATAATAACAACTTAAACCATCGAATAGGGTAATTTTCAGAAATGGGCAGAATATAGAATCATCATTATAACACCATAAAACTTCATCAAACCATAATCCATGTTTACCCATCTCATAACAAGTATCCCCTTCAAATTTCATATGAATCTACTCATAAAATCACTCATAAAATTCATATTAACCCTAATTTCAAAACCCTAATTTCATAATCAATAAATCATGCATCCAAAACCACAATTTAGCATGATCATAATTCAATAGAACAAATCCTAACAACCTAAACCAAATCATCATACAATTGATAAAATTTAGAAAAGCCCTAATTAGAAATGATGATCAAAAGTGAAGAAACTCACTACTCTTGATTATAAAACCAAGAGAGGGAACTGTAGGGTGGCGGTGGTGACCGGCGGTGGGCGGCGGTCGAACGGCGGGCGGCGGCAGCCTCCTTTCTCTCTCCTTCTCTTCTTCGCGCGTCTCTCTTCTTCTCTCTCTTTCTTTTTTTTTCTCTTCTCTTCTCTGCCTCTACTGTGCGTGTGAAGGGGGGTTGGAGAGGGTTTTGTTTCTTTTTTTTATTTGATAGGTAGTATAAGTTTAGTAAGGGTATTTTGGTAATTTTGTCAACCAGTTACCAAAAGGGGAAAGTGTCTCCAAATGTTAAGGTATACTCTAAATTCCCAAAATAAGGTTTCATATACTTAAAAATAGACTCTCCCAATACTTTATGCCATTTAAAGTAACCCAAAAATGTGGGGTGTTACAGACGATATTTCCGCCCGGTCGTGAGTCGTCGCAAAAGACTTCGCGACGAGTTTACTCTACCCCGTTGTAATATATCTTTTTGCTACGACGTGTTTTTCTCGTCGTAAAAACTCATTCGCGACCATTTTTTCTCGTTGTAATTCTTTTATACCGACAACATATAATAATACAAGTTATTTTATTTTTCCCTCACGTGGACAAGAAGTACGTCATTCCGTCGCACTTTGATCTCATTCGTGCGCACCTTTGAACACTTCCAAGAAGGTTACCCATCCTAAGACTACTCCTCATTCAGCACGCTAATTGGGGAGTTCTTAGCATATGAGTTTCCTACATAGAAAGTCAATTTGTATAATTAACACTATCAATTCCTTTAAGCTTTATATCCCTTATAACCTCTTTATAATTTGGGGTATTTCACGATCATTTATGACAATAAAGCTAGTTAATGGGGTTTTATTTTATTTTTCAAGATTATTATTATCACACAATAACAATCTATAAACTATGATCTCAAAAAATAAAAACAATCTATAAACTAATCCATAGTGGCTTCAAAGAATTCAACAAATGAAATCGAATCTCTAATAATTAATGCACTCAGATCCATTACAAATTGATTTGCTCTACATCTAAACTCTAATTTTTTTTTTACGATGAGAAATTGAATCTCGTCGCAACTAATCTATTATCTACGACGAGAAACTGAATCTCGTAGCAACTAATCGATTATCTACGACGAGAAACTGAAACTCGTCGTAGATAATCTATTATCTACGACGAGAAGCTGAATTTCGTTGTAATATATTAACTTTTGCAACGAGAAGTTTGACGTTCGTAGGTGATACTGTTTTTTACGACGAGATTATGAATCTCGTTGTAAACGATGCATCTTTTGCGACGAGAATCACGTCTGATCGTAATTTTGGTCACTAATGAACGCTTTTCTTGTAGTGCGGGAAAAGGGACTCACATGGTAGGAGTGACCTGTTAGAACCTAAGGTGGTTTAGACACTCT
This sequence comes from Spergularia bocconei, assembly GCA_963457585.1. Classification (NCBI taxonomy): domain Eukaryota; kingdom Viridiplantae; phylum Streptophyta; class Magnoliopsida; order Caryophyllales; family Caryophyllaceae; genus Spergularia; species Spergularia bocconei. Next base: position 19,980,318 of record OY734946.1, on the reverse strand, counting down.
AAACAACATTTAATAGCTATATTAAGTTGAACCTTAGGTGAGGATCGATTTGCATGTTGTTAAAAACAACTAAAAACCGAGTTTAAAGATCGTATACCTTGTTTTGGCTCTAGGTTGTGCTCTCCTTTACTAAGGAGTGTCTTGAGCTGCTTAACAAGGATGATCCTCCTTCCAAACTTCGATTCTTGAGCTCCTCTAATCTCCTACGGTACGTACCAAAGGATTCACGAGAAAACCGAATTATTATGTACTAGTAATAACTCGGTTTACTCCAAAAACAAGCTACCCCTAATCCCTAACAATTAGGATCAATTAGGGTGAAGTAGTTTTGTGTTTAGATGTGTTTTTGAGCTACATGCAAAGCTCAAAAAGCTTGGTGGCTATGGTGAAGAAGTTGACCACCTTAGAAGAGAAAGAAGATGATGTTTTTCTTCTTTTAATTTTGTGTGTATTGTTTGTGTGAAAAATAATTAGTAGTCTTAGTCTAAACATGGATTAGACTATATATAGTGGTGGGTTAAATTAGTAAATCAAATTTACTAATTTGCCCCCACTTAAATTAACCAACCTTTAAGGTATAGAAAGGTCAATTTAGTCATTTCATAACTTAACTAATTAAGTTACAATTAACTATTATATATTGATATAATAATTATTTCTAATCATATTTTAGCTAATAATTACAACTTTTGTAATTAATTCTAGCTAAATTTGTCACGCCTGACAAATCACAATAATACCCGTATAATTACTAATCTCGAATTTAGTAATTTATATACTGATAAAATTTCTATTTTATCAGTCGCTTTATTTATTATTAATTATCATATAATTAACAATATAATAAACTCTTCGGCCTGATACTAAACACATTGCAGTTAACTATTAACTGGCTGACAGGAGTTCATCACGTTATCCTATATAGGTATGACCGATAGGGATCAGTCGATCTCCGCCGTCTTACGACGACAATAACGTCAAACCCTAGACGGCCAATCGTTATTGATTTACGTTGATCAACTGATTAGTTTAGCTTATAAACTGATCCCTTATTCCATAATTGAGATTTATTAATCAATGCACTATTGTCGGAGGACACTGCTCCAACAATCTCCCACTTGTCCGAGACAAGTATGTGCATGATCGATACTCTTGCCCTATATATCTCCCACTTAATGCAAGATGTCTTTCAGGTCGCTCTTGCACTCGATGTGAATCGGAAAGTGGTTTTCTCGATCGAGAGCGCAACTGTCTGACCGGAAAAATCTACCTTAGATTACTTCCGAGCGTGGCCACGCATTTCCAGTTGCTACTCCTCGAGTGGCCTAAAGATATTAACCCTGACGTGGGCGGACAATCCCTTCACTCTACTCTCATTGTTCCATACAACTTACAGTGACCCAAAATATGTCCTTATAGCCTCCTTTTACGGCACGACTTAGGACATAAATCAAAGTCACTATTTATTGCACAAACTCTGATAAATAGTTTCAGGTCAAAAGAATCGACTCAATGGAATAATACAGTGTTCCTAGCTTCGACCCAGCAATAGGAATCTGTAGGTGGTCAAGTCCGACAGAGTGTCTCACAGTCTGCCTGTGTAAACGACCGGTCATCCTATGACCCTATGACTTTTGAACCAGTCATCCTAATCGACTTACACTCTAGTCACTTAGAGTCGTCACCTCACATTGTGACTAGGGACTAAATTTTTCTGCTATTCCTGTTCACTTAATAGGGCTCAAATTGTCTCTGCGACCTATAGGAGTTTAACAGAATATATATTTATTCAGAATATACAAAACTGAATAAATTTAAACGATAAAATTTTTATATGTAAAAAGTTAATATACAAGGATCTAACTATTACATATCACATAACCTACAGCCAATCAGTCATGCGTCTCAATCCCATGGACGTTACATGACTGTTGTGCTTAGCCTGTGTCATCGGCTTAGTCAAAGGATCGGTGACATTATCATCTGTCCCGACCTTACAAACCAAAATATCTCCTCGTTCCACAAAATCTCGTATTACGTGAAACTTCCTGAGTACATGTCTAGACCTGTTACTAGACTTAGGCTCTTTAGCCTGAACAATTGCTCCACTGTTGTCGCAATAGACAGTGATAGGATCTGCTGCTGACGGAACAACCTTCAGCCCTTCTAGAAACTGCTTGATCCATACTGCTTCTTTTGCAGCTTCTGAAGCCGCAATGTACTCTGCCTCCGTTGTAGAATCCGCTGTGACAGATTGTTTGGAACTTTTCCAACAGATCGCTCCACCGTTCAGAGTAAAAACATAGCCGGATTGAGATTTCATATCATCTCGATCAGTTTGGAAACTAGCATCTGTGTAACCTTTTACACGTAGCTCAGTATCTCCTCCAAACACTAAGAATTTGTCCTTAGTTCTTCTCAAGTACTTTAGGATATTCTTTACAGCTATCCAGTGACTTTCACCGGGATTAGCCTGATACCTGCTCGTCATGCTCAAAGCATACGAGACATCAGGCCGCGTACACATCATAGCATACATGACTGATCCAACTGCGGAAGCGTATGGGATCTTACTCATGCGTTCAATATCCGCGGGCTCAGACGGACATTGAGACTTACTTAGAACTATTCCGTGACCCATTGGCAGATATCCTCTCTTGGATTTCTCCATATTGAATCTTTCAAGAATCTTATCCATATAAGCTTCTTGACTTAATGCCAACATCCGTTTTGATCTATCTCTATAGATTCGGATGCCTAAGATGCGTTGCGCTTCTCCTAGGTCCTTCATCTGAAAATGATTTCCTAACCATCCTTTAACTGAGTTAAGGGTCGTAATATCATTTCCGATGAGAAGTATGTCATCCACATACAGGATTAGGAACGTTACCTTGCTCCCACTAAACTTCATGTACAAACATGGTTCCTCAACACTGCGAGTGAAACCATTTTGTTTTATTACATGATCAAACCGATGATTCCAGCTCCTGGATGCTTGCTTAAGTCCATAAATGGACCTTTTAAGCTTGCAAACTTTCTCAGGATTGCGTGGATTGACAAAACCCTCTGGCTGTGTCATATACACTTCCTCTTCCAGGAACCCGTTCAGGAAGGCGGTTTTGACATCCATCTGCCATATTTCATAATCATGAAACGCAGCAATCGCTAAGATTATCCGAACGGACCTAAGCATCGCAACTGGTGCAAATGTTTCATCATAGTGAATACCATGAATTTGCGTGAAACCTTTCGCCACCAGTCGAGCTTTGAAAACGTCCTTGTTTCCATCCATGCCGACTTTGATCTTATAGATCCACTTGCATTTCAGAACTTTTGTTCCTACTGGCACATCTACCAAGTCCCATACTTGGTTTTCGTACATGGAATCCATTTCAGATTTCATCGCCTCCAGCCATTTTGCAGAATTTGGACCTGTAATGGCTGCGTTGTAGGTTGCGGGCTCGTCACTTTCTAAAAGTAACATTAAGTATTTATCATCGTCCTCGACAATACCTAAGTATCTCTCAGGTGGGTGACTTACTCTCCCTGACCTTCTACGAACGGAGGCTGGAACCACTGTATTAGACGTTTCAGGGCTGTTTTCTCGTAAAACATCCTGATTTTCGTCCTCTGTTTGTGGCTCCTGAACTTCCCGAAGTTCAAAATTTCTCCCACTCTGTCTTCTAGAAATAAACTCTTTTTCTAGAAAGACAGCATCACGAGACACAAACACTTTGTTCTCCTGGCGATTGTAGAAGTAATATCCTCGCGTTACTAAAGGATAACCTACAAATAGGTATTTCTCAGATCTGGGTGCTAGCTTATTGTCAGACCGGTTCTTAACATAAGCTTCACAGCCCCAAACCTTTATGAAAGACAAGTCAGGAACTTTTCCTTTCCATATCTCATATGGTGTCTTTGGAGCTGATTTTGTCGGACTCCTGTTCAGCAGGAAAACGGCGGATTGTAGAGCGAAACCCCAAAATGAATCAGGAAGCTCAGCCTGACTCATCATCGATCGAACCATATCTAATAGGGTTCTATTTCTCCTTTCAGCAACACCATTCAACTGTGGTGTTCCAGGAGGTGTTAATTGTGATACTATACCACAATCTCTCAGGTGATAATTGAATTCGTTATTCAGATATTCACCTCCACGATCAGATCGCAAGGTTTTGATCTTCCTATCAAGTTGGTTTTCAACTTCCCTCTGAAATTCTATGAATTTTCGAAGGACTTCGTCTTTGTTTCTGATTAAGTAGATGTATCCATATCTATTAAAATCATCTGTGAACGTGACGAAATAGTTGTAACCACCTCTGGCTGTGATGCTCATTGGACCACATACATCTGAATGTATTAGTTCCAATAGCTCACTAGCTCGAATTCCTTTTCGCGAAAAAGGATTTCGTGTCATCTTACCTAACAGGCAAGATTCGCATTTATCAAATGATTCGTAATCAAGTGATTTGAGCACTCCATTGGATACTAGTCTCTTAATGCGTTTTTCGTTTATATGATCTAAACGACAATGCCAGAGATACGACAACTCAGGATCACCTGTTTTGAGCTTTTTATTTTCTACATGATAGACATCGGTGGTTAAGTCTAAAACATATATTCCGTTAATTGATTGGGCTATTCCATAGACCATATCATTGTGCGAGAAGGAACAACATTTGTTTTTAATTTCAAAACGAAAACCTTCCGCGTCTAACATAGATACAGATATTATGTTTTTGCTCAGGGTTGGTACATAATAACAATTATACAAATGCAACTCTAACCCTGACGCTAACGACAAAACATATGTTCCTACGGAAATAGCAGCTATCCTTGCTCCATTTCCAACGCGTAGGTCTACTTCACCCCTTGCTAGCGCTCGCACCTCCTGCAGCCCCTGCAAATGATTACAGAGATGAGATCCACATCCAGTATCTAATACCCACGACGTGGAACTAGCAAAGTTTATGTCTATAGTGTAGATACCTGAAGCTTTCTTCTCCTCTAGGTATTTGGGGCAGTTGCGCTTCCAATGACCTACACCGTCACAATGGAAGCACCTCTGATCAGGGTTCGTGCTTTTGGGCGGCTTGGTCTTTGCGTTTACCGGCGCTTTTCCTTTGCCCTTGCCCTTTCCTTGCACGGGTTTCTTCCCCTTTTTGCCTCGATTTTTGAACTTGCCACCTTCCTTCCTCACATTGAGCGCTAAAACATCTCGTTTTCCGCTAGTACTCCCACTTGCTCCCATGTCTTTTTCTGCTTGGACAAGCAGAGCATGAATTTCATTGAGGTTTTTCCTCAAATCGTTCATGTTGAAGTTCACCCTGAAATTGTTGAACTCATCATGGAGCGAGTGTAGTATACGATCTACCGCGATTTGATCAGAAATCGGGCATCCCAGTCGCTCTAACGTCTCTACGTATTCGATCATTTTGAGCACGTGGGGGCCAACCGGCTGTCCCTTGCTTAACCGTGCCTCAAAAAATCGACTGGCGGCATCGTATTGCAATATTCGCGGCTTTTGCGAATACATATTCGTTAACTTGACGAATATTTGGTATGAGGAGGAATAAATCATCCGGCGCTGTAACTTTGGGCCGATGGCATAGATCAAAACATTTTTGATCGCGGTTGATTCCTGCTCGTACAACTCGTACGCTTGACGCTCGGCCATCGTTGCGTTTGGCCCTGGCGTCGCAGGTGGTGGTTCAATGAGAAACCGCTCCTTTCCGTCGCTTTTAGCGGCTAATCGTAGACTCAATTCCCATTCTGGGAAGTTGCTCCCGTCGTCCTTCAAGGAGTTCTTCTCCATGAAGGCCCGAAGCCATGAGTCTTTCGTGATACTCGGTAGAACTGGGTTTGCATTTGGATTTGCCATTGCAATTTAGGATTCTACAATTTGGAAATAAAATTTGGTTAGATTTTATCGCATTATTTTATTTCACATTTTATTCATAAAACGTGAATTTCGTTTATATAATTGATCTCCCTTAATTATATAACTGATTCCGAGATCCGTCGTATTTATAAATTTCGGGCACGCGAGAGGGCGTCTTTAGCTTTTTCCCTAATTTATAACACTCGGGTGAGCCAACTCTTGGCTGATTCTAACTCTTTAGAACTCTCGGTTGACAAATTTCTCGAATATTTGTCCCCTAGCCTCGAATTTACATAACCCTTATGCCCAATTCGTCGAGATCAACCAAATCTAACGCGTTGTAACATTTACAATCCTACTCCCCAAGGTAAAAAGGTCCCACCTCACGAGAGGGTGAGTGTGGTTCCTAATGAACAAGGTTGTATAGGTGTCGGATTTGGAAAAGCTAGCTCTCGATATTACGTTTGATTTTGGTTTTAGGAGATCTAGTCGTTTTATATTGTCTATCGCGTTAATTAAGTGAACTAAATATTTAGCGAATCGTCGACAATTTTTAACGACTAAAACGCGTGCGCAAATTTTAGTTTATACCCTATCCACTACGTCGGCGGATAAATGCAATAAACCAAGCATGCAAGATACGATTAAACTAATAAATCGATCACGAGTACTAGTATGGCCCTATCTCGCCTAAAAGAAACCTAAACTAGTCCTAACTAGTCTTCATCGGCTTCTCGTCTTCAAATGCAATCTTTGACTCCACGCCAAGGTTTGTAAAAGCTCCAAAAAATTACATGTAAAAGCCTATTATACATTTCCTTTCTAAAAATAGAAAAATAAATATTACAATTAGGCGATACGAGATCGCAATTAATTACAAACCCACCGATACCGTCCTTACATTACGGTACAGTACCGGTCCTACGAGATATCTTGGCCATACTATACTCGGATTTTGGTCAAACGTATAACACTTATACATTTGACCTCGATAAATCACATTTACCGACTAACAAAAATCAGACAACGGCTAATTTGGAAAACGATTTTAACAGTTAAAATCATGAATCAACCAAAACACTTTTGGAACCAAACCAACAACTAAACTTTTTAGTTTATCAACCTTTAGTCCCACTAAAATCGATTCAATTAGTTTGATGGATTCGTTTTAGCCCTCTTTTTGCTCGAAAAGTGCCATAAATCACTAATTTACTCTAATTAATCATAACAATTATGAATTTAATTAGAAAAATCATATTCTTTAGCCAAAAAATCATACGGCCAGTAGCACATGCATGAGCAAAAAAACCCAGAATTTTCATGTTTTAATTCAATTAAGAAAACAATTTCCAAGTTAATCATTATTAACTCTTAATAACGATAAAAAATCCAAAATTAACTTTTAATTTTGGAAAAATTCGAACCAATGCTATGGTGAATTTTATTACTGGAAATTTTAGTCCTCTTAATTTTCACATAATTTTATACATGCAAATAATCTAATTAACACTTAATTCGATAATTAAGCTAATTATGTGATTTAAACCGAAAATTCATGGAAAAATAGCTAAAAATTTCCAAAATTCCTACAATTTCGTCCCAAACTCCTTGAAGACAAGTAGAAGCCATGCATGTCGAAAAAACCCAGTGACAAAACCATTTTATCATTAAAATTAATTAAGTCGATAATTCACCTAATTAACCAACTCGGTTTTAACATGCAATAAGACCAAATGCTCTGATACCAATTGTTAGAACCTAAGGTGGTTTAGACACTCTAAACAACATTTAATAGCTATATTAAGTTGAACCTTAGGTGAGGATCGATTTGCATGTTGTTAAAAACAACTAAAAACCGAGTTTAAAGATCGTATACCTTGTTTTGGCTCTAGGTTGTGCTCTCCTTTACTAAGGAGTGTCTTGAGCTGCTTAACAAGGATGATCCTCCTTCCAAACTTCGATTCTTGAGCTCCTCTAATCTCCTACGGTACGTACCAAAGGATTCACGAGAAAACCGAATTATTATGTACTAGTAATAACTCGGTTTACTCCAAAAACAAGCTACCCCTAATCCCTAACAATTAGGATCAATTAGGGTGAAGTAGTTTTGTGTTTAGATGTGTTTTTGAGCTACATGCAAAGCTCAAAAAGCTTGGTGGCTATGGTGAAGAAGTTGACCACCTTAGAAGAGAAAGAAGATGATGTTTTTCTTCTTTTAATTTTGTGTGTATTGTTTGTGTGAAAAATAATTAGTAGTCTTAGTCTAAACATGGATTAGACTATATATAGTGGTGGGTTAAATTAGTAAATCAAATTTACTAATTTGCCCCCACTTAAATTAACCAACCTTTAAGGTATAGAAAGGTCAATTTAGTCATTTCATAACTTAACTAATTAAGTTACAATTAACTATTATATATTGATATAATAATTATTTCTAATCATATTTTAGCTAATAATTACAACTTTTGTAATTAATTCTAGCTAAATTTGTCACGCCTGACAAATCACAATAATACCCGTATAATTACTAATCTCGAATTTAGTAATTTATATACTGATAAAATTTCTATTTTATCAGTCGCTTTATTTATTATTAATTATCATATAATTAACAATATAATAAACTCTTCGGCCTGATACTAAACACATTGCAGTTAACTATTAACTGGCTGACAGGAGTTCATCACGTTATCCTATATAGGTATGACCGATAGGGATCAGTCGATCTCCGCCGTCTTACGACGACAATAACGTCAAACCCTAGACGGCCAATCGTTATTGATTTACGTTGATCAACTGATTAGTTTAGCTTATAAACTGATCCCTTATTCCATAATTGAGATTTATTAATCAATGCACTATTGTCGGAGGACACTGCTCCAACATGACCAACAGCTTTGTTAACCAAATCTATGTTGGTAGGTGAGTCTAGAGCAGCAACAGCGGTGTGGTGAATGTCAGATCCAAGGCTCTTCCCGGTATCAGCAGCGCTCTCATCAGGGTTATAGGGCAGAAGGATCGTTCCAGTTTGGGTGGCCTTCCTCTTCTTGTTAGGTGGCGCATCAGTAGCCGACTCCGTCTTCGGCCCAGTTTCTCTCTTCAGGGGAGGAAGAGGACTCTTCTTTCCATGGAAACGACGAGCGGCAATTTCATCTAGGTAGGGTCGTCAGATATATGATCTTAAAGGCAGATCGGGTCATACGGCTGATTTGTGATGTACCTGCAATTCAGTAGGGCGTAAGGGGACATAGCTTCATGTGATAACTACAGTGTAATCAAGAGGTACGAGGCATTTACTGGTGGACATATTGGCGGAACCTTGCTTGGGAACATGGGTTGAGAAGGTAATTTTAAGGGAATCTTCTGAGTTAACTTCTTCCTCTTCTCCTTCCTCCTCTGTACGTTTTTCTCCTGTCTCTTCAGGCAATGGAGGGCACTTCTCCTTACGGGTAGCAGCAGAGGGTGTGGATTGAGTAGATGTGGTGTTTTTTGAACTAGACCCCACCCTCTGAGCCGACTTGGGAGCAAATAGAGGAGTGGAACCCAGAGACGTAGGGTATGTCCTCTGGGCTATAGGGATTGTCAGTATCTGGGTTCCAGCGAGTCTTGCCTTGATGATGCTTCAGGAATGATGTCCTATTCTGCACAAGGAAAGGAATAAGAGGCAAGAACAAAATCAGAAAAAATGAATTGAAGCAAATCAAGGGAAAAATTCTAACCTCCTACTCTCCAAGAGGATCGGAAGTCATCCAAGTAATTGTCCAGAGAGCTCTTCTTTACAAAGAAGAAGCGTCTAGGCCACCCCTCGTCTTCCTTGGTCTTTTTACAGGCGATATACGGGCAACTCGTACCATTATAAGCACCGAAGCCCAACTGTCTCACCACTCATACCACGAAAATGGTAACAAGCTTTAAGAACATCTATGTTCAAGTCGATTTTGTGAAGAATATGGAGAAAGTCGGGTGAGAGAACTATCCTCCAAAAGTATGGAAGAAGCTGAGAAGGGGTGACATCAAGGGTTGTGATGATGCCCTTAAGGGGCTCCGACATAGGAATAGTAAGCCCAAGCCTGAATGGGTACTCATGAAAGCCCAGCCACTCCTCATTACACCACTCCATATACACAGGGGAATCAAAGGAGGAAACAGACACACAGCCTCCTCAAGATGTTGCCCCTTACTTTTCAGGTAAGTCTTGAATTCTGGGCCTAATTCGTTTTGCAGGGAGGTATATTGGTTAACCCAATTCGGGCATTGGAAGGTTACACCATTGATCCCAAACGTTCGGGGTGGAGAATTCTTCTTGACAGACATTTTCTTCCCCAATAAAAACAAGAGCTGGCTAGGAAGACAAAGAAGAAGCAGGGTAGAAGATTACCTTGACGGGAAGAGGAATGCAGATCAAGGCGAAGAAAGCACGGATAGGGAAGGAAAGAGATTGGGGAAGAGTTTAAATATTGAAATGATGAATATGTGAAGGGGTGGCAGTTAATTGAATTCAAGACGAGTTAATTAAATTGAAGCATAACTGGCAGGGCAGTTGATCGACAGGACGTGCAACGGGTAGTTTTTATCTTCCCAAAGTGGGCGTAACTGCTACTTTGATGGAAGACAAAAAGGGGACAATTGTTGGGGCTCAATTCTTATGCTACTAAGATGGGCCGGCCAATACTTATGGGGACTGGATTCAGTATAGCGACGACTAGGACAAGATAGAAGGGAGAGGATATCTGCTATGAAGTAAAGGCGTGGAGTAATTAGCGGGGATAATTGATCATAATGGACAAACATAATATGGCAGTAAATGATGATTAATGCTGATGATGCGGCAAAGGGAGGAAATCGTGCAACAACTAATACTCATAGCTGTTGAAGCGTTACAAGAGGGGGGGGGAGCTATAAGAATATGCCCTCGACAAGAAGGTGGGATCATCCAGTCACAAGCAAATCAACCAAGCTATAGCAATAGAGCAATACAAACATATCCTCTTTGTACTTGTACTCGAGCACGGTAATAGTGGAACTTATATTAAGGAGGCTACAGCCCCGGTGGTTGAGGGTTAACACATACTCCTCGTCCGAATTTAAACACCTCATATATAGCAAAAACGCACCCTGCAGAAATAGGGTGTACACGCTAAACGGTTAATCAAAGTTACGAAAAAGTCGCGTAGAATTTTTGGAACTTTGATTAACCGATTAGTGTGTATAGTCTCTGTAACATAGGGGTTTTTAGGTATGAGATGTTTAAACTCGAATGAAGGAAGTACATATAGGACCATTCAGATTTAATTGGTGAGATTTTTCATAATGGTCCAACATTATTCAGAATCTCGTCATGTGTTGTGTGCTGCCCTGGCAAAGTTTTCCGGCAAACATATCTTGAACGTGTTCAATCCGATACAAATAATCAAAACCAACCCCTTCGTCCTCAGTGACATGCATGAAATTGAAGGGTTTTGATAAGTCTAACTTGCAGAATTAAGTCAAAACACCCGAGGATACAAACATGTAATAATATGAGTCTTAGTATAAGACATACCTTTGTCGCGTGATAATCCTCGTGAGTATAATAATAATAATAATAATACAAACGGCAAGAACCCCAAGTGTTGTTCCTCTACCGGTATCCACACGAGGCCACGAACCCCACGATAAGTCGGCTAGGACAAAACCCGAATCACGAACAAGAGTAAGTGTCTCACTTAGTTTGTCTATAAGAATTTGAGCGTATGAAAAATGGTATAAAATCTACGTCACATCATAAGGAAAACCATTTCCTTATATGTACCAAGAGCAAAGTAACGCCTGTTACTTTTGCCATTATGTGTAATTAGATTTCACATAACTAGTTATTTGACCCGTGCAAAATTGCACGAGCCATTTCTTTTCTGTTGTCTTAATGTTGGTTATCATTGTATACTACTTATATTGGATTATAAAATGGTATTAGCTAGATTTTCGAATAAATAGGCTTTTAAATTACTAATAAACACTCGATGAGTAATGAATAATTGTACGACGTTGACCAGCGATAAAATAGAGTAAAAATGGTATTAGTTAGATTTTCGAATAAAGTAGACTTTTAAAATACTAATAAACACTCGATGAATAATGAATAATTGTATGACGTTGACCAGCGATAAATTCACAAAAGACATATATCTCCATTTCGGTTTGCAAATTACTCAATGGAAATTTCTAATTATAGATGTAATAAACCACAAATAAAAAGTATAGTGTCCTTTTTGTCAACTACATGTCAAACTACTACTTTTACCATTTAAGAAAGACTTTAATCTTTCATTGACCAAAAAAAAAAAGGAAAGTTCTTCACTTTCCTCTTTCTTGCGTTATCAAACTCTTCGACACCCATCCCCACAATCCAGAAATTTCATCGCTATCCACCCCCAAGCTCGCCAATTTTTTCGCCATCCACCGACAAATTCGTGCAATTCATCGCCATCCACCGCCAAATTCATCAATTTCTTCGCCATCCACCAGATACATAACCCCCAAACTCATCTGCTCTTCGACATCCACCTCACTCAACCTCCGAATCTCATTTTTATCAATCAAAATCATTATTGTTAGTTTCGAATAACAAATCATCACCATGCGTTTAAGTAATTAAAGGTTTGTGATATAACTAGTATTATAAGTTCATCAATTAAGGTTTCAAATTCATTTTGAACTTCAATTTCGAAATTGATTTGGTAATTTTTCATCAGTGGCTTGATTATTGGTTTTCATGTATAATGATTAAAAAAGTGTTTATAGGTTGGGCGACTGAGTTTGAGATAGAGAGAAAGTTGTGCCATTTTTTGTGTTAAATTCGAGTATAATTGGTAAGTTTTGATAGTATTTTCAGTGTCAATTTTACTTCATTTGCTCTATATATATTAATTATAGGTACAACGTTTGCACATTATGTTGAGAGTTATGTTCTTGACCGGATTTGACTTTGCTAATACCTACAGTATTAAAGAACTTTGCGCATATCACTTTGCTAATTTGACTCGGCTCCTTGACCGGATTAAAGCCCGTGCAAATTAATCCGTATTTGACCTTTATCGGACCCGTATGACCCATTTGACATGTCTAGCTAATTGTGAACCCGTGCAATTTAGACTGTATTTAACTTAATACCAAATTGATATATTTGTACTTTTAATATTATCTAACTATCACAAGCTTGTTCAATACACTAATCAGTAATTACCCGCGCGTGTATATTGTTGTATGCATGGTTGTATGTGTGTAGAGTACTTCCGACATACTTTTATTTTGCTTAATATATTCTTAAAACTTTTCTATTTCAATTCATTTATCTTATGCTTGCCTCCTTTCTACTCTGGGCCATTTTTTTGGTCTCAATTGCCCTTTAAAAAATTCTATATTTTGAATTCGTTTTGGAGAAACTTCTTACTAATTTAAAAAGAGGTCAGTTAACTCGTAGGCGATAGGACATTAGTAAATAAGAATAGAACAACTGGTAGTTATTGCACCCTATAAGATTTTTTTTATAGTCATATATTGTCGAAAAAATATTATGTTAATTGAATGTCAAATGAACCGAATTGTTAAATACTCTTTTTACCATTTGAGTTCTACTCCAAAGTACCAAGGGTAATCATATGGCGAATGTACCAATTTGGCATTGAGACTTTAATCAATTGTGTGATTAACCAGTACATTGTAACTTTCAATTTTAGCAATTTGACCCATTTTCTTTTCACTTATGTGCAAATCAACCTTTTTTTTCTAATTCTCATTCAATTTTCGATTAAATTAAATTTGTGTTAATTAAAAAAATATTTTTATATATTTTTATCTAATAAATCAATGTAATATCTCAAAAATCATATAAAAACCTTAAAAAGAAGTTCCATATTTTTTTTTTAAATTGTTAATATCCCCAATAAACCGTAAAATTTCGAAAAAAAATCTAATGTTATTTTTTCATCAATGCATAATTTTCTTTTTAATCGAATACATAATATTCAAAATGAGGTCATACATGTCAAACCTTTAACCTAATCGTTAACTTAGCTTAACCCAATCTGACCTGTTTTTTTCCTTACTCGGTAACCAGTTTTTAGTGACCTATGCCCACATTGATCAACTTATATTACCAGAGTTACAAATCATATCGATGAAGATTTATTTTTGCATTCGACTTTCAATAGATTGACACCCAAATTTGATTATTCATCTAATTTGGGCTAAAAAATACGTTAGGCTTGTCCTAAAAGTTTAATTAGATATATGAAAACATTATTGTATTGTGCATAATTGCAGTTGGACTTTTCTTGAATTTGTGAAGTGAATCTCGCATGGTAAATAAGTTTAGCAAACAGTTGTCTATGTGTCGGGAAATCAAGCTCAAATGTTACTTAACCCGTAGGATCTTGAGAATGTTTTTTTTGTTGATCTTTTTAAGTCTATTAAAATGTTAATTAACTCCACGTTTTCTAATTCATTGGAATTTTGAATTTTCATGATTTTGTTTGGCAACCAAACTACCATTAACTATATGTTTATGCTCCAAATTATCACCAAAATTTCTGTAATTGCACTCCCTCGACATCATATAGATGATAACAAATCATTATTTTGTCCTATACTCGTATATGTTTGATTATTTAAATTTACGGCTTAGATGATAATACAATTTCTTACTTAGCCACAAAAGAGATGTGATTAAAATAAATATAATCAGTTTAACATCACATACACCACTTAAAAAAGAGGAAGTATGGTCAGAAATTTGTACATGTTCAGTTTGAAATAGAATTTTATCACGAACTATTACAATGACGATGCGAGCTAGAAACATATAACCCCACCCTTTTAAACTAACTATACGCCAAACTCATTATTTGATTTTTGTCTCGGGATTTTTTTGGGATTAGAAAGTAAGTACGATTACGACATTAATTTAAGGAGTTAAATGTATTAAATGCTATTTTTAATTTTATTAACATGCGAGATCTTGTATTTTTTAGCCTTAGTCCACCTCGTTCACGTTTCTAACCCGAACGTGTTATTGACCTAGCCGTATCATTTTACATGGATGATCAAAAGTCTTCAAATAAAAGGGATATGCAGGAGTTTTATAAGAACCCTACTAATTAACTTGAACATGTGAGTCTGAGACTTGTGAGACATGTTGAAAGTGGGAACGTTGCTTTGATTCTTCTATTCTCGATAAAATTTTAGAGCAAAGACCCCGTCAATTTAGATAAAATAGATAATTAAGGAGTTCTTTAGATGTTAATCATCGTCATATATAAGAACAAATTAAACTAATTAGGCAAGATTTGATAGTTATCTCATACTTCCCCTCCGTGATTGATATGTTGAATTATGAGGATTTTGAATGCAAAACTCTTATCGTAATTACTGATCGAATAAAATTAGGGATTACTGTTTTATATGATATGATCAAATTTCTAAAATCTATCTGATTTGAATGCATCTGATATGATTTCAAAGACTCTTATCTGACCAAATTTGATTTAAATAATTCTAATCTGAATTGAATAAATATGATCTCAACTGATATACAGATCATTAAGTCCTATCATACAGGCTCTTAGCACTACAAGAAAAACGTTCATTTGCGACCAAAATTACGACCGGAAAGGATTCTCGTCGCAAAAGATGTATCTTTTACAACGAGATTTTGGATTTGGTCGTAAAAAATAATATTATCTACGAAGGTCAAATTTCTCGTTGCAAAAAATATATAATACGACGAGCTCGTCGTAGATAATAGATTAGCTACGACGATATTCAATTTCTCGTCGTAGATAATAAATTTGCTATGGCGAGATTTGGTTTCTCGTCGTAGATAATAAATTTGCTACGACGAGATTCGGTTTCACGTTGTAGATAATCTATTAGCTACGACGAGATTTGATTTCTCGTCGTAGATAATTGATTAGCCATGACAAGAATCTGTTTCTCGTTGTAGATAATCAAGTTATTTATGAAATAACCTATTCTCGTCGAAAAACGAAAAATAAAAACTACAAAAACTCAAAATTAAAGTTAAGATGTAGAGAAAATAAACAAGACTAATTTTAATCAATTTATAATGTAACTGAGTGCATTAATTTTAAAAGCTTTGATTTCATTTGTTGAACTATTTGAAACCACTATGTAATAGTTGATAAATATATAGTTGTGCGATATAAGGTCGAAAAAAAAAAATTCACAGTAACAAAGCTGGAGGGTCATAAATGATCGTGTAATACTCGAAACTATAATGAGTTTTTTAAAAGACTTAAGGCTCCTATATATGAGTGTTTAAATAAATTGATAGTACTAATCATACAAATAAAGTTAGTTTTCCATGTAGAAAACTCATGTGCTAAGAACTCCAAAGTTAAGCGTGCTTAATGGGGAGTAGTCTTAGGATGGGTGACCTCCTTGGACCTTACTAAGATATGCACGAGTGAGATCAAATTGCGGAGAACGAAATACGTCCGGTCCACGTGAGGAGAAAAAGATTAAATTGTGTTCTTATGTGTTGTCAGAAAAAAGAATTACGACGAGAAAATGTCGTCGCAAAAGAGCTTTTACGACGAGAAAAACATCTCGTCGCAAAAAACTTATTACAACGAGAACGTTAAACTCGTCGCAAAGTATTTGCGACGGAGCCTTTTGCGACGACTCGCGACCGGACGGAATTCTCGTCGTAAAAGACCATTTACGACGAGTTTTAGTTTATTTGCGACGAGTTTGCTCCGTCGCAAATGAACGTGTTTCTTGTAGTGTAGTGTGTTATTTGAAGAATTCTTACATAAACTTGTGCTAAAAAATTATAAACTAATTGTCTTTGCCATGATCACTCATCGAGGCCATAATCCCTTTGCACTTTAGGAAGCAAATGAAAATGTGCATGCTAAGAGTATTCTTTTTAAACTCATTTTATCGGTCCAACAAAATTTTGTTAAACAAAATCAAGTAATCGATTTTCTTATCCTTGTCGAAAATAAACATAACGGTTAACATGCATAAAAATATCCTTGAAGTGATAATAGATTTCTCTTAAACAACTTATACATTGAAATTTGGCGATGCATGTACACATGTGATGATTGGCTACCTCCCTTCTTCAAAATCAGAAAGATCGTCTACCTACATGAGTTTAATCAAACTAATTAATACTCCCCGTAGAATAAAAAAAGAATGGGCAGTAGGTCTTGTGTGAAACGGTCTCACATTAACTTATTGTGAGACCATCTTGCTTTATGTAAATGGTAACCTCTTTTACATTCTTAGCTCAATGTTATTTTGACCTATTGGTCAACCTTAATGTTACCAAATTCGGTTCTTTCTTTCAACTTGTTCTCAAAAGTACCTTGAAATGACAGAGTTAAATCCAATCCGAGGAGTCGAATGTTATTTTGAGCTTTTGGTCAACCTTAATGTTACCAAATTCACAAAATATGCGCTTGAATGTAAAACGTACCTAGCACATACAACAGGTTGTATATCACTTGCACTCAGCTCGTAACCTATTCACCAGTTAGGTCTACACATTATTTTTATTCATAGTAATGCTCCTCCTATTTCATTACACT
Source organism: Spergularia bocconei (assembly GCA_963457585.1). Lineage (NCBI taxonomy): Eukaryota > Viridiplantae > Streptophyta > Magnoliopsida > Caryophyllales > Caryophyllaceae > Spergularia > Spergularia bocconei. The sequence continues at coordinate 19,962,840 of OY734946.1, read as the reverse complement.
TGATTTAGACATGCTTATCGACAAGATTCATTATGTCGGGCGCGCTGCTACCAACATGTTTTTTTAATACCAATAGCAACATTGCATTTTTAAGTCTGGGAAAATCGAAATCAACAAAAGAAAGGCTAGAAAATGAAGCATGCTCCTCAACCTCGTTACACAACATCTTATAGCCTGGCATTCGGTAACAACTAAATCGTAGAAATTCATTGTTTCTCTGAGGGCCAAATTAATTTCAGTAATTAAGAACGTGAGAATTGGAGTATGTTTTAGTTGATATGTAATGTTACTGGCCTGCTAAAGGAAATTAACTTGACAATTGATTGCAAAAATAAAAAATAAAAAGCATGTATATATGTTTCATGTCATGTTTGACATGACTTATATTTCTCAGTGGCCCTACTCTTCCACATGACTTTTATATCGCTGGTAATGCAAGAGGTTAGAGAATTTATGTGCATGGGATGAGATTGATTACTCACAAACCCTTAAAAGATGAATGAGACAACCGTTTCTAAATTTAAGGAACAATATTGCATGTACAAATAGAGTATTACGATAATTAGCTTATTTTAGGCCAAGATTGATTGATGCCCACTCTTGTTTGAATATTTTTTTTTTTTTTGTAAGAAGTTAAATTTTTATTCATCCAATAAGGGAATAAAACGATGTCTTACAAAAAAGGCTAACCACTACACATATTACGCATTTAGGCTATTGATTACATCTTCATTCACTATATTATTCGTCCAGCTTAGCATTCTAATACACACCAAGTATTTGATGTTTAGTACAATGCCTTCTACATCCTGCTTTTTGTCCATAAAAATTCTTAAGTTTCTTCTTCTCCAAATGCAATAGACAGCTGATGCAATACTGCACCTTGCCCATTATCAGGAATACAATATACGGTGCAATACTTGCTTACGATTTCATTACGTTACGGTGGTTTAAATACCACTAGTTACAATACGGTGACGGGCTTAGGGTTACATACAACCCGAGCCCACAATACATACGCCTAATACCCATTTTGATTTCCAGTTTTTGTGATTCTTGTGCTTTGCCATCCAACTTAACTCATGTTTCAGAGTCCAGTTTCTGCCTGCTATGCCAATCCAGATCAAGATGGCGTTCCAAATCCGAGCAGAGAACTCACATTTAAAGAACAAATGCCTGTGTGTTTCCTCAGATTTTCTGCAGAGTATACATCTGTTAGTGATTGGCATGCCTCTTCTTCTGATATTGTCAAGAGTGGCCAATTTGCCTTGTGCTGCAAGGCTTGTGATGAAGCTATGCTTGGGGATAACAATAGCATCCCAGACAGGCTTACATCATTTCTCTCTTTTCACCTTCTCTCTGAAATATGAGTTAAGAAAATTGAGTATCCGGATTCTTGCATATTTTGTGGAATAATTTTTCTTAGGTTTGTTTCAAAAATCTTTGAAATTTGTTTCAGTTGAGGAAGGCACAATTTTTTTGAGAATATCAAATATTTTGAACGACTAATTTATGTTATTGCATCTTATTGTAAATCTAATTTACCTTAATCATAGGAATGAAAATCAATTCTTACCGGAAATATACACACTACTAAATAATGAAATTTTCATTTCACATTATTTCGTTATATAAACCATATATTTTTGCCATCTGTATATATGTAATCATTTCTTGCTAATACATTTCCGTATATTTAGCCTATAATTGTTATAAATAAGGCAATAAAATATATTAGTATCATAATTACTATGTATATTGTGTGTGTGTGTCCAGCGTATGCGTGCGTGTGTCTTCCAATGCTTTGTGAGTGATATTTATGGCATTTTTCATTTGACATCAGCGTCTTACGTGGCGTATCTCATTAGGCTTCAAAGGCACGCCTATTTATAAAATATACTAGTATATTGACTCGTGCAAAATTATAAGACAATTTCTTTCAATTGACGATAATATGGAGATTTATGCATTGTCAAAACAGATTAAATGTAGTGTTTAAAAATGTTAATGACACTATTTTTATTGTTAGGCTAAGATATGCTGATACAATTTTAACTTTGTCAAACTAAGAGATGCATATTAAAAGAGATATATAGGACTCACGAGTTAAATTCACAAAAGCTGATCGTATTTGAGTTCGTCCGCTTTTCTGAGTTTTGAAAACCAATTTTTTAAATTACATGTGACACATACTGGCCCACATATTTTCGTCAAAATCGATCCGACCCGTTGGTCAAATTTGACCCCTAATTAACACAAATCACCATAAATTCAAAGCAATTCAAACGCTTAATGAGTTCTGGTTTTTGGTATCTAGTCTTGTTTTGTTAGTAGCCTGGACCCCTAGTATACCTGACTTCATACTTGATGTGACTTATTTATTACAGGTCTACAAAACTTACTCTACGTATATCATTTCAAATGGTAGATCCCGCAATTATATATATAAGAATAAGAATAATGACTACCCCCAATTAAAGCAAATCAATCATGTCAAATTCAAATCTCAGAGTTAAAACACTATTTTGAGGTGTTTATTTCAATTGTTAATAACTTCGTGCGTGACTAAACTCTATCTTTACCCATATTCTAACCTAACCTGACTCAGTCTTGTAATTTTGACCCGTTATTTGGATTAGTCTGTATGTTTGACCCGTTATTATACTGATCTGTATCCTATCGGACCCGACTAATTAAGAATCGTTGTTTACACATGGAAATTAAAATCAAGTGGTTAGGAAATCAATCTGCTTAAGGGTTGTCTCTCGGGTTTAAATTTTCATAGTTTTAGACACTCTATTAAACTTCCCATGGCATTTGAATTTGTGAGAGAATTTCAAATTCCATTGGGACAGAGTGGTACTCGTTAATAGAATAGTAGCGACCACACATAGAATGGTTTTTTTTTCTTTTAGTTACCGAGACCATGGTATAATATACAACGTTAGATCTATCTCCAACTCTGATCACCGACCTGGTAATAACTCAACTTGATCCAACCCATTTTTTAGTATCCACGACCCGTATTGACATAGTCACGTTATGACCAACACATTTTTGGGTTAGCCCGTAATTAAGACAAAAAAAAATCGTTTTAAGCTCTTAAATCAATTAGAAGTATGTAAAGTGCACATGATATATCAAGATCTGATTTTTACTTTTATTCTTGTTTATGATAAATTAGATTTAGATTATGATAAATTATGATTATAAATTAGATTATGATAACTTCTATTAGAATTAGAATTAGATTTAGATTATGATAAATTATGATTATAAAAATATACCATAAACCTTCCAAGTATCCTACAATACATGGACTCTCTCACAAGTTTTGAAAAATAAACCGAATTTTCTGGTGGCTTGAAAACCTCAACTTTCGACGTAGGCCCCTGAAAAAAGCCTCTAGATTTAATCTCAAATTTAAAATTTTGTTTTTAACCTTATATTATTTTGTTAATATTTGATCTCAATTCGCACCCTAAAATATATCGGTATACCAAGATTTGTAAAAGTTAAATAGTCTTTGAAGCTATTAATTAACTTATATCAATGCTCCCATAATTATTTATTTTACTCTCGACTTGCTTGTTGAATTTTTTATTATAATCGATAGATAAATTTTTTTCAATAGCAAAAATTATGATTTAACATATTGTTGTTGATTGGCAAGGTTTTAAAGTAAATATGTGAAGTACGCTCACTTTGGTTGATAAAGTAAAGATATATGCACGTTTGAAATTTCACTGTCCAATTTATATTTCCCCCCATATCTGCTCAACAATCTATGGAATGATGGAATGTTAATTTAATGCTAACTGATACACTTTCGAATAGATTTTTTAACTTTGTAATACTTGTGAAAACGGCCTAATATTGTGTAGGTTGATGGTTAGCCTATATTCGACGGGATACAATAGGCTCATTTTGAACTTATTTAAGATCTACTTGTTTAAGCTTATATTATTCTCATAATTTAACCACGTACAACTGCAAAAAAAAAAAAAAAAAAAAAAAAAAAAAAAAAAAAAATTTGAATATATATGTTGCTAAATCGAATTTTAGGATTATTGGTTTTATAATAGTAGAGTATACATATTTCTTTAGTTGCTAATTTTCTTGATACATAATTGTGATTCTTATTATTAAGCTAATAATAAATGAATCTTAAAACAATTTGTACTGAATTATATTAAAAATTGTTCTAATCTTTGTATAGCATATGCCAATTAATGAGGTTCCTTTAATTGATGATAACTCTATTTAATTGGTTAGGATGCACATAGATAATGAACTCTACCTGTATAAGATTCATCTTTGGTTTCTTAAGCTACAAAGTACATTTCTACAAAAAAGTTACTTTCCTGAAATAAAACAAAAATTTACTAACCATTGTACAACTGTTAGGACTTTGGCTTTCTATAAACATTGGTCTTGGTCTTTTTAGTTTGTGCAAAATGAAAAAAAAAATTAATATAGGTTGTTGTCGAAATAAATTATATAAGTTACATAAATTGATTCACACTAATTGCTATTAGTATGTAGTAGAAATGTCGTATATACAATAATAAGTATTATTATTATTCAAGTACATACACTACTTGTGATATGCGTAGGACTTTTTTTTTTTCTTTTTAGGAATACTTGGCATAACTTATCTTATAGCTTTGGTAGTGATGCCTATTGTTCTCCTATCTGACCAATATGGGATAACAAAACTGAACTGTGAATTTCTGAATTGTCCACATTAAAGCGTTAATGGAGGTTCAACTATGTTAAATTGTTGCTTGTACAAATATCGGGAGCTACACTCTTATTGGCGTAAAGCTTGTTATAGGTTTCTTGATCCTTTAGTTCAATATTGACCTTTTATGGAAATTTTAATCATATGATAAAACGTCGAACTAAGCGAATTCACTTCGTGAATAAGAGTACATATTGTAACACGCTTTCGACCAAAATAATTACGTTCAAGTATTGTTCCTAATGCTTGTCAAATTAAATATGGTTTTATTATGTTACTAACTTTTTTTTGTCATTTTATCTTACTATATAGCCATGAGCTAATTGCAACTGAATGACCACATTTTTTTTCTGTTCGGAATTAGATTTTATATTTGTAGTGAGGAATTTTCAATTCAACTAACACACTCTATGTCTCTTTGAGCAATCCCGAAATTAATGAATTAGAATGAGTCTTTTAGGTATTCATGTTAATTTATGATGATAACCTCAAACTTAGGATTAGTAAATTTGGTTACTTTACAATCATGGCTAATTTTAACATGTTGATCCTTAAAGTCACAAGTAATATGGTTTAAACATGAACTAAAACGATTACTAAAAGTAATAGAGTGATCATGAATGATGTTAATCAAAACGGGCACTTTTTAAATAAAGTAGTGGTCTCAGAATAATTTATTGTGATACCATCTCATATGAGACTTTGTCATCCTCCATTATTTAGTCACAATTGATGATATTGTGCATTGCAATAGTAAAACCTATTAAAGCAGAATAAATTGTATTTAAATTAGTTTCCAGCAATTTTAATTGATCTATTATTTAAAAACTAAAAAAAAATAAGTTCCCTGTGATTTTCTCGGCTCAAAATAATAGCGGCTCGTGTCAAAATAATTGAATTATTTAAATTTACATAATATATAGTTAAAGAATTTGACTGAATAGATCACATGAAATTGGTTCCAAAGTCTTGGAAATTTTAATTATGTGTTCACGTAAGATTGTATATATCATGCAGCTTTTGGATTAACCTATTTTCAATAAGATTAGTATATATAACGGAATCTTATTCGGCTCATTTACGGTCTATTTGTTTAAGTTTTTACTATTCTCCGCTTTTTTTAGCTCCAATTGACAAAAAAAAATAAAAAAAATAAATAAAGTCTGGAAAACTTTTATATTATGTTTGTCAAAGTTGATCAAATCCTTGTCAAATTCTTGTCAAAATATGCCTCCAAAAAGCTTTTGTATCCTCGTAGTCGTTGCTAAGAGGTTATTTGAGTACACCTTTTAGACTTTTGTTTTCGAGACTTTAATTTATTTAATGTAGGAGATTAATATTTGTTTTTGTTTTACTATCAAATCCTATTCCTACTTTTACTACCATTAATACAATCCAATTCTATAATGTTGTAGGAATGTTTGTTTTTTTTTTCTCTTTTTTTTTCCCCAACATACTACTACTACTAATACTCGTATTACTTCATTTAAAAATATACTCCTATTACTTATACTACTACTCCTACAGTACTCCTACTCCTACTTCCACTCTGCTACAAGTCTTACTACTACTAATAATAATAATAATAATAATAATAATAATAATACTCCTATTGTACTTCTACTCCTACATACTCTTGCTCCTAGCTATTAATACAGTACAATTCCTACTCCTACGTTATTAATTACTACTCCTACTCACTACTACTCCTGCTAAAAATTAGAAAATTACTCTTAATCCTACTTCTGCTCGTATGACTACTACTATAATGCTGCTTCTGCTACGTACTACTACTACTACTACTACTACTACTACTACTACTACTACTACTACTACTACTACTACTACTACTAGTACTACTACTAATCAAGTTATATGAACGATGTGGGATATATTAGGGGTCAATTAATTAATTTTCGATACCTACCTTTAGCCTTTTATTAGAAGAATTCTTCTACAACCCTATACAACTTGTACTTCTACAATTTTACGTATAGTTCTACAATAAATCATCTTCTAATTAATATACTTCTACAATGGTTAAGTAATAGGACTATACTTTTACAAATGATGGTGAAACTCATGAGCTAAGAAGTATACAATAAGATGTTATATATCAACGTAGCAAAGCTTACGTATGTAATGTGTATACTTTTTTCATAGCAAACTCTTAATTTTTTATTTTTTTTTTACTTTTATTACTTAATTGGACAATGTGGTAAATATATATATATATTTTTGTTTTGTTCACTTATTTGAAACTCCTACATTCTCCTACTTTATTATTATGTGATTTATTACTTTATTTATGTGGAATATGCATCAAAAATTGTAATAAAATAATGAGCAATTTTAAACTTGCCAATCAATAATTTGCCAGCTTATTGTAGCCAGCTGATTATATATGACCAGGCATTATGATTGTGCATGTTGATTTGGGACGTCAACTATTTATAGCTAACTGATTGTTTAACTTTTATTAGAATTCGATTTGTTTAACTTCTATTAGAATTAGAATTGTATAACTTCTATTAGAATTAGAATTAGAATTAGATTTAGATTATGATTACGAAAATATACCATAAACCTTCCTAGTATCCTACAAAACATGGACTCTCTCACAAGCCTTGAAAAATAAGCCGAATTTTCTGGTGGCTCGAAAACTTCAACTTTCGACGTAGGCCCCTGAAAAAAGCCTCCTTTATTATTATGTATTGATGATTGATAGATATATTGTAATTGATGCACAATAATGAATGTCATGAATACTTTCCTAATCAAGTTAATTAGGCTGTTGATATTCCTTTGACTGAGTAATTCAATTAGTCAAGTGAGACATAAGGGGTACCAAACCCGTTAACCCAATATCCTTATTCATTTACGTTGATCCGATATTGGCCCAAAGTGTATGACCCAATAGGCTCAATTATATTTAGCAGTTAATTTACGAACCAACAAATCGTAAGCGGTCTCTAGCCAAACATTATCACTATCTAAATATAATTGAATAATCACCTTCGTAATTAATCATGTACTATGTGACCACTTAATCGAATGACACACTCCTTCAGAAATGACCTGGAAGAACTCAATTACGTCTTAAACTCAAGAAATAGTCTCTTGTACGTAATGTATACTACTTATATATATCATGGTCACAATATTGCAATCGTAATGTGAGCGGGAGTGCGGGACAATGCTCAAATAAGTTTGGAATTGTTTAATTTATTTAATTGTGATCTCACTTCATTACTGTGTTGGTGAAACACCATATTCTCTTTTGAGGCATAGTGCGTCGTGTTGGTTATAATCTAACAATCTAACCACCTTTATAGTCAGCCGTGTAGCCTGTGGTTTGCCGCGGGCGCGGGAGAAGTGCCGCGGGCGCGGGGAGCATGCAGAATGCTTCACTGTGTTTAACCGCGGGCGCGGCTCTACGCGTTTAAGGCGGCTAGGGTTTTCCAAAACCCTTTCTTCTCTTTTATTTTGTACAACCTATATAAACACACTCCTATACACAACCCTAAACACATCAAATACAAGTTCTAGATCTTGAGCAAGTAGAGGGCATTCGGGATCGATTGTGCCAACCAATCTTTGTTTGTGCAAACGTGGTTGGTGTTGTGTAACCTGGAGGACGGACGCCCAAGATATAGCGTGCACTGCGGCTAGGGCGGAATCGTTCTTAAGTTCAGAGAACTTCAATTTTCGCCACAACAATTCGTAAGATAAGTCGTGTTAACTCCCTATTATTTCCAACAATCTTAAGAACGATTATTTGTTAGTTAATCATGACTTCTGATAAGAAATCTAGGGTTCCTGCTGACATGTCAAAATTGCCTAGTCTAGATTCGAAGAACTATAAGATTTGGTGTATTCGAATTAGGTTTTTCTTGATGACACTTGGTTTGGAATATGTGCTTGATGGCAAAAACATGCCGCTTGAAGTTTCTGAACATGCTGCGTATAATAAGAAGTTTGATAAGGATGATAAGTTTGCTAAGGGTTATTTGCTGCACTACATGAGTGATGAAATGCTAGAAATTTATGCTGAATTCAATAGCGCTTATGATATTTGGACTGTATTGGAAAGCAAATATGGTGGTGAAGATCATGGATCTAAGAATTATATGGCTATTAAGTGGCATGATTTTGTGTGTAAATGATAAACCCATTGGTGAACAAATTCAAGAGTATGAACGTCTATGTTTGAATCTAGCTGCTCAAGGTCTCACTTTGTGTGATGGTTTCCAAGCCCTAATGTTGGTTAGCAAATTGCCCCCTTCTTGGAAAGACTATCGTGATCAACTCATGCATATGACTGGTGACTTAACTTTGGCCGATTTGATTTCTCATCTCAAAATTGAAGAAGAAAATCGCTCCAAAGCTAAGAAGAATGATTTGATACATAGTAGCTCAAAAGCAAATCTTGTAGAACCTAGTTCATCCTCGAAAGAGAAGAAGAAAAGAGGTTTCAAGAAAGACAAGTCCAAGCTCAAGGCAAAGGGTAAGATGATGAAGACTCAATTTGAAGGGACATGCAACTATTGTGGCAAATATGGTCATATGGCGAGTGAATGCTATTCTAGAAAGAAGAATAAGGGCAAGGCTGAAGCAAGCAATGTCAACATAGTAGCCGTGGTCTCTGAAGAAAATTTGAGTGATGGCAAGTCAGTGGAGTGGATCGTTGATTCTGGGGCCACTAGACACATATGTACTGATAAGACTTTGTTTCAAGCTTATGAGAAGATTGATGGGGAAAAGGTCTACATGGGTAATGCCGCTGTTGCTGAAGTTCAAGGCAAAGGGAAGGTGACTTTGAAGCTGACTTCCGGGAAAACACTTACTCTCACAAATGTACTACATGTTCCTGAGATGCGCCGAAACTTGGTTTCTGGTAGTCTATTAGTTAAGGCTGGTCTAAAGTTGTCTTTTGAGTCTGACAAGCTTGTAATGACTAGGAATGGGGAGTATGTGGGGAAGGGCTTTTGTAATGGGGGTCTCTTTACTCTAGATGCTGTACCCGAATCTTCTATCAATAATATGGTTTCACATTCTGCTTATATTGTTGACTCTCTTGATCTGTGGCATGCAAGACTTGGTCATCTAAATGTCGCTTCTATCAAACGCTTAAAGTTTTTGGGTTTGATAAACAACTTAAATAAATCCGACAATCACAAGTGTGAGGTATGCGTCGAAGCCAAATATGCAAAGAAGCCTTTTCCATCTGTAGCTAGACAGTCAGAAGTTCTTGAGTTGATACATACTGATTTGGGGGACTACAAGAACCATGTGAGTAAAGGTGGTAAGAGATATTATATCACTTTCGTATATCTGGTGAGCTCTAAAGATGAGGCTGAAAATATGTTTCGGATTTATAAAACTGAAGTTGAGAATCAACTAGACAGAAAGATCAAGAGAGTGAGGAGCGATCGTGGGGGTGAGTATGATCCAGGTTCACTTAAACGGTTTTGTGAGGATAATGGAATTATTCATGAATGGACAGCTCCATATGCACCCGAATCAAATGGAATAGCGGAAAGGAAGAATCGTACCTTGAAGGATATGATGAATGCTATGCTTATCAGCTCCGGATTGCCAATAAGTTTTTGGGGTGAAGCCATACTTTCAGCTTGTCATGTTCTAAACAAGGTTCCTCACAAGAAGCTGGATAGAACTCCATATGAGATTTGGAAGGGACATTCGCCTAACTTGAAATATCTAAAAGTGTGGGGGTGTCTAGCAAAGGTGGGAATTCCATCTTTCAAGCGACCAAAGATTGGTCCAAAGACTGTGGATTCGGTGTTCATAGGATATGCTCATAATAGTGCTGCATATCGTTTTCTGTTGAAGGATTCATCAGGCTCATATCCTACCGGGAGCATTATGGAGTCACGAGATGCAGAGTTCTTTGAACATATATTTCCTATGAAGCCTCGTCCTATCATACTTGAAGAATTCACTCAAGATGCACTAAAACTTGATGATCAGACAAGAGTGGACAAGGCAACGGCTCAGTCAAGCGGACCAACGGGTTGTGTGGATAATGAGCCGGGTGCAACCGAAGGCGTTCCCAAACGAAGGCTCTTGGGAGAACCTCCAGCGCGTAGTAAACGGGTAAGGAAGGAAAAATCCTTTGGGTCCCAATTTGTGACTAATTTCTTGTCTGAATCTTTGGTATCAGGTAAAATGATAGATGCATATATCCTAGAGGAAGATCCTAAGTCATATAGTGAAGCCATGAGATCCGTTGATGCTGTTTTCTGGAAAGAAGCTATTCAGAGTGAACTAGATTCGATCACATCCAATCATACGTGGATCTTGACCGATCTCCCTCGTGGGTGCAAACCTTTGAAATGTAAGTGGATTTTCAAGAAAAAGCTCAAAGCTGATGGTACAATCGACAAGTTCAAAGCAAGGATTGTAGCTATGGGAAATACTCAGCGTCAGGGAATAGACTTCTTTGATAGTTACTCTCCGGTTACCAAGTTTACAACAATAAGAACACTAGTAGCCATTGCTGCAATTAAAGGGTTGCTAATACATCAAATGGATGTAAAAACAGCCTTCTTACATGGAGATCTTGAAGAAGAAATCTACATGCAGCAACATGAAGGTTACGTTGAGGATGGTCGAACGGGCAAAGTGTGCAAATTGGTAAAGTCTTTGTATGGTTTGAAACAAGCACCCAAGCAGTGGAATGAAAAGTTCAACTCTACAGTGGCCGAGTTCGGGTTTGAAGTAAATGAAGGTGATTCTTGAGTTTACACAAAATCTGATTCAGCTGGCTATGTGATTTTGTGCCTGTATGTTGACGACATGCTAATTTTTGGGTCGAACCATTTGTCGATTGAGAAGACGAAAGAATTTCTGAGTTCCAGATTTGAGATGAATGATTTAGGAGAAGCAGATGTGATACTGGGTGTAAAGATCACAAGGACCTCTAAAGGGCTGTCTCTGAGTCAATCTCATTACGTGGAGAAAATACTGAAGAAATTCAACTCATGTGAAGCAAGTCCAGTCTCTACTCCTATTGAGAAGGATGTGGTGTTGGTGAAGAACGAGGGTTTTCCAAGTCATCAAGAGGACTATGCTAAAGTAATCGGGAGTGTCATGTATTTAATGAACTGCACTAGACCTGATATCGCTTATGCTGTAAGTAGGTTGAGTAGATATACTGTAATACCCCAGATTTCAGAGGAAGTTTCTAAGAGATTAAAGGCTCATATGATGTGCTTAAGAGGATTGATAGTGCTACTCATACCAACAAAGTCGACTTTCCTTTTAGGAATCTCATCTGATAAGAACTCCACAGTTAAGCGTGCTTGACTGGGAGCAATTTCAGGATGGGTGACCTCCTGGGAAGTTCCCAGGGTGCGCATGAGTGAGGTCAAAATGCGCCGAAAGGACCCGTGTTGGTCTGTGAGGTCAGCCCACAGCCTGACGAGCTGCCATAGGTGACTACTTCCGGCTCAGTCGATGAGTCGGGGTGTTACAAATGGTATCAGAGCAACCCTGCGACCGCGTGTTGATCTTGTGGTCAGGAGTGCCCAGGTCAGCAGCCTAGCGGGGGAAAGATCCTGGAGTTGGACTATGGTTGGCTGCCAGGCGCAACGAGGACGTTGTGATCTTAAGAGGGGGTGAGTGTAATACCCCAGATTTCAGAGGAAGTTTCTAAGAGATTAAAGGCTCATATGATGTGCTTAAGAGGATTGATAGTGCTACTCATACCAACAAAGTCGACTTTCCTTTTAGGAATCTCATCTGATAAGAACTCCACAGTTAAGCGTGCTTGACTGGGAGCAATTTCAGGATGGGTGACCTCCTGGGAAGTTCCCAGGGTGCGCATGAGTGAGGTCAAAATGCGCCGAAAGGATCCGTGTTGGTCTGTGAGGTTAGCCCACAGCCTGGCAAGCTGCCATAGGTGACTACTTCCGGCTCAAGCGATGAGCCGGGGTGTTACATATACACATTGTCCAAATACCAGTCACTGGGTGGTGTTAAAGAGACTGTTGCGGTACTTAAAGGGTACTATGAACTGGGGTCTTCACTACAGTAAGTCTCCAACAGTTCTTGAAGGTTTTTCTGATGCTAATTGGGTTACCAGCAAAGAGGAGATTAACTCGACTAGTGGATATATCTTTACACTTGGTGGAGGAGCTATCTAATGGAAATCCTGCAAACAGTCGTGCATATCTACTTCAACCATGGAAGCAGAATATACCTTGTTGGAGTAAGCATGCTCCATCGGTAAGCATCCATTGTGATTCTCAAGCAGCAATAGCCATTGCTAAGAATCATGCCTTTAATGGGAAAAGAAGACACATTCGCCTTAAACACCAAGTTGTGAGAGAATTGATCTCAACTGGGGTGATTTCTTTAGACTATGTAAGGTCTGAGAAGAACATTGCGGATCCGTTAACGAAAGGCTTATGTAAGAAAGCAGTAAATGAGACTGCAAGAGAAATGGGTTTGAAATCACTTGATTTAGTTGTAGAGATTGAATTCCTACCTTATTGCAAGGTTCAAAGGATACAATCGTTATGACTTATGTGCACTAATAAATAATGTTTTCCCATTCACATTATTTTCTCTTTGATATACTCGTATCATTATAGTGCAAATTCTACCAAAGTTAAAGGTTGAGCTTAAGGCTCTTAATAGACTCATATCCATTGTGTAGAACAGTTGTTACATTTTTCTTCACTATTTGGTGGTGTGTGGTAGCACACTTGATGGGATCTACGTAATTGGAGGTGGAACATGTGTAGTAAGGAGTGAGAACCTGTACACATGGCAATGGAGACCGAGTCTCCTTGCATGGCCGATTCCTATGAGAGTAATGGTGATAACTCTCTAGAGCCCCCAACGAAATCCGGGTAAGACGTATGGCCTCATCAATATATGCGTCAAAAGTATTATTCGTCGTGATGCGTCATGACAATCGCGGTACAATAAATCCCTTGTAGAGTGGATAGTAGTGTTTCGGGCGATGCTTTCATCTATCCTTATTTGGTTCAAGACTTAAGTCACCGAGTAAGGCATGATAGCTAGCTTGAGACGCAATGTGTAAATTCAAGTCGCTAGACATTTGCACATATACTAAAAGTTCTTCGAATGTCCTAGATTTGCTCAAGGTGGTCGTTTGTAGATTAGTGGGGGATTGTTGGATATAATCTAACAATCTAACCACCTTTATAGTCAGCCGTGTAGCCTGTGGTTTGCCGCGGGCGCGGGAGAAGTGCCGCGGGCGCGGGGAGCATGCAGAATGCTTCACTGTGTTTAACCGCGGGCGCGATGCTTCCGACGCGGGCGCGGCTCTACGCGTTTAAGGCGGCTAGGGTTTTCCAAAACCCTTTCTTCTCTTTTATTTTGTACAACCTATATAAACACACTTCTATACACAACCATAAACACAGAAAAAACACATAAACACATCAAATACAAGTTCTAGATCTTGAGCAAGTAGAGGGCATTCGGGATCGATTGTGCCAACCAATCTTCGTTCGTGCAAACGTGGTTGGTGTTGTGTAACCTGGAGGACTGACGCCCAAGATATAGCGTGCACTTCGGCTAGGGCGGAATCGTTCTTAAGTTCAGAGAACTTCAATTTTCGCCACAACAATTCGTAAGATAAGTCGTGTTAACTCCCTATTATTTCCAACACGTCGTTATACTCTTTCACGTATAGTGCAATAATTTACCTTTAATATACAATAGGGAGAAGAGGACGGAAAAAGCCTACTCAAAAGCAACACCTCCGTATGTAAGGTGATTGTAGTTAAGTACTACAAACGACACAAAAATTTAGAAGAAAACTTAGTAATATGTAGTTAAGTACTACAAACGACTATCTACAATTTCAACCATTTAACTTCAAACTCAATCACCACGTCCTTCAACTGCTGAAATAGAGCGGGGTTGATTAGTGCACCACAGTTACAGGGCACAAAGCATTATTCACCACATGGTTGCTGACACTGCCCAAGATAGCCCTATAGGTACAAACACTGACGGCAATGAGTGGTCGAACTTTAAAAAGTTAACGTTTAGTTTAACTTGATAATGAAAGCATACTGCATCATATGTTTGATTCATAATAAAATTTTCTTTATTCGTAATATTTCTACATTATAAACTATTGGAAATGAAAACCGACCAGTTAAAAACAAATAATTTTTAGTTAGTCGAGCACGCACAAATATTTACCACAAAATTTAAAAGACGAGAAAAATCAATGTCAACATGTGATTTAGTTGGCTAGGCTAGAATAATAAGCTGAAACCAACCTCTTAAAAGGACCAAGTCCCCTGTTTCCAATAACAAGACAGGTCAAGGGAATGTTGTTAACTGCCTCACAGATCTTCTCACGAGGATCTCCCCAGAATATTTTCAGGAGCGGGACAATCTGCTCATCAATACATTGGTTTAATTTGGGACGAAATCAATCCGAGTGTAAAAAAAGGGCAGCCCGGTGCACATTGGCATCCCTGCTAAGCGAGGGTCCGGGGAAGGGTCCCACCACGAAATCAATCCGAGTGTCCGACGACAAAATTTTAAAGACGAAAATACATACTCCGATCTACTTAGAAACACGAAGATTTGGACGTGTACATGTACCTCTTTCTCCTTTGCTGCATTGTCCACTAGCTGCAGGATTTCGACATCAGGTTCTACCTTATATTTCTTCATGGTTGCTGGGTTCGAGAAGTCGTTGTAAGGAATCAAAGCTGTATTCAGACCAAAGGGCTACACTTCTCAGTGCTCATCCTAGATAAGTAATTAATGTTGTTTGGATTTTTCTAAAGAGTGTCAATGGGCATTGTATAAGAAATTTAATTTTCCTCTCAAAAAAAAAAAGAAATTTAATTTTAATGCTACTATTTTCTTAGAAATGACAATAAATTTTAGTAATTTTTCCTATTTTCCATACAAAATTAATGTCAATCTTTTTATGTGATGCTCTTGCATAAAAAACGACGTTCGCGATGCCGAGAGACCCAACCCTAAGCCCTTTTTCGGGAACCTTAAATTTTTTCTCTCATTTATTCATGTCCCAAAAGGCTTTAGTAGTTAGGTTATAAGGTGTCTATAGATTTCGGCGGCTAAGCCGACGGAAAAGTAGGTTATGCGTTATTTTTCTGCCGGAGTAATTATTGTTGGAAGTGATCGTGAGTTGTTGTGGACGTTTTAATAGTAGTATGATAGGTGAAAACTAAAATTGTGTATGTAGTAATTTTGTTAAGAAATAGTATTAAATTTTTATTGAAAATTGCTATAATTAATCATTCTTATAAACTGCCCATGGGCACTCTATATAAAGGGTTTTTTCTAGGTCATTGACAAGTACCGCAAAGCATCGTAATAAGTTTCATCTCAACCGCACATTATGTTAAAAATCTTTATATTATATTGTAAATAACCAAAAAAATTGGAAAAACATGGTTAATTGCATTTATTAAAATTTATATGCTTACATATACTTGGTATAGACTATATCTAATATAACTTGATAATTATTTACTTTTAAACAATTTAATTAAGTTATTTTAAAATGATTTATTGTGGTGGTTTGCGGTACTTGTCGAGCACCCTAAAACTCCTCATGTTATTTTTTTTATCGTGCATGGTGAATTGGTGATCATCATTAGGAGCAAAATGCTATGCTAGGGCACAGAAATAGAGTATTGGTATGGATATGATAATCAAGAATGTGAGACAAGTCAGACAACTGAAGCAATTATTGCATGCAGAATACGTAAATGATTATAATAGAACAGCCAATTAAATCTAATAGACTAACACCTATGGAGTATCTTTCAAGCATTTTGACGTATCTTTCCAATCTTACACCTATGTTTTTGTTTCATTCAATTATTGGAAGGGAAAATTTGTTTTGTCAATCGATCAGCGGCTATTTAGAGTGCTATTAACCGTTACCAAGTTTCAACCTGGTATTCTATCTCTCTCCTAAACTCTCTCTCTTCCAACTCATCCAATACCAGAGTACCTTGTTAAATTTGTTAGGCTCATTCGTGAACTACGTATTCCTACTATACTCGTAAAATCTAATTCATTTCTTCCGCTGATAATATACTCAATATTAGTCTCGATTTATAGAGGAACAAAAAACGAAGAGGTTGGTATAATTTTATTATTTTTCAATTTGTGGTTTGTAAATTATAACATCGCAAAGTTTCATTGTTACAACTTAAGTAAGAAAGTCTGAAAATTCTAGCCATGTGTCAAATATTTATTGGCTATGGGTTAGCTAATACAATGCAAAGAAGCTTTTGGTGGGCCAAAATGAGTTTCGCCCGGTACCTTCAACCTGGTATAATGTTATACCAAGTATAGCGTTTCTCTCTCCTCTTTTCTCCATCTCTCCCATTTTTTTTAATCATTTTCTCGTTCTCAATGCTCCCAACCCGGTATTCATTTCACCGTTAAAAGCACTCTTATAAATATTGGGTACGAGAAGTATGTACTCCCTCCGTCTCACCTCAAACGCCATGTCGATCGATTAGCCGCTATCTATAAATATTGGGTAGAGGAACTATGGTCCCCAGACCACCAACAGCAAGGTGGTCCGGGACACGTGGCGGGATGTTGCTGGCTGCTGCATAAAACAAAATAAAAAGTCTGGAGGAAGAAAAATGCAAACCCATTTCTCTCTCCTTAGTCCTTACGCAACACGCACCTCCCTTTGCGACGCCAACCTTTCCCAACCACCCACCGATGCTGGCCAACCACCACCAATTCATCCATCGCCGCCCTACTACCTCCCCGTCGGCGACAACATCCCACAACTCGACTGACAACCACCACTCAAAATGCATGTCCTTGAAGTTTCATTAAAAAAAAAAAAAGATAAAATCAAAGAAGAATCCCTTTTAAATCCTTGATATTACCATTAAAAATTCATGGATTATAGAATTAAGTTCATGGATCTTACCTATACAATCCATGGATCTTAGAATGATTATTCATGGATCTTCAATTTTATGTTATTTTCAAAAAATCATTTTTATAAAGACCTTCCAATTTTCATTCTTCAAAATGAAAACATTTCACCATGGATATCAAGATCCATAATGCAAATTACTAAAATCCATTACATTCATACCTTGTTTAATTAATATCCATACGTAACTCAATCAAGATCCATGCGTAATAACACTAAGATCCATGAGTTAACATCACTAAGTGGTCGTTTGGTTGCCAGTCAAAATCATGGGAATTTAAAATTCCCATAAATTTTTTGAATTTGTTTGGTTGCCTAAAATAATGGGAATTGAGAAATCATGGAAATTTCCAATTCCTACAAAATGGAGGAATTGGCTTAGCTAAGCCCCCTTGGTAATTGGCAATTTCTGTGGGAATTCAATTCCTACATGCAACCAGACAGTTTTGAGAAATTCATGTGAATTTCTACAACTTGGGAAGTGTGACTTCATGGGCATTCCGAATTCCCGTATGCAACCAAACGACCACTAAGATCCATACCTTTTACGAATAATATGCTTCCCCGGGGATGGCCCGCCGGCAATTGGTGGTGCTCAGTGTCGCGTCGGCGAAGTGACAGTGGCGCCGGCGTGTGGAGCGAGGGAAGGAGAGAGATTAGAGAGAATGAAGAACTGGAAGTGGAAACACGGGGAAGAAGAAACAAAGGTGAGAAATTTTTTTTATTGCCGAATTACCGTCTTGCCCTTCGGACCACAGTGCTATATGTGGTCCGGGAGAGCATAATATAATTTGCGCCTGTAAGATGTTATAGTGAAACAAGAAAAATTAATACAGATAGTTGAGTGGGATATATTAGGAAAAATGATGGGAGCGAATGTGGGGATTAATAAAGGTATGAGAGATGATGAGAGAGTGAATATCATAATTTAATAAAAGTAGGAGAAAGAAATGTTCAGATTAGATGGCGTGTTTATGGCGACGTCTCAAACTGAAGTATTCGCGGTTTGACTTGGGACGAATGGAGAATCCATCCAAAAATCATCTTTGGTCGTTAATGGTACAAAGTTGAACATTATTTGTCAAATTTTTTACTACTTTTTCTTTTTGTATAAATAACTTTTAAAATTAAAAAAATGAATCTTGTTAGTGTTACCGCCACAATTGACTTCTTCAGTCAACTGTTAAGGCTAAGAAAATCGACTAGTGGTCTATTCAAACTCTAATTGATTTTCCTTGATTCCAAAACGCATGTACTACTATTAAAATAAACCAGTTTTTTTTTTCTTGCCTTTATAATGTACCCCAGGGGCGGAGGGAGGGGAGGTTCAAAAGGTTCAAATGAACCCCCTTAAACCAGAGTACAAAATAAAAATGAAGTACAATGTATGCATGACTTGTGAGATGGGCCAGCGGAAATTAATGAGGATTTATGAACATCCACCCTTCCATTAATTCAATTTTCGCTCTAGTCTAAAAATGTTAAAATAGGAAAAGCTAGGTCTTTATAATATAAACTACAAAAAATTATTACGCTAATTGTTTAAATATAGCCTCAGAAATCCGTTTTTAAATGGGTTATTTGAAAATGACAAAAAATTAAATTCCGAACCCCCTCCCCGAAAATCCTAGCTCCGCCCCTGATTAACCCAGTTCCATTACCAAACAAGCGATCTTAAATTAAAGACGACTAGATGTACGCAGCCTTATACCAACGAGTAAAGGTTGTGGACTTGTGGATGCTATTTTTAAAAAAGTATATGAAAATGGAAATGGAAAGCTTACGAGAACCGGTGGTTTCCCAGAGCTGCATCTCGCCGGCAGACTCGTAACTGTGTTCGGCGCGGACGGTGATGAGGATGAGATGATCACCCTTACGGAGAAGGTTGTCAATAGCCCACCTCAACGCTTTCTTGCTGCACTCTGAATGATCAACAGCTACCCCAACTCTTTTTCCTAATTCTGCCATTTTTAATTATTATTATTTCTTCTTGATCAAATAATTAACTTAACGATGGAAGCTAATTGAATAAAGTGTCGAAGGTAAATCGGGAAGAATAAAAAAAGGAAAACGAATGAATATTATGCGGAAGAAAGTGGAGGGTGGAAAAAATTTCAGTGATTGAAAATTTTATGGGTCTGCGTCAAATTCGACAACTACGAGACCGAAACTTTTGGATGCTTTTCTTCCTCCCGAAAATTTCTATAGTAAAATTATTTATCGTGTCATAACACTAAAAATCAAACATTTCTATAGTAAAATTATTATCTTTTTTTTTTGCTGTTTGTGTGTGTATCAAAAATCAAGAGAAGTAATAATTTAGTGAGTACGGTTAAAGTTTATGGGACGATGATGAAATTGCTACGTGCAAGTTTTGTTCGGCAGCTTGTAAGGTTTTTGACTAAATAGATTATCGGTGTTTTATTGGGTAAATTATACCATCTCCTAGAGTCCCAGCTCCCGGTGGGGCCCATGAAATAAAACCGAGTTAAAAATATACGATCTTTCATATATCGAGAAAAGGAAATCGAACTGATTGAGGAGAAGTAACTAAGCTTGCTTGCATTTTCACGAGCGTGATCTAGCAAGAAGCCATGTCTCCAGGATCATGGCATCTTTTTGTGTCATATATGAAGGGCCTCCTTGGAAGAGCGTTAGTAGAATGAATGTTTTAGCTCGTCTTGGAGATGAATCAACATAATAGCTCATAGCATAAAAACATATTCAAAAAATTATTTTTAATTGTGTTCTCTACTCCTCTATTATGATAAAGACCAATATGCTTTTTGTGCTCTCAAGAGCATGATATAAACATTGGTTCTATTGTGTGAATTATAAAGAGTTTACTATTTTCCTTAATTATGTGAGATGTTCATTTATAAAAGTAATATGTAATCTCATAGAGTTGATTAATTAATTAGAAAACTAGTTTTTGGACCCGTGATTTCACGGGATTTTTATTGGTAACTTTATCGATAATGCTAAAATTGTAAACATGCATGTATGTGATACAAAACTCTTTGCTCTTGAGTCATAATCTCCCTTCTAGTAATTTTGATTGCGTTCGTAGATCGGCTAATGTTTTGGCTCACAATCTGTCTAGTTGGGGTGCTTCTCTTTATTGGACTTTTAACTTGGTTTTCGAAGATTTTCCTTGTACACATTTTCGTTGTCTCTTTGTAACATTACTCAGGAAAAAAATAAACTATAGAAACTAATTAGCTTTTTGAGATCATAAGGTGAATGTAATCTGATCAAGATGTTAAAGATTTGTTGTGTAATTATAATACTACATGGTTAGAACCTAGAAAAGCGTCTTTTTTTTTGAGAAAATGTAAGTAATTTTATTGCTCAAAAAACGTGGCAACAGCCAACCAATATTACAACAGAGGAGACCAATAGCTAGCACTCAGCTATAGGTTCTCCAACCACAACATGTCATCTACCTTGACATTATTACACAATTTCCGTACTCTAATTTTAATACTTGCTAGAACCTCATCTACTACAGCTTTTGGAATTCTAATCATGGCATCTACTCTGCTTCTGTTCCTTTCTCTCCAAATGTGATAAATCAGACCATATGTAGCAGCTGCTATAACCTGTTTCCTGAATTTAGTTTTGTCTCTTCTTTTACTGCACCAATCCATCAGGCTATGATCAGGAAACCTCGTACTCGTTCTGCATTCCATGATTTTCCAGCATTCCTGACTGAACTCACATTCACTTATCAGGTGAATATGTGTTTCCTTACTTAACCAGCAAATACAGCAAAGGTCATCAGTACTCACACCCCATCTATACAACTTATCTTTCAACTGAAACCTCTCCCATCCTGCTATCCATACTATAAAACTATGTTTAGGGAGGACTAACTTGTTCCAGATTAAACCAGTCCAAGGAATTTTAGGACCTTGATCATTCAGCCACTTATATCCTTCTTTGATTGTATATTCTCTGGTTGAATTTAACCATTTCCCACCATAGAAGGCATTTTCCATCTTGTCTCTTATTCTACAAATACTCTTCCATGTCCAACTAGTATCCACTGGAGGTTGATAGCTGGTCCATTGCTGACCTTTAAGATACACATTATTTACCCACTTGATCCACAATCTTTCCTCTCCTTTATATAACCACCAGCAAAACTTAGCTACCGCAGCCATGTTCCATTTCAGGCTATCAGTAAAGCCAAGACCTCCTTGCTTCTTTGGTTTACAAACAGTTTCCCAAGCAATCAGAGGGGACCTGATGAAGTTTTCATTTCCATCCCATAAGTAGTTCCTGCAGATTGCCATCACTCTTTTTATCACAGTTTTTGGTATAATAAACATCTGAGCCCAATAAGAATGCATGTGGAGCAGAACTGATTTCACCAAAATAGCCCTCCCAGCATATGACAATTTCCTAGCTCCCCAAGATCTTATTTTGATGACAATTTTTTCAACCAAAGAACTGCAATCCATTATTGACAACTTTCTAGATGATATTGGAATTCCCAGGTATCTGAAAGGCAGGGTGCCTCTTTTGAAGCCTGAAATCTCCAAAATATCATCTATAACCTGATTTTTCATACCAGAAAAGTATATTTCTGATTTATTCCTATTCATTTCCAAGCCTGATGCCTGTGAGAATGTTGAAAATGCTCTCAAAATCATCATAATTGATTTTGTATCTCCCTTGCAGAACATCAAAAGGTCGTCAGCAAAGCATAGATGATTTAGGCTCACCTGTCTACACATTGGATGGAATTTGAAGTCCTCACTTTTCCCTACTCTATCCAAAATTCTAGAAAGATACTCCATGCACACTGTAAACAACAATGGGGATAATGGATCCCCCTGTCTCAGCCCCCTCCTTGCTTTAAAAAAGCCAAAATTCTCCCCATTCAGATTCAGAGTAAAGCTTGGGGTAGAGACACATACCATTATAAGATTTATCATTCTCCTCGGAAATTTGAGAGCACTAAGCATCTCCTCCAAAAAACTCCATTCAATGGAGTCATAAGCTTTCTTTAAATCTATCTTCATCAAACATCTTGCTGAAAGATTCTGCCTCTCATATTTCCTAATAATATCCTGGCATATGAGAACATTTTCAACAATGTTTCTTCCTCTTACAAAGGCACCCTGATTGTTGCTGATGATTAAAGGAAGAATCTCCCCAATTCTGGTGCAAAGAATCTTGGAAATGCATTTATAAACCACATTACAGCAAGCAATGGGTCTGAATTCTGTTACACATTCAGGATTCTTTATACATTTTCCTTTTTGCACTGTTCTCTTGTGAATTGGACTAGAAAAGCGTCTTAGTACCACCAACTTCTGAAATAATAGATAGGAAATAATGGATCAAACCGATGCAAAATGTATAGGTTGAAATGTAATATTGACTTAAGGAGAAGTGATTTGATTGTTAAATTAGAAGTTAGACCGAAAATGACATGATTAAGTTAAGTGCAACCGAGATACACATGTCTGTAAATAAAAACCCAGATACATGTGTTTGAAAATAGAAAGAAAGATGTACTTCGTCTTGCACATAGACGTTTTTTTTTTGGCACTTTCATCTTCATTATTGGGTTTGATTCCAATTTCGATCTTATTTAGTTTATTACACTTTGGTTCTGTTTGTTTGTTAAACTTGGTGTTCATCCGATCGTACACTTCTTTTCACATGTTATTATTGTTTTTTGCCCAGGAGTCCTTGAGGCATCACATTTGAGAAAGAGGATCGTCATCTCTTTTTGCAAGAGTTGGTTCAAATCAAGATCAAAGCTAACAAACTCATCGCACTACAGGAGTTAAAGACACAAGATATATGAATTTCTAAAAGAAATTGAGGTTTTAGACAGTCGCCTCATTCGTGGACAGTTTACATCAAAGATTATCAGACTTCATCCTAGCACCCATAATTTCAACATTCCATAACAGAGCAATTTAAAAGCACCACAAGATGCTAAGTAAAGAAAGAAATGTCATACAAATCCGCGACATCGTTTGAGCTGGGAAAGTACAGGAACAACTTTATATCAGATTGTTTCTGTAGTTGAAATGTACAAAAAGAGTATGCAGTGGCTTTTGTTTTTTCTCCTCATCTATACAAAATTAAAGATTCTGAAAACCTATCTCTACCATCCAATCCTAAGAAAAATGCTCCCATCAAAATCCTGAAATACCCGGTTCACACCAGATGACTCATTTTCAATTGTGAGGTGCATAGCAAACTACTTTAACCAAACTGGTTTGAATAAGAAGAATCTAACTGTTAGAGTCACAGCTTCGAGTCGTACCTTTTTTTTGTAAGGGGCTTGCATCAGTCATCCGATGCCTGCATTCGAGAATTAAGTGAAGAATATCTCAGCACTTAAATGTTTTTTCTATCTAAATGCAAAGGAGGTGAGAAAAGAATCTATGTACTTTGTCTTACTGGAACAATCCGTGTGTATGCCTTTTTCTCCCGAGTGCGATGATTAGCAATCTGAGATCGTTTGTATTAAGAAAAGCTTAGGTTAACAAAATCTCATCTGAACTCTGAACTATTTTGGCTTATCTTTTTCTTTGTTGCAGTAAGCTCTCTCTTTAAGGTGTTCACCAATGAACATAATCGCCCAAGTCATAACAGGAGGAGCAAGATTTTGAGAAAAGCATATATAACTAACCGTTTTTAGGTTCTAATTCCTAAGCCTTCTCAAAGCATTCAACAGCAGCATCTATGTCACAAATAGCATTATATGCCTGCATAGCTTTCCAGCTTCTATGTTAAGAGGAAATATGGCGTATGATCTAATATGAGAACTGCGGAATGGGGATGTTTTTCACAACAGGGGTAGGAACAAATAGATGATTAAAATTGATCTGTAATCAGAAGATATCCTTAACACATTGGGAAAACAGAGGTGTAGGGTGGTTACATAAAATCGAGTACGAACTGAACTCCAGCAGAAATAGAATCACTCACCTAAACCTTTGAATGAGCCTTCACATAATCTTCATCATCACGTAAGCAAGGTCGGTATCCACTAAGGCCCCTTTTATGTCTCCTAGCTTCAAATTACGGGCCTAAGCAGGGATAACATAAACCAGTTGGCTCAAGGACTATCAACAGCCATCAAGATGTGCTCTTTTCTTTATATGGCAACGGTAACATGAATCAGGCAACATAACTCCTTAAGTAAAGAATACAATGAGGTTGACAAACAGAAAAAGGTCAGGTCACCTCCATCCAGTGAGTCCATATCCCAGCAAACATCTAAACACCGCATATATAGTATAGCTTGCATACCCTTAGCACACTGATATTAACTATTGCTTACAGAAAATGTTGAACATTCAAGGACAAAGTATAGTTTTTCAAACTGATGACACATGAGTGTATATTAGCAACTTTCGGATGGCGTTGTCATTATATTCTAGTTCGCATTACCTAAAGGGAAGTCTTAACAACTTTTGCATTTCAAATCTCCACCTTAAAGAAGCTTTTTACCAGACAAACCTACTTAGTTGGACACTTTAGGTTGTGAAATTTCACCCCACTACAAAGCCTTTGACACTTGATTTACTTAGATAGAGATTAAAATTAGAGATAGTTTTAAATTTTTGCGAGAATTTTAATCTGCAAAACTTTTGTAAAGGTTGATTAATCATATAATAGAAAGACCCTTCCACAGTTTACACCAAGCTACGTGATCCATACTGATTGCGAAACAAAGGACATGCACATAAATAACCAAATGCATACCATGGTCCCTTTTGTGTTTGGGTGGTATCTTCTTCTCTCTCTGCAGCAGGCTCACTATGTTGTTCGGTTGCAGAATCCTGTTGAGAGCTACCTGGTACAGGCTTAACAACAGATCCTGAACATAAACCCTGACTGAGATTCTTTTCTCTAGCCGAATTCCCAGTTGCAGCTCCTGCGCATGTTGAAACCTTCTCAATTCTCCATATCCTGCTCTCTAATTTACTGACACAAGGAATGATATACCCGGGCTTAAGGTATTTTGCACATTGCAGGATAGCACAGCTGGTGTTTACTTAATACCCAAAAAGATATGAAATTGAAGAACTAAAACAACCAAACCCGAAAGTAATGTCTGGGACATACTTACAAACCAACACTGACACCTTTTTTTCGACCACGGCCTACATTTCATTACTTTTGGAGTTAAAATAAAAGCCTGAACAACAATTATTTTCCATAAGTTTCAGTTGTCGCACGAATGCTACCCTTCAAAATGTCAAGTGTACCATTTATGCATATTTAGAAATAGGCCAGTGTAAAACTTCTACAATCAGAATAGTACCCTTTTTCATCCTCAAACATGTCGTGAAACTCGGCACATCACTTTAACCTCAAATTTGTTGATTCACTCTAAAGTAATCCTTTGAGAAATACAATAATAACCAAAACATGACTTACCCTTTTAGGTTCAAAGTCGACACATTCATGTGGACAACAGTCTAACAAAATCAGATTAATGTTTTCCCAAAAAAGACAGGTTTTTGGGAGCAACTTTGGGACAAATTGATTTCTTGTTGCACGACTGTAAAATGTGAAAAGGAACATGTTTGTTGTGATAAATAACTCAGTAGGACTCAGATTAAGGAATGCCAAGCTAAGACATGGAAATGAACTAATTTAAAATCGCGCACAATGGATGGCATTGCAATGAAGGTTAACAATTTTGCTTAGGTTTATGAATAGATTCTAAGAAAGATCAGCTCAGCGTTCAAGTCAATAATGTTGGGAGTCCAAAGTAAGCTGGAAGAAGCCTCTAGGAGATGATGGAAAAAGAAAATGTTGATTCCTTAAGGAAACATACATACCTCAGGGTTACGACATAAATGATAATCGAGCTAAGTTCACTGGTGGCCAACTTCATGTCATCATTCGTATCGAGGCTTCGACTGTTGCTCCTCAGACTTAGAAAATGTTGTTGCAGGGACAGCCTGCGCCTGCAGCAACACCATCAACTACTCCATAGACAGAAGTTGGTCAAAAGGCGAAAGCACGGGCCTTGATTTCTGATGAAAAAAAGTTGAAGGCATCCAGCAGCGTAAATGGTACGAATAAAAATGAGACAAAGGAGCCAACATTAGGGCTCTAGGTTGCATGTCCAGAAGAAATAGGACATGGTGTATGTTGTTCAATGGACAGTTTAGGTGGCTTACAAAAGACGATTAACACTTGAAGAGCAATTATGCCCTCAAAAGCTGGTCTCTAGAAGGTCACCTATATAGCATTCCTCAATCTCATTAAACTCATACGACTAATAAGAATATAAAACAAACCTTGAAATTAAACTTCTTCGAGTGAGTAGGGGTTGCAAAATTCCTCTGCAATCACGAATCGATCCCTGAGAAAAACAACAAATATAAATACTTAACTTGTAAACAAATTTAGTACAAGACGTGATCGGTTGAGAAATGAAGTTATTAGGGAGAAAGTAGGGGTTGCACCCATAGGGGATAAGATGATGGAGAACCGACTGAGGTGGTATGGCCACGTGAGGAGGAGGCCTAGTGAGACGCCGGTTAGAAGAGTAGAAGGGTGGAGAAGTGATAATATTAGTAGGGGTCGGGGAAGACCCAAAATGACTTGGACGAGGGTGATTAGAAGTGATATGAGCTTCCTAGGGCTTGAAGAGAGTATGGTGTTGGATAGGGCAGGGTGGCGAGACTCTATCCATGTGGAGGACTTTTTCTGACCCCTTTTGATTTATTTGTTTGGTTTTTCCAACTATTTTTCTAAAACTTTTTAACTTGTGTTCAAAGTTCATCTGTTTTTTGCAATATTTTTTTAAACCTTTTTATTTATTTTGACGACTTTCTAAATTTCCTTTGAAATTGTTTAAATATTTCTAAAATGTTTACAACGTTTTCGAAATTTCTTGGCGTACACAAGACGGTTACTGGATGACGATTCATGTTAGCCGACCCCAAATCATTTTGGGAATAAGGCTTGGTTGTTGTTGTTGTTGTAGACTGAAAATCTGGAAAAAAAAAATGGAAACAAAGCATGATCATCAATACAAATAATTGAATTTAATTTCTAGACCAGATTAGAATGTCAAAAAAAAAAAAAAAGGTCAATCAAATGAAGGCTGCTAAAGTTAATAAGATAGGACTCAAAAGTTGAAGAAGTATTATTTCATGTAAAAAGACCATTTGGAAAGAAAAAAAAACATGATGAAACGGCAAGGTTTTGATCGGAATAGAGAATGAAGTGGAAGCCTAACTACAAAACAGACAACCTAAATTCTAACTCATACTACACTGTCTGGCCTGCACCCCCAAAATAAAATGTCACTATGATGATTGGATAGGCACTCAACTATCACAGATACAGTCCTAAACTCCTAACCAAGAAGGATGCATAATCAATTAAGTGATTAGAATCTTCTCCAACCAAAGCACGCAAAGACTGGCTAAACAAAAAAGTGTTCCAACAATTTACATACTACCTCAGATGCTTGTAGAAAAGGGCATGTGCATCAATTGAAAACGAAGTCTATAACAACTTAAAGCTATACATCTATTGCAGAAGGGTGCATCAAAATCTACCTAAATATAGTTGAAATGACTAAAACTTTTTTATTTTTCAAATAGCACAGTCAAAATCTAAACATCAAGGAAGACATTACACGAAAGAGCTTGACATTAATGACAACAATAATTTGAGCAGAATACAAACATATATAGATCAGTTCTTCTATAAACAACACACATCAATTCCAAAATCAAGTACTAATTAGTCAACTATGCAATCATACTAATTGATCATTACTTCTAGTAAAGTCAGTACTTTTACAATCCCAGTTCAAGTAATGTCCAAAAACATGAATTTGAAACCCAAACTAAGTTTTTACGAATTTCACAATAAACCCATCATTATTAATCTCTCAAACATCAATCTCATACCCCCAATTTGCATAAATCGTAAATTCAATAACTAAAGTTCACAAATTAAACAATAGATTAAGAAAGAGTGAGGAGCAATACTGACAGAAAGGGAAGCATTTTCATGTGGGTCAAAGCGAAAACGTCAATAATGGGGACAGATGACTTTTCGACCCAACTTCATCTTCTACCTTAAGTTTCTCCTTCTCCGGTTCTTTTCTCTGAATTGTGATGAACGTTTCCTAAACCTCAGAAAATGAATGAATGAAAATGCATAAAACAGCTAGAAATTCAATAAGGATAATTGGTGCAAATTCAAAAAAAATAATTGAACGTACCAGTGAGTTCATAGAAGAAAAAGCAAAGTGGAGAAAATGAGATTTTGAGGGAAGAAGGCAGTTTGCTAAATTTCATTTACCAAAAAATAGCAATTCATCCGAATTAAAAGAACAAAGCATAAAATAAAAGACAAAACTCACAAATTCAGGGCCCACATAAACATAGCAATATATTGACAGACAATTAAGATGAATTAGAAGAAGAAAAAAAAAAAGAAATCGGGACGCACACCTGATAGCAAAATTGAACAAAAATCTGGAAAAGAACGAAACAAAGCATGATTAGCAATAGAAATAGTTGAATTTCAAAGCTAGATTAAAATGTCAAACAACAAAAGGTCAATCAAATCAAATAAAATCAGGGAAAAAAATGAGCAATAATCTTGTACAACAAAATAAAGCACAATCGAGGAAGAAAATTGGAATTTTTGTATCAAATAGCTTATTCGAAACTCAATTTAATTCATGAATCAACCTAATAGTTCTTACATGTCGCCCCTCGTTGCTTCTTATCATTATATTGTTCTCAAATATTCCAATGGCAAAAATTACTTATAGTTTTGCTTGCCAAACCAATGACATCAGCAGCTTGTACCATTGGAATTTCTTTTAGGCTTGTAGTTTTGCAGGCTACGTAGCTTGGCCAGTCTACATTGCTTAGAATTGCTTACAAATAAAAAATAAATAAATAAAATATTTGATTGGTGGAAAATAAAAATGAAAAATAATTTGGGCCCCACTTTAAACTACAAACATTGTAGTTTAGCATTGTATATTACGTAATGTAGTTTAGAAATTTTGCCTGCCATTTCTCTCTCTCCTATGTGGCATCCAAAAACTACAAGACTTGTAGCCTAGCATTGGAGATGCTCTACAAGCATTGTAGTTTGAGGATGCCATATAGGATCCACGTAGGAGAGAGAGGGTGGATAAACAATTTAAGCAAACCACACAAATTCTTGTGCAATGCTAAACTACAACTAGTGTAGTTTCAAGAAATTAATTTTATTTTTATTTTTAATGAAAAAATAAATAAAAATGTAAAGAAAAGTAATTTTCACTAATTTTTATTAATTTTCTTATTTTCCTAAAATCCCAAGCAACGTTGCTTGGTGGAGCTACACTGCTTGTCAGGCTACAAGGAAGAAAAGAAATACAATGGGTAGGCTGCTGATGTCATTTGCCCACAAAGCTAAACTACAACAAAAAAAATTTAGCATTGGAGATGCTCTTATCCTACTGCAACTATTTTTTTGTGATTGTTATTTCCCTCCCTTTACCCATAGTATCCTGCAAATTTGTCATTTTGGTTTTGATTAGCTTCTTCTCATGCCTTTACTGTTTTGTTTGGGGCTAAATTTTGGTCCATATCTACAACAGATTCTAGTTACATAGATCACATGTAATAGGCCCAGCAACGAAGATTCTATGGTCATTACCGTTAGTGGTAATCAGCATAAGAAAATGGTTTTTTTAACAAAATTCAATATTTTGCTATATTAATTTATGGAAAGGATATCTAACAATTATATCTACAAAACAATTAGCAAGGTCCTGGCGAATAGACTAAGAGAAGTCATTCCTGATATTATAGGCAATGAGCAGGCAGCATTTGTTAAGGATAGGAATATTTTTGAAAACACAATGCTTGCTAATGAATTGGTTAGAAAGTACGGTAGGCGAGACATCTCCCCTAGGAGTGTGCTTAAAATTGACATCAAAAAGGCTTTTGATTCAGTTTCGTGGGAATTTGTAAAAAGCTTTTTGATGGACTATGGCTTTCTAGTGCAATATGTGAATTGGATTTCTGCGTGTGTCACATCCCCTAGCTTCTCTTTGAACATTAATGGTAGTATGGAAGGTTACTTCAAAGGTAAAACGGGCCTTAGGCAGGGAGACCCATTGTCACCCTACTTATTTGTATTGAGTATGGAGGTTCTTTCTAGAATGCTCAGAAACCTACCGTCTGAGAAAGATTTCTCAATGCACCCCAAATGTGTGAGAGTCAAACTTACACACCTTATATTTGCTGATGACTTATTGGTATTTACAAGAGGTTATATGCCATCTATAATGGCAGTGGCTAGTTGTTTGGATAGATTTGCTTCTTACTCAGGCCTACAAGCCAACCCCCTGAAGACTAATGTCTATTTTGGCGGAGTTAGACAGGATGTTAAGGAGCTGATCATGAACAATACTGGTTTTCCTGAGGGAAGCTTTCCTTTCCGTTACTTCGGTCTTCCTCTAAACTGCTCCAGACTTACCATGGGAAATTTTTCTCCTCTTGTGCATAAAATTAGACAAACCTTGTCAAGTTGGGCTGCACAATACCTTTCCTATGCAGGGAAAGCTGAGCTTATAAATTCCGTTATTTTTGGGTTACAAAACTTTTGGGGAGCCAGTGTGCTGCTCCCAAAGGGCATTGTCAAAAGATCAACCAATAATGTAAAGATTTTTCCTGGAATGTTGACGACTCCCATAGAAAGATGATCTATAAGAAATGGAGCTCATGTTGTCTTCCAAGAAATGAAGGTGGTTTTGGCATTAAAGAAATCTTAAGCTGGAATAAATGTCTGATCTTGAAGTGGATGTGGAGAATAATGAATCCTGCTCGCGGTTTGTGGGGAAATTGGATAAATGCGTACATTTTGAAGGGTGAGGATCCGTGGCATATAAGTCTTAGAGCTGACTGGTCTGGGTCCTGGAAGACTATTATCCGCATCAGAGATTTGTTAATCCAGGCCACAGGCTCAGCCCCAGAAGCTAAAGGATTCTTAGCACGCTGTGTTAATAACGGTAAAATCGATCTTCATACACTTTATGACTTTTTCAGAGAAACCGGTACAAGGATGCATAGGTACTCTATTTGTTGGGATAGTATAAATATGCCCAGACAATCAATCATCTCTGTCATGGCTCTTCAAAACAGTATGGCAACTGTTGACAATATTTGCAAAAGGGGCCTGTGCCTAGTGAACAGATGCACCTTATGCAAACAAGGGTATGAAACTGTTCCTCATATTTTCTTTACTTGCAGCTATTCCAGGGAAGTATGGACTATGATAAAGCATTAGTTGAATATCATACATTGCCCTCTATCTTTACATCAAGTATTTTTCTGGTACAAGAAAGCTGTCAGAGGTAAAAACTCGTGTAGTAAAATGAAAAGATGTGCGTTAATCTGCACAATCTATGAGCTTTGGCAGGAGCGGAACTCGCGCATTTTTAAGGATTCTGAGCACTCAAAGGAGTTTATTGTTTGGAGAATACAGTACATAGTTTTCACTAGGCTCTATTATGCGTTCCCTGGCTTTTCTGTAAACTAATCCAGCGTGGGCAAACCAGGGTGCTATGTTTTCTTACGAGGGTTCTCCCTGAACTCTCTTTGTAGGTTCCTCTCTTGTATTTTTCTTCATCTTGATCAATACAAGTTCTGATTTACCTGCAAAAAAATTATATCATAAAATATTAAAGAAATAGGTACATGTTTAGCTTCAATTTCTCAATGAATTAGGTTAAATTAATTAAATTAGCATGTATCCTCATTCTCATTAGCCATTACTGTACCAACGATGATTTTATGTTAAAAAAAAGACACAATATTAATCATCATGGTGTAGAATCCCACGCATGGCTAATGCAGCCACTTCCTTATCCCACGCATGTGGATTATTATGAGTTTTTGCTTTTTTCTCTAGAGCGATTTCGCAACAAGATCAACCCGATTAGCTTTGTGGTTGTGTAAAACTCATTTCGGAAGAATAAATTAAACACATGTAGATTGACAACCGCCACTAATGGATTCTTTAGTGCATAACTAATTGATGATGAGAGTGTCATAAGATTTGAAGCAGGGTTTGTAAGTGCAGTAGTAGAATTCTATTCCGATCTATTGTCAAAACTTGCAAGCAACAATGGTGGAGAACAATAGCAGAGGCCATTAGCAATGAACGTCGGTGATGAGCAATGAGGTTAAGGCAAACACAACCCAATAAAAATGTGTATTAAAATCTATTATTTCTTCCACAAAATAATTTTAACTTAATTATAAAATTCATTACAATATTAATTAAATAGCTAAATCTATTAAAATACGATTTTCTTATGGTGATTACCACTAGCGGTAATGACCATAGAATCTTCTGCCCAGCAAATTGAGCAAACTATTTATATATTTTATATTAAGCCATAAAAAGCACCGATACAAATGAGCAACAATTAGAAAGAGTATCAAAATGAGCATCATAAGAAGAAGTCGCCAGGTGACATTCAACAGAAGAGCATCACAGATGGAAAATGCAAGAAAGAAATTCGCATGATTAAGCACGATTTATGTAACACTAGATTGCGTGCCCGACCCGCGCCACCTACTTATATTGTTATATACGTTTCATAAAAATGTAGATTTTTTTTTATAATATTATTTGAAACGATGTTTTGCTTATATTTTTTTTCTATTATATTACTATTTATTTCTACTAATTCATCGTAATTGTATTTCCTTCTACTTGTATGTCACCCGTTATATTATTTCATATCTCGTTACCCCCTTGTACTATTGCATTTTCATTCCAGTATCACTTCACCGTTATGCTATTTCATTTTTTTTCACTATCCCATCATCCTTTATATCACATAATATTTCAAATATTACTGTAAATTAGCTAAATAAATTATCATGTTTTCCATATATTAGCTGATAACTACCATATTATCATGTTATATCCATATTCTAATATTTTAATAATATTTATTCAATTCCATCCAATAGGATTGTGTCAAGTGTCCATCAATGAATGGCTGTAATCGGCTTTTATAATATATATATATAAGATAAGATAGAATATGAACTAACATATAATATGTCACTCAAATTTTACAAAACATAATCATTTCCAACAATATCACGACTTTCCAGTCGAAATGCAAGCTGGTGATATAATTCATTCCCACAGAAAATTAAGAGCAAATTCTTCTAGTTGTTCAATTGAGATGGCAGAACAACTCATTTGAGAAATCATGTAATGGATAAATAGTAGGCAGGCTTGTCTTCATTAGGTTTATATCATCCATCTATTAATCATTAAGAATTTTCTCAAAATTATGTAGCATAAATACATATGAAGTTATAAACAGAGTGATCAAGTGATTCAGCTCATTCATTGACAATTCACCAACAAAACTTAAAACTCATCAATATCATAAAATGTCAAAAGTAATCCACTCATATTTCAATGGCTATCGCAGCCTATCGGTCATCCAAATTTGACCAAATTACCGCTATCAACAACCAAATTAAATGTTAACATATCAGACCGAAACATAGCAAACATGATTAGTACATCATACGATTTGAGAAATGATCATAAAAAAAAAAGAATATACAGAAGCTCACACATTTAATTGAATCATGGTCCTTCGTGAAGTTGTGGTGAAGAACCGAGTATGCCAAAAGAGAACGATTTTTTGAAATAATGCTCAAAAAACAAATGTTAAACAAAATGGCTCGAGAAAAAACTTGTTCAACATAATGGGGTGCACGTCACCCATTTGTAACAGTAAAACAAAATTCTCAATTTTTGTGAACATTAAAAGCGCCACTGGCACTGGCGGTTTTACACGCCAGTCCCCGTGGCGGTTTTACTATTCACAAAATTTTTTTTTTTTTTAGTCTTAAAACCGCCAATGGATGTGGCGGTTTTACATATGGGTGACGTGCACCCCATAAGGTTGAACAAGTTTTTTCTCCACCCATTTTATTTAACATTTTTTTTCGAGCACTATTTCATTAAATTGTTCGCGAAAAGAGTACCCATTCCAACTGATCCATAGCCTACAACCCCACAAGAAATGATCAAAGCTTTTCATCATTATACGCAGAGATTCCACTACGTCAGGGTAAAGAAACACACTACATCAATAACTACAACAACAACACTAACATCAATATAAAATCAAGAGAAAGATTTTAATGAGCAATAAAGTCAAGAGAAAAATCAAATTTTCACAAACCTGTTAAATGAAATTGATATTCACAAAGAAAACTGAAGGATTGCGATCACAACAAAGTTGTAACAGGCGTCTTCGACGTTCATATAAAAAATTTATGTCATGCCAATATATCGTAATTCGTAAATTCAATTCAAATAATGCAATTATACTAAATCCGTAAATCAAGAGAAATAAGAGATGCTTTAGTTAACTTCTCGGTAAACATGAACCCAACGTTGTACTAATTAATTGTTGTTAGAAATGAAACTCCTCAATTGCTGAAATCTCTTTCGTGCATTCTTCGAGAAAATAAACAAAAAATTCTTCATTAACCCTAAAAAGTTCCTTGTTTCACCAAGAAGAAGCAAGATGTTTATTACAAAAAAAAAAAAATTTAATTCATACTGATGATCATAAATTAGAATAAGAATAATTCCAATAGAGAGAAGAGACGGCAAAACGTTGTTACTTCAGCCGAAACACAAATTGAGCAAACAACTATTGATAAACTTACCACTGAACTTTCGTCCAAATGATCCACCATTCATATGGCCGGTGCTGGTTTTTAAAGGAGCAGGCCAAGAATAGGGGAGAAGAGGAACCGGAGTTGGAGCGTTAATTTAAGGAAGAAAAAAAAATTGATGAGCAGAGAATATCATACGTTCGAAACACACCGAGAATATATGGATGAAGAAAAGAAGGAAATTGGGGAAGGGGAAGAGGTGACACGCGGGTAGCGGGAGAGTCTTCTTGCTGGCAGCTCACTACTTTAATTATCTGAGTTCCTCTAATTACCGTTAGGCCCGTTACAATTTTTGTCCGACGTGGTACAAAAAAGGTGAAGTTTAATTTTGGGCTGCCAAATAAGCATTGATGTGGCTTTTTTTTAGCCAAAGTCATTCACAAACTGCCACGTAGGCGTGGATGTTAGACAATTAATAGATAAGTATAGATAGATATAGATTCTCATTAATCTCTCATCGACTTTCATTTTGGCCTTCCGAGCCTGCGAGTTCTCTAGACTTTGTTTTCTCGTTTTTTCTTAAAATATGTATAAAATACATTAGCGCAACCAAAAGGCGCTTAAATGTCAATAATGGGAGACGATTAAGGTTAGCCTAGGGGTTGTGGCTGCAACAATATTAGCTGCTGATCCTTTGTTAAAAGAAATGCCAAATATGGGACCAAATGATTGATGTTCAAGAAATAGTACTATATACGTATGTACTATGTAGTATGCCTTACCAGAGTGCTGCTCTATGGCTATGTTTGGTAAAACACGCTGAAATAGTAGCTGAACGCTGAAATAGTAGCTGAATGCTGAAATAGTAGCTGAAAGCTGAATTAATAGCTGCAATATTAGCTGAAAGTTTTTAGCTGATAAGTGTTTGGCAAAATTAACTGATACAACAGCTGATATATATATAATTACATAAAAAT
This sequence comes from Spergularia bocconei, assembly GCA_963457585.1. Taxonomy (NCBI): domain Eukaryota; kingdom Viridiplantae; phylum Streptophyta; class Magnoliopsida; order Caryophyllales; family Caryophyllaceae; genus Spergularia; species Spergularia bocconei. The sequence continues at coordinate 19,926,465 of OY734946.1, read as the reverse complement.
GTATTAAATATTTTAATGCCATTTTATTATTGTAAATAAATGAGGGTAAATTAGGAATAAAATTATGATAAGCTAGCTTATTTTTTAATATGTTACCCAGGGTAACATCTTAAATAAGCTACCTTATTGTTTAATCTAGTGGTGTCACCAAACACACTTATTTGGTCAAAGAGTTTAAAAATCTAGTCAAATAAGCTACTTTGGCCAAATAAGCTAGCTTATTTGGGCTATGTTTGGTAAAACACGCTGAAATAGTAGCTGAACGCTGAAATAGTAGCTGATTGCTGAAATAGTAGCTGAAAGCTGAATTAATAGCTGCAATATTAGCTGAAAGTTTTTAGCTGATAGTAATAGGAGTGTTTGGCAAAATTAGCTGATATATATAAAATTACATAAAAATATATTAAATATTTTTAATCTCATTTTATTTTAGTAAATAAATGAGGGTAAATTAGGAATAAAATTATGATAAGCTAGCTTATTTTTTAATATGTTACCCAGGGTAACATCTAAAATAAGCTAGCTTATTATTTAAGCTAGTAGTGTCACCAAACACACTTATTTGGTCAAAGAGCTTAAAAATCTAGTCAAATAAGCTACTTTGGCCGAATAAGCTAGCTTATTTGGCATACCAAACATAGCCTTGGCATACCAAACATAGCCAGTTACGTGTCAATTTTTATATTGCGTAGTAGCGTCTTTTAATTTTTGTACTCGAAATTTTGTGCTTACAAATTCCTTTTATTTTTATCTTTTTTCATAATATTTTTGATTACTTATCAGCTAACTAGGCTTGTTTAAGATGTTACTCAAAACCGCCATATTTTCAAATCTAAACGTCCTAGATACTTGAGATCGAACCCCGTTCACATTCGTATGACCGCTCTTGGCGTGGTGCCAAATGGCCGGTACTTGAATTGTTCCTGAATTGCACTTCAAGCAAGTAATCAAATGGCTTACATCATACTCCACGCACGTATAGCAACTAGCGAGTAGCATTCGATCTTCCTTGAATTCAAGTAACCTTAATATTCCCTTTTGCTCGTACTCCGTATGAGTGGCTTATATGTAATCTTTGGTTTATGTTACTTATGTGTAATACTATAGCTTGTTCTTTTTTTGCACTTAATTTCAATTAAACATAATATGAGCTAGTTCTATTATTAGTGCATTATTATCTGATTTCATTGTTTTCTTTGAATCCAACAAGAAGCCATGGAAACATATAAAGATGAAAGTAGTGATCATGTTGCACTCGAAATCACTCAGCAAGAGCCACCAACTGATCAGAACCTTAATTCCTCCATTAGAGGAAAATTGGAGGCTATTTCTTATCCATGTTCAATTTTCTCTGTTCCAAGCAAATTTCTTATGCAAAATGTAGATGCATATCAGCCTATACTTGTCTCAATAGGCCCTATGCACCACGGTAAAACCCGTCTACAACACATGGAATGTCACAAATGGGACTATCTTAACTCCCTTACTAGTCGAAATTTAGACTCACCCTCCATTGTAGATTCATGTGTGAAGGCCCTAAAGCAATTGGAGCCGAAAATTAGAGCATGTTACGAAGGCAATTTTTCGATGACAAGCAACGAGTTTGTTCGTATGATGCTCCTAGATGGTGGATTCATCATCGAGCTTTTACTAAGGTATTGTATTAGGGGCTTAAGGAGGAGGGATGATCCATTGTTTAGATCATCTGATATGTTCCATAATTTGAGGAATGACTTGATTTTGTTAGAGAATCAAATTCCATTTTTCGTCCTAGGTACGATTTTTAGCCTTGTCCGGATTCCTAAGCAATGTGAAAAGTCTGTTTCGGAGCTTTGCTTACGGTTCTTTAAGAATTTGATTCCCGGAGACGTAGAGGTACTACAAGAAAAATACAATTTTGAGGGCAGTAATCACTTGCTTGATTTGCTATGGAAATGTTACATTCCTTCTTCCTCGAAAAATCCTCCGAGTAGTGGCACTGGATATGGAAGAACTATTCATAGCGCGGTTAAGCTTCAAGAAGCCGGAATCAAGGTAAGCTATAGACTCGTATTCAAAAGTATACGTTATCTGATCCATATATATTGTTGAGATGATTTATATCGGTGATCGATATACATACATATTGACACAATATGTGACAATAATCGTAATGCAAGAAAGGCCGACTTAGTCGTAGAGACCGATATCAAGGTTTTCTTTGTCTAATAATTAAACCTAGGTGTACATATTTAGTAGCTTATTACCACTAATACAAACTATTTCATGCCTGTGTCATTGAATAGATGAAGACGACAACAGCAGAGAGCACATTGGACGTGAAATTTGTCGTAGGAGCACTAGTAATCCCAAGTTTGGCGGTTCATAATTACATGGAAACTCTGTTCCGGAACCTAATAGCAATGGAACACTGTCAGGTTGATAAGATGAAGCATGTGACATCCTACGCGTTCTTGATGAAAGGCCTAATCCAATCGGAAAATGACGTGAGCTTGTTGTTTCGACGAAGGATTCTCCTTAGCTATGTTGGCAAGAAGGAAGAGGTGGTCGAATTGTTCAGGAAATTGTGCGAAAATATCGACTTGGACAAGTTTTATTATGACGGGATGTGGGAGCAGATTAATGGGTATGGAAGATCAAAGTGGGATGTTTTCTGCTACAAAACGAAGCACAAGTATAGGCAACTTCATTTCAAATATTCAGGAGCTGTTTTGGGTGTTATGATTCTTATCTTTGTGCTAATCTGCATACTCTTTACTGCACTTTATCTCTTCATTCGTCGCCATCATTCTTAGTGTTGCGATTCAGTAAGCTTAACTTGGACATGCTAGCTCCATGTAAAAATGCTACCCTTAATTTAAGAATGCTTTAATATCATTTATTCGTGATTGTTTTTATTACTTGTATTGGATGTGATGATATCGGCGAATCTAGCTCCGTAAGTGGAAGAAACTAATCTTAAAAATGCAATCCTGAATTAAAGAGGTTGATATTTCTCATACGTAGACAATCGTTCACTACAAGAAATTTGGCTTTCCCCAACAGAATTCTAGCTACAGATATGATATGTGTTGGTAATACCCTATTTGTTGGTACAAGTATTACCAAGAGACACAATATCTGTAGGTAAAGAGTTTTACCAACAGAACCACAATATCTGTTGCTAATACTTTTAGCAACGGAGTTTTTACCAACAGTCTAGTAACAGATGTTTATCGGTTGGTGAAACCTTTTACCAACACTTAAAGGGCATTTACCAACAATAGTGACCCTGTTGGGGAAAGCCAAAATTCTTGTAGTGGTTTATGTTTGTTTAATTTGTGTATCTTCTACAAATTCAAACGTTAAATTTGTCTCTTGTGTGACTTAGGAGTTGTGTAACACGGACACCCAACACCTAGAGCATAAATACTCGTTGATAGAGGAGGCTGACTTTGACCAGAACAAGTTTTCACATAACCAGTCAACCCAACAAGTCTTGAAATGACGACCAAGTACTAACGAGATCCAGAGAGCACAACTCCACGAGTTTCCAATCTATACTTATACTTTAATTGCCTAACATCACAGTATGCGTGGCGAGATCTTAGAGCATTCGCCTAGGTGTCAAAATGAAAATTCCACCTCACTTGCTTACGTGTCGTGCTCATATTCACTACCCAATCAATTCTCCAAAATTTATCACCATTCTCATTTCATCTTCCTAGCTACTAATGAGTTTTAAATTTCAAGTTTGAATGAGAGGTTAGTTGAAAAGTTTTTAATTATTAAGGGCATTAAACAACGTGACTTTTGGCTCTTGGTTTGCCAATTTTGCGGTTACAATGTGATTCAAGAGAGTATATATATCTTTGATTTTGGTGAGAAATATACACATTCACATATATTACTCTGAGTTTTTGAAATGACATAGAGATAGAATGATTTTCTATCAATATTTCAAGAGGTATTAGATACCTATTAGTTTTATCCTTCATAGTAATGCTATCCAAGTTTGTGTTATTAATCTAGAATTTATTTATGTTTCTATATTGGTATTCCATTTAGTAGTTAGATTCTACTGCGATTTTTTTTTTGGCTACGTATTGTTCCAGGGTTATTGTAACGAAAGTTAATATGTTTGTTCATATATACTTTTAGAAAACTATTGACAATATAGTGTGATCTTCATCTTTATGGTTTACATTTTTCAAAAGTGCAAAACGTACTACCCCACATACAACAACCAAGGCAAAGATCACTTGACAACCCAATTCTTTATGTAAACATTTTTATATTGGTGTTATTTTTTATCATTTAAGGATCCATCAATTTGGACAAGGTGAACAACGACCGGGTCAGAGTTTGCGCAGGGCCTGCATCGACTTAAGTTTTATTTGCGTCATTTATGAATCAAGTCAATTATTTTCGGTATCGTTGAATCGGGTTATCAATTCCAATTTCGTTCCCCAAGTTTGGAGCATAAGACAAGAAAAAGGAACTCAAATGCATATATAGAAAAAATATTTGTAACACTCAGAACAATTGTGTCAAAATAAGTTTGCTTGCGAAAAGTCTGATAAATGAAAATGGTGTGTCATCATGCATATCTTTTTGTTTTATATTAAGGAAAAAGAGGTAAAGAACAGATGTTAAAACAATCCCGTGATTTTCACGGGAACAAATGCTAGTTTAACCTAATTAATTCAATTGCCAGCCTACCCTATTCCCCCTTAACACACCACTCCTGCACTTCCCAACCTTGAAAAATCAGTGAAGACGTCTTTCAAACACACGACAATATACTTTTTCCGTTTTAGTGAGATGTCGAACTTTTTTTGGGACCAACAACCAGTAAAAGATGGGGGAGAGGAGCTAGAGGAAAAAAAAGCCCTACAAAACCAATAACATAGTTGAAAGAGGGCACTATAGTAATTTTACAAACACAACCTCCCCCAATGAGAAAAGACAAACAATTTGTTAAAACATCCTAATATGGAATAGTCCAATATAATACCGCGAGAATAGATGAGTATAAAATTTGAACAAATGGTCTTCGTATATACAACTTCACGTCTGGTACACCGCTACACCATACCGGAAAATATTATAACGCGAGGACGTTAACGTTTATTGGGGGGTTTGACCGATTTGCCCCTCAAATATCGCTTCACACTATGTGCATGTCTGTCACTTCCTAGTCACTACCACACGCCTCACAATTCACATTTCACAAAAACAATTTTTCGCGTCTCAACCCCAGAGCTTTGGAGATCAATTAAAAAGCTAAAACACACCTTGCTACCTCGATTGTCCTATTTAGTATTTTAGTATTTACCAGCAGCTTCAAGAAGAAGGAAGAAGAAGAAGCGAAGATCGGCAAGAATGGCGATTTGGTGGCCATTGATAGTCCTTGGATTCGCTTACGCCTTCTGCAAGTTTCTCTTGATGCTCATCCCTCCCAATGTCCCTTCCATCGACGTCGACGTTTCTGACGGTCCTCTTTCTCTCTCTCTCTCCTCTTCTTTTTCTCTCTCCGAAATTTCATTTTATCACATTTTAAGCTGTTGATTGTTGAATTTCGCCTGATTTCGATGCGATTGCAGTTGTCGATGACGGTAATCAGACCAAGGATAACAGCTTCATCTATGTGAGTTGCTTCAATTTTACCAGTTTTATACTGTTTAATTTGGTTGATTTTAGCTTCAGTTTCGTTGATTTTCAGCTCGATTTCGCAATTACTATGTCAATCAAACCAAATGTTGACTTTGCTTAAGATGTGTAAATTAGTTATTATTGCTTTATTTGAAGGTAATGTTGTTAATGATTGTTTAATCATCGAGCGTGATTAAGAGAAATGATGCTGTGGCGGTGATAGGAGAATCGTGTAGGTTTCGGAGGAGTTGCCAATTTTAGGTTGTCGTAAATTGTGAGATCGTCTTATACAAGAGTTTGTGCTTGTGTTTGCGCTCTAGTGGTGCCGGATTAGGTTTTCGCTAACTGCCATTTTGGTTTTCTATTTCACTCTTGAGATGTGTAGATAAGTCGGATTCTCCGTGACTGTGAAATGATGCGTTTAGAGGCTCTTGAGACTAGAACGCTGACATTGCTGAATCTCGGAGACTCGGAAACCATACCGTTTACTTTGAATTTTAGTGTGGCTTTATCATTATTGATGTTCCTGAAAGCGTCTATGGAATATCGTACAAATGCGTGCTCCTGAATAGGCTGAACATGAATGTTGTTTTGCTGCATTTCTGAAAGTTTTAAGTATATATTTGGAGATTCCTATTGGTCTTTCCTTAGCAAAGATGACTTGATTGGTGTTTTGCTAGTTTAACTATGTGGCAATGCCTCCATTGTTGTGATAATTCTGTTATTTGCACTGTGTAATACTTACACATTGAGTATGTGAGCAGATACCGACAAGAGGAAGACAGACGGACAAAGTGCAATGCTATGAGCCTGCGTCAATGAAATACTTGGGATTCTTTCCTGCACTGAAGCCAGATGAGGTCCGTGTTACTTTGGTTTTCTTTGACTGGTCATTACGTATCATTCTGAATGAAGTGATTGGCGTTGCCAAACACAAGATCTAGAATGTTCTGGGAGGTGAATTTCGAGTGGTTCTCTTTTGCCATACATTCTTCCATATCGTTTCTTATCTTATAAGAAGATATTCCTCTTTAAATGGCATGTAGTCATAAGATCTGTGAGGGTTCTCTCATTGCATTTAATGGAATAAGCCCAGGTATCTGTTTCTTTATTTGCCTTGTAGAGGTGATCTTGCTATTGGTATGTCAAATGTTTGATGTAATAAGATAGCAGATTAAATGGTCAGGCCGAGGAACAAAATTAATAAGCCTATAAATTGGTAGGATTGAATGCCAGAGATCCAGTTTCAACAGTCTGATTGCTACTATGAAACATTGACTACCCAATAGCAATTAAATACCAGCGTTCTCAATATTTCAGGTTAGAGAACGCGTTGCACAAGCAAGAAAAGCTCAGAAAACATGGGCCCTCAGCAGCTTTAAGCAAAGACGGCAATTTTTGCGTATACTTCTGAAGTACATTATTGATCATCAGGCTCTCATATGCGAGTATGAAATCCTTTCTTTATATTTTACCATAAGAATGTGACTGAGTTCCCTTTCTTCTTCATGTAGTTTCAGCTCATAAAGTCTTGCTATATAAAAGCTATGGTGTTTCTTGTGTAACATACAGTCTGGAACTTTCAGTATGTTTCCTTCTGCCATTGGCACTTTTGGGTATAACACTATAACAATGTATCAAGATTGTACACCTATGTTAAATTTTATCACGGTCACAAGCGGACACGCATGGTTGTGAAGGATTGCGTTTGTGACCCCGAAAAAATCGTTTTTGCTCTGAATTCTAAATCACCCCCAAAGATATTGTATATTTTCATTCTTGGATTTCAACATGATTGGCTACCCCAGATACTTAATTTTAGAAGGGTACATTCCTTGGTCTTAAATTCTCACATCCAGTATCTGGCTAGCATGTGTACTTTGAGGTGACTCAGGTGACAAAGTAGTCCGATTGAGTCAGGTTTTTGTTTGAATATCCAGGTCACTGGCTCTGTACACCATTGAACTATTGCAGAGTGCTTGTTCACTTGTTGATTAAATTTACAATCAAGCTTTGAGCTTGGTTAATGATTGACATACTTTTAGAAGACTTCATTTGTCTGCTCACTCTGTAGGATCTCATCTCGTGATACTGGAAAGACAATGATTGATGCATCACTTGGAGAAATAATGACGACATGTGAGAAAATCACTTGGCTGATTTCGGAGGGGGAGAAGTGGTTGAAGCCTGAATACAGGTATCTTCCATTTAACTCCAGCTTCTGTTTTTAGACTGTCTATAACTGTGTAACAATTATGTCGTAGATCACAGGTTCTGGACTTATTTAAGTACTCCTTTGAATATTACGTTTTCCAGCTGAAGTTCGGAAACATGATTGCTGAGAGTTTAATACTTCTTGTTTGTCAGGCCTTTTAGCCCCGTCTGAATTTAACATCTAGCTTATCACTGCGGTGCAGTTGTTGGCTGAATTTTGTCACAAAGATATCTTCAGATCGTAAGAACTAAGAAGCACAGAGACTGACACGAGACATGGACACACAACGATTCACTTACGTTGCGTGATTTTAAAAAATAAAAAAGTAAAGATCTGACAATATAGTGCACACCTAATAACTACTTTTTTCTTCATATGAAGTGATTATCAATGTCTACAAGTCTAGAACTCACATTTTTGTATCCTACTATCCTTCCTAATCATACCCTAAATCTATGTTTTTTGTGCTCATAATCCTTTCACAATGTTCGACTTTGAAGGGTTTGGCTTTGGGTTAAACGGGGGAACATAGGTTCTATGTGGCTGACAATTAAGGGGCCTTTTTTTCACTATGTTGGAGGCACTGTTTTCAAGTATCTCAAATGTGTCTGAAGAGTCTCCCAGACTACCAAAGTATCGGTGTCCAATACGCTTAGCCTCACATGAGGGGCCGTGCTTTATGGTTGAGTACAAATGTATTTGAGCCCTGTAAACTGTAAACATCTACCATAAAACGGTGCCGATATTGTCAGAAAAATTATTGTGGTTAAGTTACTAACTCTAGTAGCAGTGCCAAACATCATCCTTGACAAATTGGTGTATGGAGCAATTTATGCTTCATCTAGCTCCTGCAATTTTTATCACGCTTCAAAAGTTGTCTGATAACATTGTGGTATGTGGACTATGTGCTTCCAATTCAAAACTACCTGAAACATAAAGGATTGTGCAGTCTGATATGGAGCCACTGTTTTCTGAGTGTCTGATATAGACCTTCATGTTTTGGATTTCAGGAGTTCTGGAAGGTCAATGCTACACAAGAGATCAAAAGTAGAATTTCATCCTCTAGGGGTGATTGGTGCTATTGTCTCATGGAATTATCCATTCCACAATATCTTCAATCCAATGCTTGCTGCTGTGTTTTCCGGGAATGGTATCGTTATCAAGGTATCTGAGCTTACACTTTCAAATCATTTAACTCTTAAGTGCGCAAACATTTATTTCTCTGATCTCAATCGTGGTCTCTCTCATATGCTTATGCAAATTTCAATTGGTGGAGATATCAAAATTCCTTGGTGGTTCCTAACTTGTGACTTGTGAGTGTTATCGGGTCTCTGTGATAAATTTTCAATGTCACATGGTGGCGTGGAACGAAAAGTTTCTAAAATAATGGATAAAGAAAGGAAGATAATTCTTTATGAGAATTGCCTTGACATGTATTGTTAACTATTTTTACTAGATATTGAACTCTAGAGTCTCGACTGGTAAGGACTTGGGTAGATTTTTTGTACGTCAACACCTCCTGTAATCGGACAATTTCGTTTACTATTCTAGCTGTTGTGGTTGAGGATTGTGTCTGTATCAATGCATGAGCAATTAGCGACACATCGATATTTCATAACTTGCCTCTATCAATTAAATCTTCTGATCCTATTTTATCACGAAGCATACACATCAGGCAAATTTCTCGCAAACCCTACGAGAGTAGGAGGGCGGCCAAGATGGAGTTGGGAGCCAATCTTGACTTTCCCTATAACATTACATTTATAGATCTATTGCACATTCACACAGAACCACTGTAGCTGCATTATCATCTTAGTTGGCTGAACTTGGGCTTATGCTTTTAGGTTGCCTAAACTGAAGAAAATTTGATGCTGCATACTAGCACTCATAACCACCGAAATTGTTCTGCCATTTTACCACTTTATTACCTGAGGATTCAAGGGTGAAGATTTTGCAACCTGGTTTTAGCTGTCACTAAAGCTTAGTGGTATCAAGTGCTGGCATAGTTTGAAGCCCAAAATTCCCGTTTCAGGGGTTGATTTTAAGATATAGTATACCCGATTTTTTATTTGAGAGGTAGAAAGAGCTATCTGCATAATCACACCTTAAGGACTAATCTATAAATATTTCGTTCTCATGTGTCAATCCTTGCTTTTCTGACTTAGTAAGTTAGTGCCACTTCCTGTTAGTATTGGGCACAAAGTTACTGATCTCAATTTGCCAATCTAACCTATCTATCCACTCATAATCACCTATAATTCATGTATGGTTCTGATGAAGACTTCCATAGGCGAGAGGTGTAAGCACTGCGAGGTGTGAAGCGATCTCCTACTAAACGAAACTACTTTCACTAAAAATTCAATTGGAATCGACTTGAGAAGAGTAACTGCCCCGCTCTATACAAATAAATGTGATTCACAGAATATGATCTAAAATGCCATCTTCAAACTATGGACAACTGGCCCTTGATGATATCCTGTAGTTATGGTGCATAAGGTAGTCTCCTGGTCTTTGTAAAATTGTGGCTGATTTGTGCTCATGCTGATAGCCTTTTGGGCCTGATTTTCTGTCCTAGAAGTCTCTCGGATTGAAATCCTCAAAATAGAATATCTGAAATTTTGTTTCTTTAATCAAAATGTGTCAGTTTGTCACTTTGGGAGCAAGGCTTGATTGTTGTTGTTATAATCAAAATGTGTCAGTTTCTGGCGTGTCAGTGTTTCCTTGAGTCTTACGTGCTAAGGTTCATACTGGTAAATGGTCATCTATGTTGCTCACACTCAGCTACAACTGTCGGAGAGTGTTTTTTTTTATGCAAAAGCTTCATCATTTGACCTTACAAGGAGTATTTAAGTGCTGTGTGGTATGGGACAAATGCCGTGTCTGACATGCGACTGTCCAAGTGTCGAAGTATAGTTGGTCAAATTCACCATTTTGTTTGCATAATTAAGGATGGACCTACTGCAAAATTACCCAATGGGAAAAGATACTCCTATTATACACATTTTACATCACAATTTGACAGTATATTTGCATTGGCGTTAGGTTTCAGAGCATGCCAGTTGGTCTGGATGTTTCTATTTCCGGATAATTCAAACAGCGCTGGCGGCTGTTGGTGCTCCTGAAAATTTGGTAGATGTAATCACGGGGTATACTTAATTTGTTCTTTCTGTTCCTTTCTTTGTCTTTGTAGGAATATATAACTTCTTTTGTGGTTTGATATCTCATTATCTCTTTGCCAGGTTTGCTGAAACCGGGGAGGCATTGGTTTCTTCAGTTGACAAAATCATTTTTGTAGGCTCACCTGGTGTGGGTAAGATGGTATGTTACCCAAGCTACCTAAGTTTATTTCGTAGAATCAAGTTTGCCTTTTCCCTCCTGGTGTGTGGGATAGTGAAGGCTAAATGATGTTTAGTGGTACGTCATATGTGTGGACTTTGAAGCAGTATGTGCTGCTTTATTACTAAAGAAGATACTTTGCTGATGTGTTGTTCAAAGTAACAAATCATGATATTCACTTATCCGGCTATACTGTTTGGCTGTCAAATTCCAGACTGAACCGTCGTAGATGTTGTAAAATATTTGTAACCAGTGTCAAAAGTCTTAGATTTGGCTTTATGTGTAGGAAAATTTTCCCCCTGTTTTTTCGATTTGTAATCTCCAAACCTGCCTATCATTTTCTGTTGGAGTATATTCACCCAAGAAAGTAATTTTGTCGATTTACTTCTGAGTGCTTATCAATGTGTTGGCTTCTAAACAGATTATGAGAAAGGCTTCCGAGACGCTTATTCCAGTTACACTGGAGCTTGGTGGCAAAGATCCATTTATTGTGTGTGAAGATGTAGATGTGGAGCATGTATGTATTCTTCCTTTGTGCTCCTTTATCCTATGAGCTACAAACTCAATCCGGGTTTATTCGCTTGTGATGTGTATGCTTTGCTTATTTAACTGAAAGAATGCATTACTTGACCTAGGTAGCACAAGTTGCTGTTAGGGCGTCTCTTCAATCAAGTGGACAAAATTGTGCTGGCGCAGAGAGATACTATGTTCACCGTGATATCTACAATGCATTTGTTGCTCAAGTGGTCAAGATTGTCAAATCTGTCACGGCGGTGAGTTTGTATTTTAGAAAAACTTCCACATTGTTACAGCAAAGCTATAGTTTATGTAGCCTGATGAAAGCATCTCTTTCACCTTCAGTGTTTTTTGAATGGCAATTCATTAGAAGGACAACTCAGAGTCTTACAAGGATTTCCGTTGTATTTTACCATCTTCAGGGCCCTCCGCTTGCTGGAAAGTATGATATGGGCGCCATTTGTATGCAAGAGCATGCAGAAAAGCTTCAGAGCCTTGTAAATGATGCCTTGGACAAAGGAGCAGAAATAGTTGGTCGTGGACGTTTCGGTAATCTGGGTACTGATGCTGTCGATCAGTTTTTTCCACCAACAGTCATAGTCAATGTGAACCACACAATGCAAATTATGCAAGAGGAGGTAATTTTTGCATGCAACTGATAGTGGATATTGCTTGAACACTCTAGTGGTCCTTGTAGTTGTGTGTTTTACTAATTGCCTTTTGAGGGCTTTTACTATTCCATTGTTGAATGTTAGGTGGTATACTGATAGGTAATAGGGTGGCGAGTTACGAACTCAAGCAAGAATTGATAACTGTAATTGCGTTAGAAAATCCTCTACGTATCACTGCGTTCTCTTGAAAAGACTCTGATCCTATGACCTTTACTCATTTACCAGGCCTTTGGTCCTATCATACCCATCATGAAATTTAATTCAGATGATGAAGTCATTAGGCTGGCTAATGACTCCAGATACGGACTTGGATGTGCTGTATTTTCTGGGAGCCAGAGTAGAGCTAGGAGAATTGCATCTCAGCTGGATTGCGGAAATGTTGCAATTAATGACTTTGCCACCTCGTACATGTGTCAGGTACCAAAAGTATTATCTTTTAATTGCCTGTTTTATATGTGTTATTGTATGGCGTGGATTAACCTCACGTAACAAAAATACGTTATGGACTAGTATGAACTTTTTCCATCTCAGCATGTGTGAATAAGGTCCTGGCATTCTGATTACTCTTTTGCAAGCTTCTAATATCTCTAAACTGATTTTAAGCCATGTGAATTTTCAGTTCATTCTGATTTTCTTACACCTGAATGTTCATAGTTTTTCTCCCTTATCACTTTATAATAGTATACCTTTACAATGAGATGATTTTCATCGCATCCTTTTTCATATGGAATTGGTTCTCATGGTTGTGAGCCTACCATTTGATGGCGCTTAAAATTGTTTTGGAAATCGAATTTTGGGTTGAAAAGAAAATGGCATTGGTGTTTGTTTGGATAGGAACAAAATATTTTATCTATCATTTGGAGACTTGTGCCGGAGCTTGGTAATTAAACATCCCACCTTCCAAACTGGAGGTTGTGGGTTTTAGTCTTATCACCCTTTTGTGAGGATCTCCTTACATCCCCCTTGACATTAGGGTCTTACCAATCCAAAGAATTTAAATTACAACTTGTCATTTGCAAGGTCTTATGCTAAGCTAAGATTGCATATTGTTGTTTCCTCTGAATCATTTCCAATTCACTAACATTTTAACGAAGCAATTACCTAACATTATTTGATATTTTCGAAACCTTCTCCAGTCCCTACCTTTTGGTGGTGTAAAGGATAGTGGATGTGGAAGATTTGCTGGCATTGAAGGTTTGAGGGCATGCTGCCTTGTGAAAGCTGTAGTTGAAGATAGATGGTGGCCATACATCAAGACTAAAATTCCAAAACCAATTCAGGTTATTATTCCCTGAAATCTGGAACCCCTTTATTTTAAGAAAAAGCAACACAATTTTCATTCTAATTCTAATTGTTGCCTGATAAATAACCTGAACCTGTCAATTGCAGTACCCTGTTGCGGACAATGCCTTTGAATTTCAGCAATCACTGGTGGAAGCACTCTATGGTTTGAACATCTGGGACCGCTTGCGAGCATTAGTAGATGTCGTAAAGGTTCTAACTGAGCATAACTCTCCAAGCCCTGCAACTGCGAGAAGGAAGGATTGAGGAAGTGTGATGGTTTGTGAAATTCTGGTGAACTTCCAAGGGAAAGGATATGTAGCTGCTAACTACACAAATGTACAAAGTAAAGTGATCGTTGCTAGTAGTCCAGCACCAGTAGTCTTTCTTCAGACTTTCAGCTTCACACTAGCTGATGCTTCCAGGCTTAGAATTGTGAAGGTATCGACCTAACATAATTAGTAGCTGGCTTATCATGGTGAACGTTACAGATCAAAATCGTGCTGGTTTTTTGTCATAGTTTCGGAGAACAATTATCTCGATCTTTCGAGTGCAGCATGCAATGTCAGTAACTCAGTATGTCACCAAACCTATTCAACTTTTATGATCCCTCTCTTGGTGTGATTTAACCTTGTAATCTCATACGGAGTACTCCGTAAAATTGAAAATGCAAGTATCGTGTTCACATCTTTTTTGGTATTACGGAGTACCTTATTTCGAGCCAGTTGCCACCGAATCCAACTTTCATGGGGCACAATTTCTGTTTACTTTTCCTAATTCGGGTGATTGGATTTTGGAATCGGATCCATCTTTTTGTAATATCAAATGGATACTCATCGTCTACAGAATTTTTTTTTCTTTTCCCTGAGGTGGGCACAAAATTCTTCACTAATATTTTTATATATTTATCATCAATGGTTCCAATCAATATAAGCACATTATATTCCAACCAAATAAATAAGCAATAAAAGTATTATCGAACATTACTCTTGCTCCATCTTAATGTGAGGTGCAAGTGTGCAACACTGCAACTGTTCATTTTTCGGGTGGATTTATTCATTATCACTATCATAAGATCCCCGAAAAGAAATAGAGCCGATAAGGTTCGAATAATAATGAACTAATGAAGCATAACAAAAAGAAAGAGAGCCGCGATAAGATTCGAATGATAATGAAGTAGAGCATAACAAGGCCGGCCTGCAATATAACTTCTGAATCGCATGGCAACTTTCTTTGTATTCAGTGTGTGCAGAACAACAAGCCAATAAACTTTACGTACCTCCCTAAAATAAGGTAAGAATTGTTAAATTAAACTTGGGTTTCCACTTTCCATCTTAGGATATGCTCGATGTTCGTACATTCTTTGTTTAATTATGAGGGCCACCGCTATCATTTTTTCGAAGTTGTTCTTCAAATTAATGCGCAGCGGCAAAACCAGATGAGTTTAAATATATCGATCTATTCTAACTTATCGTTCGTGATGGCTATTCAAACTTAAGACCTCTAGTTAATTAAGTTGGTTGAAATTTATTCAATCGAGTATCAATTGTGCGTAACAAGTAGAATTATGTATCTTGTAGTAGATGAAGAGTAAAAGATGAGAGAAAGTAGTATTCAAAAAAAAAAAAATGAGAGAAAGTCATTGTAATTTGCATTGAATCAACTGAGAAATGATGATATGTATCTTGCAGTAGAAGAAGAGTAAAAGATGAGAGAAAATCATTGTAATTTGCATTGAATCAACTGAGAAATGATGATACAAGCTAGCTTGGTATTTATAGTGCTTTGGTTGTTATAGCCGCCGCCACATCAGCATAACAGAATTATTCAACCAGTAATCTTGCTATTTACAAGGGTAGAATAGTAATTTATATAGCCTCATTGGAGGTTATCTATTTTTCCTTCGATATATCTCTTCATATTTTACAGTATGCATACCGCTAACGTTGTGTCATTTTGTGGGTATGTATATTGAACTGATTAAAGCAAAATATAGCAAAAGCAAGACATTATAATGGCTTCAGTTCAAGAGGTGGACAAGTATCAAAGAGGCACCGTAGCCACCCTGGTGAACCAGACACCGAACACGATGACGCTGAGCAGATCTCATAACTGGTTCGGAAGTCCCGTCGGTGGCTCATTCCCTGGAAACATCTCTGCCGATGGTGTGGCAGAGTTCACCCATTTGAATGCTTTTGGAGTTCCCTCCAAGGCAGGGCTCATATACGAAGGCGTCACAGCACAAGGTGTCGAGTGTGCGTGGGTTTTGGCTTGGCTTGCACCCGCCAACCTGACCCCGACAACCCCAAACAAGGTTAGTACCATTAATTCATCGCATCACGATTTATTTAAGCTAAGGTACCAATAATGCCATATATATGTGGTGATCAATGTGGTGAACTGGTGATGCATGCTAGGTATACGCTACTTGTGGTCCGAAAAGCGTGATTGACAATATGACATGGGATCAAATCGCCATGAACTTGGAGTCGTCGGGCATTATCATTCCTGTCCCTGGCCGGGCTTGCGTGGATGCTACCATCACTCATATACCCGAATTTGCTGCCCTGAGAGCGAGATTCTATCTTAACAATTAACTTTGTGTGCTTGCAATGCACGTTGTAACTCTACCTAATGTTCCCATCAAACTATATATTATCAAGTATGTTATCTGAATAATCAGTGCAGATTGTCTGTACGTAGACACCTAAACGGCCAAAATTGATCGTCACCTTTCCAAATATGGATTTGTCTACTAAGTATGTCCATTGCAATATTAATAAATAAAATTATTATTTATTATTATTTATTATTGTAAATTGTTGCATTATTGCCAATTCCTGCAATGAATTGAAGTAATGAAGTGTACTCCATATATAGACATAACGTGTCCTCTCAGCTCGTGTCTGTATTTTAGGGACGGATTTTAGAAGTTCCATACATATGTATGGTATAATGAGTAATTCTAAGGTCTTTGTGGTTTAATTGGTAATTATAATGTCCACTTGAGGGTTTTTTTTTTCATTTTATTTGTAATGTTTTCTTTAGGTGTAGTGTACATGCTAAGTGCTCGTTTGGATAGTGCGGGAATTTTATTCTTGCGGGGATGTCTACTTTTTTGAAATTTATTTTTCATGTTAAATTTCCGGTAAATTCGATTAGGTTGTATTTATGAACTTAGAATTTATTTCAAAATTATGAATTCAAATCTGGAGATTGAAATGATGGAATCTAATTCCAAAACCATGTTTAATTTGGATACCCTTAGAATTGGAATTGAAACAACCCTCTTCCTTCCCCTTCTCCCACCTACATGTCACATTGTCACCTATACTGACGCCGCCACTAGAATCACCGTCGGCGCCCTCACTCACCAGCCGCTACCCCCGGCCACTCGACGTCATCTTTGCTACCCATTGTCATCCTACAATGGCATATGACAACCAGAGAAGGGAGATATTGAGGCAGATGGTGCAACGATGGATGACGACGATGACGACGGTGGCTGGCGAATATGGTACCAGGTCAGTATGATGCATGAGTGAAGAGGATTGGGGATTAAAAACCACCAGATGTTATGACTTTTCTTTTTAAAACAATTACACAAGTTTTAGTTCAAAAAAAATATTTATCTAATGTTATCCTCGACTAGGGGTGAATCCTGGAATTTATATTCAAGGTTATAGGAATTAATAAGTCGGCAATTTTACTATCCCGGCAAATTTATAATTAAGTCAGTAATTTCTACTACATGCCACCCAGTGTAACTCAAGCTTATAGTGTTTATGCAATAAAAATTTTAGGATGAACCAAAACATTAGCATGCTTATGAAAAACTAATTATATTAACATTATTCTTGAGGTAGAAGCTAAGGTAACACAATGAATGAAAGAAAATAAAAGAGCGTTTCACCATAGATGCATTCTTCCACTACTCAGATTCGATCAAACAACAATCCAATATTCACTAAATAATTTTTTTTTAGGTCCTAAAGCCCTTGATACAACCAAAAACACTCTATTTTTAGGGTCATAATTAAATTAGATAAATAATTTTGTAACTAAAAACTTACATAATTGATTTAAAAATTATTTCATAATATTTGGGGGTTTTAAATCCCAAAAGTAAGTGAAGTGGTTTATAAATAAAGTTTAACCATTTTAGTGTTAAATCTCATATTTAACATTGTTGGTTTTAAAATCTCACTCATACATATTACTTTCGGGGCTAAGAATACATTTTTGCCGTATATACACGAGTCCCTCTATCTCCATCGTTTCGGGGTTGTTCAGTTTCTTTGACAAATGCATCAAGATGCACCGAATTAAAGAGAGGTGTTATAAATTATCACCATTCAGACGAGAAGAAAAGTGTGTCTCCCCTCCAAGAAGCCCTTAATGTTTATTTTTATTCAAATAATCAATTTACCAAAAACAATCAAATGTAATGAAAAATATTATTGAGTTTGTAAGAATTTGGTTTAAGCAACAGGAAAATGAGGCTCGAATATAAAAGTGTTAATTAATCAAATCACATTATCGTTATGTACCGGGTAGGCGGCTAGAGCTTTTTAACATAGAGACTTCTAGATACGTGTTGTATTTTAAGTAGCAGAAATTTTGCATTTAAGATGTATTTAGTTAAAATAAATTTATCTATTTTAAATTTGCACTGATAATATTTTTATTTTGAAACGATGCACTGATTATATTTGGTGAATAATCATCTTTAAAAATAAAAAATAGGTGTTAATTGCTCTAATAGCAAAAGGAATGGGGCTGAATTGGACCCCAAAAAAACGTTTGGGGCCTAATAATTGCACAATTGATAAGACCATTGGGGAGCAATTGCCGCCCTTAAATAAATGAACAATAATAGACATGAACAGTTGAACACAACTGTTGGGTTATGACCCAAGTTCCAGCCCGTACATGTGTTTGGGTAATTTTAGGATTATGGAAAGCACATGGGATTTGAGACTTTGTCTTGGATTTGGCAAGTATTAAGTCGGTCAATTAGTTTTGCTAATTGGTATAAAAGGGACGTGACCCCCTTTGGCATAATTAGTAGCTACGGCGGAAGCGATCGTACGTATTTGCTTGGTTTCTCCTTCTCTCACGGAGGTATACACGGGCTAGTATTAGCGGGTGTTCAAGACGGTTCAAGTCTTGGTGTGGGAGTGTAGCTGCGGGCGCAAGTCGACTCTTGCGGTTGAGATTAATATCTCGGTTCAGTACAAGGTTCGTCTACAGTACAGGAACGGTCAGTACATCTATTCAGGTGTGGTTTATCTTTAGGAGTATTATTAATTGGTGATTATTAATTATACTCGGAAACTAGGGGTGGTTTATTTTGTTCCTGATTTGTAGCGTGTTTCGAATTCGGTGTTGTAATTCGAGACGGTGGTTGTACTGGTGCTATTTTATATAGTGGAATTCAGCGGTTGTGCTGGTGGGTTTTACCTCCGGAGTTGGAGGGTTTTGCCCTGGGTTTAGTCCCTAAAATTGTGTGTCTCATCTTATTAGCTTGCGTATTTTCTACTTTGTTTATTATTGTCGATTAGTTTACTTCCGTTGCGCGTGGGAGATTGGTCTTATTTCCCAACAACAACTAAAGAATGATCCAAAGTCCAAACGGAGAATATTATTAAATGATCGAAACAACAAAATACCAGATGAGGGTATTATTTTATATTAAATAATAATATAATAATACCTGTATTAGGCAAAGCTAACAATACATTTTTTCAATGGCTAGCTTGGGAACTAGATAGCGTAATAGCAAAGTGACCCTCGTTTACTACATTGCTTATATTATTAGTATATATGTATATCTTTGTCGAATGACTTAGGGTATGAGATTAAACTTCACAGCGACAGAGGCAAGGACTTTGTCACTGTTGATATTCCCATGGATGCTAGTCTTTGAAGCTAGGTCAGTGTAATCAGCTTCACATGATGAGGTAGCCTCCAACTTCTTAAAAATTTGGTTAAAATCCATATTATCAATTTCACTTTTGTAGCCACAAACAACGTATATCTGCAAAAACATTATTGCAAGTAATTGTTGAGATTAGAAGGTTAAATTATATACGATCCGTATATATAAGATATAAAAACTTACAAAAAATAATGGAATTTATGAAGCGAATTAATATTTGGTACCTTGTTTGGAGACACCGAGGTATGAGCAGGTGCATCCCAAGCAAAAACCCATGCACAGTCAATGTTGCATGCATTTTTGCCAGTATACACTACAGCTGCCTTTGAGCCAGAAGAGGCCCCCTTCACATGGGTGAACATTGCGTAATTATCAGCCAAAATGCGGGAAGGAATACTGCCACCAACGGGAATTCCTGACCAATTCACAAATCGGTCGAGTGTCATCATTGATTGAATGTTATTATTCATCGTGACTTGTGCGCCATTTTGAGGTTGGTTTACGGCCTCGTTCGAAGTTATCCTCTTTTCGTTCTGCGCTGAAGCCATAGATATCCTTTGGTTCTCTGAAATGTAAACAAATAGTCATAGATAGGTCGTTAAACATTTTAAATAAGCAGTATAGTTTGCTCTTCCTTGTAGTGCGTACGATACTTAAACGCGGTTGCTCCCTCCGTGTTATTGATTCTTGTACTTTTTGTTTTGCACAAAGATCAAGAAGATCAAAGTACGTAGGTGGGTCAAAAAGAGGTAAGGGAGGGGAAAGAGGGGAATGGAAGAGGGTGATGACCACCGGCACCGGCCAATCCGATCACTCTGATTGTGGCTTTGCTGATCAGCGTGGTGGTAGCTAGAGACGGTGCATGAGGCAAGGAAGGGATTGAGAGAGAACGATGACCATGGGGTTGCGATTTACTAGATTTTATTTGCATTAATCCCAATAATTCAGTGAAAACGTTCAATGGCATGAAAGAAATAGTGAAATACGGAGTACTAGCTATCATATACAAACGCCAAACTCGTAAAAAGAATGCGTAACTCAAACAATACATTACCTCTACAATTCGAGGTTGCTATTATTTGCTTGTAAACCTCTATGCATATCTATTACCTATATAAAAAGAGGGAATGGGGGTGAATGTTTGCAGCTCAAAAAATTTGTTTTGGGTTGGACCAAGGCAATAGGTTTGGATAAACCAAGCCTAAAAAAATTAATGGTAGGATGACTCACAGTCTGCCTCCCCATAGCCCGCCACATCCAACCTTCTCACTTTTTTTTTTTTAATTTTTTCAACTTTTGTTCCTCCCTTGTCGCCTCTTGTTCTGATCTTAAATTGAAGGTATCAATTTCTCATCTGCGTTTCGAAAAAAAAAAAATTTCTCATCTTCACTTTTAGAAAAAACGAAAACTCAGAGAAAGCAATTTTCTTAGGTTAATCGAAATCTGTCTTCAGTTTGTGTAAGCCCGGTGCACAACCGAAGAAACGCAAAATTTTGAAGGTAATCAATTTCTATTTCTTTCAATTTGTGGGATTTATTGGGTTCTCTCTCTCTCCTCCCTTTGCTTCTCCGATACAATCGAACAACCCAGGTCGTTTTTTTTCTAAATATATATTTCTATTGATTTCATTTTTTGTTTGGAACAATTAACTTTTTGGGTTTTGATTGATTGAAATTTGAAAGTATGTTTTTGAACAATCAACTTTTTTAGTGAGATTTTTTATTTATCTGTTCTGGGTTTGTGTATGATTTTGGGGGTTATTAGTTAAAAAAATTGATTTGGGTGTTTGTATGAGCTTGAGTCAGACCAAAAAATCTGTTCGACAAAAAATTGATTTTGGGGGTTATTAATAAAAATTGATTTCTTATTTTGGGGGTTATTAATAAAAAATGATTTTGGGGGTTTGAGTATGATTTTGGGGGTTATTAATAAAAATTGATTTTCATTCTATCTTTTCGACAAAAATTCCGTGAATTTGAGTTTTATTTCTTTTCTTTTTGTTTGAATTGGAGGAGGGTGGTGGTGTTACAGGTGGTAAGGAATTAAGGATGTTGGCGGTTGCGGTGATTTCAGGTTGCGGAGGTGGTGCCTTAATTTTGGGTTTATAATTAAATTGATTTAGTTGAGAAGAACATTGATGAAAATATTGGGGTTGTGAAAATATTGATTTAGTTACTTTAAATTTCTTGGATTCATATTGGTGAGATGGGCAGCACTAACGTTTGTGAGAGTCAAGCCCTTACAACATTACCTCTTCGGTTGGGGATTGAGATGTGTTATTGGATAAAATGAGGGAAAGTTTAGGGTTAATTGGGTTGGTTTGAGTGGGTTATTTAGTCTAAGTGATCCGATTAGATAGGGGGTTAGAGAATTCGTAACTGTTGATCATGAAATTTAAATGGGTTAATTTGTCCCAAAATAATAACGTCAAGAATTGATTGGAAGTATCTAACTTTGATCAAAATAACATATTTTATCATTAGAAGATCTAGCCCGTGCAATGCACGGGCACCTAAAACTAGTATATGGAAATACGCCAAACATCACACGTATATATAGCCCTATTTAATTAGTTTTATATTTTGATGAACATGTGGTTTTACATAAAGCATGATTATTCTTTAAGAACAAATCTTTTTAGGTCTTTACCCTTATCAGATCAAGTACCATTACATACAAAATCTTCTTTATTCCATCTTTATTTTTTAAGGTGGAGAATACTATACGGCTATACCCCATCATTCTTTTGCAACATACTTGGGTTATGTTTAGTAAAACTGGCTGAAATAGTAGCTGAATGCTAAAATATTAGGTGAATTCTGATTGTTATTTGGATAATTCTGATCTGATTTGATTTGATTTGAATAAAACTGATCTAATTTGATTTAATTTGAATAAATCTGATCTGATTTGAAAACACTGTTGAATAAGTTGAATCGCACAGGCCCTTAGACTAAATACTAGCTGAAATTAAAACTGAAATAATAGCTGCAATAGTAGCGAAATTAGACTAAATCATCAAAAATGGTAGCTAATAAGGTTATCTACCGAATTATATAGCGACTAAATGTGGTCGGTCGCTAAAAGCCTAGTCACTAAATTAACTTTCAAATTAGAGACCGAATTTAGCTACCATTTTAGCAACCGACTGACGGTAGCAAATTTAGCTATCGATTAGCTACCCTTTTCGTGGTAGCTAACTTGGAGACTATTAAATCGGTAGCTAAATTAGAGATAGTAAATTGGTAGTTAAATTAGCGACTCTTTTGTATCGGTGGCTAAATTAGCTACTGATTTTTAGTAGTAGTTAATTTAGATGGCTTATCATGTTGAACGTTACAAATTATAATCGTGCTGGTTTTTGTCGTAGTTTCGGAGAACAATGATCTCGATATATCGAGTGCACAACATGTCTGTAAGGCCTTGTGCGATTGGATTGCATTTTTCTGATTTAATTTGATTTGATTTGAATTGAACTGATCTTATTTGATTTGATTTGAATAAACTTGATTTGATTTGATCTGAACTGAATTATTTGATAAATTAACTGCAATTAGACGAATAATAACTAGAAATAGACTAGATTCATTAATTGTTATTTGGATAATTCTGATCTGATTTGATTTGATTTGATTTGAATAAAACTGATCTGATTTGATTCGATTTGAATAAAACTGATCTGATTTGATTCGATTTGAATAAACCTAATCTGATTTGATAACACTGTTGAATAAGTTGAATCGCACATGGTCTAACTCAGCATGTCACCAAACCTATTCTACTTTTATGATCCCTCTCTTGGAGTGCTTTAACCTTGTAATCGTATAACAGAGTTTAATTGAAAACTGAAAATGAGTATCGTTGTGTTACATTGTTCCTATACCGTGCTAACTTTGCCTGAACCATAACAAACTAATTATAAATCAATTTTTTGGTCACGCATGTATCCAAAATGATAGAAGGATTGATCTCCAATGCGAAAACCTTTAATTATTAGGGGGCGTTTGGTTCACATTTTGGAATGAAAACGGATTGGAAACAAGAATGGAAAGGGAGTGGATACAAGTTTCATTCTTTATAAATGTTGTTTGGTTAAATATATGAATGGAATGATTCCATAAGTAAGGGTAAAATTGTAAATTTATTTTTAAATCAAAACAACCATCACAACCTCAACTGTTCTCTCTCCTCCTTCGGCCGCCGCCGTTGACCACCCGCGCCACTGTTGACCACCACCAACCGCGACCAATGCGACACCCAATACCATCATTTCAACCCAAATGACATAACTAACATGCCTATGTAATTACTTTTTCTCAATATTGCTCCAAATGATGTAGATCTAGGAATTTATGTTCGTTTTTTTTATTTGATGGTGGAAAAAGTGGTGGGGGAAGGAGATGGACGGTCAGAGATGTGGTCAGAGAGGTCGACGGTGGGGCAGGGGGTTAAGGCTCGGTGGTGTGAGGAGAAATAGAGGAGAAGTGAGGAAGAAGAGAGGAGAGAAAATGTAAAAAGAACGCCGAGGTGGTGGCTAGGGCGTCGAGGTGGTGGCTAGGGCGGTCGAGGTGGTGGCTAGGGAGGTCGCAGGAGAAAATGCTACCGGAGGGTGGTGTCTACGGCGGAAATGGTGGTGAGGTGTGCATCATCGCCGACGGTGGTGCGAGGTGGTCCGGTGAGGGGTTGGGGGTAGGGGGTAAGGGGTTGGTGTTTTGGAGGAGAGAGAGGAAGTGGGGAGAGAGAAAATGATTAGAGGGATTTAATTTGTTACCTTAGGTTTTTTGTGGGATTCATTTTGAGGGATTGGAAAAGGAGTGGGAAAGGATTAGAAAACAAAAAATATTGAAACAAACACAATGTAACGGATTGGATTCCAATTCCCCCAAAAATCATGAACCAAACACCCCCTTAGTCTATGTCCGATTCAACTTTATAAACAATGTTTTCAAGCCAAATAACAATCAATGAATATAGGCTATTCTATTTATTAATTCGTCTAAATACAATTAGTTTATCAATAAATTCAGTTCAGACCAAATCAAATCGAGTTTATTTAAATCAAATCAAATCAGATTTAAAAAGTACGTACAATTGCCTTTTTTTTTTTGGTACAAAGGAGCAGCTAATGCTGCGGGGGGTGGGGGTATGAGGATTTGAACCCGGGACAACCCCCAGGCAGGTTGAGTTCCTATCCACTAGGCCAACCTTAATCCTCCGTACAATTGCCTTGGATCCGAGGACAAAAGAATATAAAAGTTACACGTAGCATAGGTGCAAAAGCTCCACTTTGCAGAGAGCTTTGAAATCGGCCACCAAAAATGGCGGAGAAAAATGGCAGCCGTAACCATTTGGCGGCGAAACACCTGAGTCTTGAGGAGTACGACACCTTCTACAACAACCCTTTTGCTCATCTTTCTCTCCGCGTCCACAATCTCAATGAGGTCTTTCTCTCCTCCCTCTTTTCCGAATCAAATTCTCAATTTTTTTTATTATTTTTTGTTTATTATTTTTTTTTTTGCTGAATAGATATTCCATTTGCACGGCTACTTCATGCTTCGCGCTCCAAACAAGACCAAGGTATTAACTTTACTCCAATTCTTAATTTTGATAATTTCTTTGACATCTTTTCATTTCCATAAATTTTATTTAATTAATTTTGCTGTTGTTTGGTTGAAATTGTTTATAGTTGTATGGAACCCATCTTTTTATTTGTGTTTTATCTCTGTGTCATGTGTGCATACTAGTATACTGCCCAATTGTTGTTATAAAATCTTTTGTTTTGTGGGCATTACGCCCCCGTCATTGGATTTCGCATTTATGTTTGATTGTACTGACCTTTGCGCCTCATAAGAGCTCCCGCTAGAGCATTTATTCTTTTTATTGTTCATCCGATTGGGGTACAGAATCCATTGTTTGGTTCTTTGATTGATTGATCCGTGAGATTTGAGACCATGAAGGATGTCGTTTTTAGTTGTGTGTGCACCTACACCTAGACCGTTATGTGTTCATTTTTCTAGTTGGTGCATCTGTGGAATAATTGCTTTACATTTAGAAAGGTCTAGTCTTTTAGTTTGTTTTTTCCCGATATGCACGAAAACTGTTAATGTAGTTGCGTACATTTGGACCTCGTTAAGAATAGATGCGCAAAACCCGTTATTAGTCTATTCAGTTCTGCCTATGCAACCGTCCCTAGACCTGTCTGTTTGGTCATAGCTGCTGTAGTTGTTTACCTGCCGTTTCGCAAGGTGGGTTTCATTGTCTGAGAACAATCTATACCTGTGGTGCAGTAAACCACTCTAAATTCGCTCTCAGAATCGACAATGTGTCTATGGTGTTATGTTTGGGTGTGAAAGCCATTTTGAGGAAGACTTGTGTATGCCCAAACAGCATTAGACTCCCTTCTAACATCCTTATTGTTACTGGTTTTTATGTTGTCGTAAATAGTTTAAGATATGGTTGCAGGGGAAAATTATTGAAGCACTGAGTGGAATAGAGAGCTTGCTGAACCCACAGCGGTCCACATTGACTGAGACATTATCTTCTTTCAGCCCTCGCCTTACAATTGATGAAGTGAATGCTGACCTTACTGCCCTTAAATGGCTAGAAGAATTTCCAGTTGAATCTCTCCAAACTTGCTCTTCCACCAACGGCACTGACGTTGTTCATGTGAATGGTACTAAAAGGACCAGGGTGAGGAAAGTTAAGAAGAGGAAGGTGTTTGATGCTGTACATTTAACAAAACCAAGGTCCAAGAAGAACTGTGTCAAGAGGAAGCATCTCTCTGAGATTATTGGCTTTGGTCAAATTCCTGTTTGATACAGATTAATGGTGCAGGCCTTTTAAGCCTATAAGGTTGTTCAGACCGAGTGTTGTAAACTGCGATTCAAGGGAATATAGTTGTAGTTAGTCTCCTTTTAGGTAGTACTGAATATATGTTTCTGAATGTGTGAACAGTAACCTTAGACTGATTTTGCTGAGAAAGTTGAATGGATTGTCTATCTTCAACTATAAGGAGTATGTATGTTGTTTCAGGGGAGATGTCCGTCTCTATGCCTTCTTTACGGGATGCTTTGTCTTTGCGCAATTGAATGCTTACTGAAGTTGGATTATTAATGTCTGTGCCAAGTATAACAAAGTCTTAAGTGACTCAATAATCCGAGACGTTTGATACATTCCACAGAGGCTGAGAAATTAGTTTCTATGTACTCTTCTCAGGCTTTTCTGCCTGATGATAGAATAGGATGATATTCTTTTAACAAAACTTATTTTAGTGAATAATTTCCGAGACTTGATCATAAGGCACAACTTGAAAGGTTTCGGATCATACAGTCAGCTTGTTTAATGGCCATTTTAGTGCTTGGCAAGTTTGCATAATATGGACACATAACTGATAATGTTGAAATACAATAGATATTGAGATTTGGCTACACCGTGAAAATTGTGGTGACTCAGTTTCCCTTTCCTTTGTCATATGATCATCTATGTTATTTGTGAATGTTGTGATGGTGGAACTTGTATTTCAGAATTGCAGTTGCAATGTCCTAATGTGAACATCCAATTGGATCGTTGTGTTCGCCTACTGCCCACGAGCACGTTGGTTCACCTCTGGGGCTACTAGAGTCCCAGTATACGTCCCAGCCCCAAGACCCTAAGTCTCTCTACGATGCTAGACTGTAAATGATGCATAGTGTTGTGTGTAGATCATCAACCACAATAGTGGTGTACCAGCCCATTATATAACTCACAAATAGGAGTTATGATATTGGAATGAAACCTAATTTAATTCACACATCAATAGAGCTTAATGGTGATTACTCTTGTAATGCCAACAGGCAACAGCCATATTAATATGCCGTTAGTCCGTTACAAAGCATTGAAAAAACAATAAGATGAATTTAGAATTTGACATCTATGCTGTCTTCTCTTGCTAAACTACGATTGAAAAAATATCTGTAGTGAGGAAATGATCAAAATTGTGACGGGAACCCTTTGCAATGCATGACATACGCGCCCACGGTTAGTTATCGAGGCAAGCCTAAGCATAATCCAAAGGGCCATACGGCTCGAACAACTCGTTCCAGAGCTGCTTCTTTCTTCTGGGATTCCAACCCATGTCCTTGTAAAGCAGATCGTTGTGCCAAATATGAAGTGCTCCGACACATCCTTTGTTATTATTCAGTAATTTTTCCCATTTGGATATATCTTCCTCCATCTCTTTAGTTTTAGGCAGCTTGAATTTCGCGTCGAGTAATTCAGCTAACCAACGGCATTTCATCTCTGATGCGTACAAATTTGAGATGCTATCGTGAAATCCAATTACTGCTAGTTGTGGAATTTTCGGATGTATGCAACCCCTGAAATTACGTAACACAAGTTTTTCGTTAAACAATGGTGCACTATTGCACTAATAAATTTGAATTATGATTGTTGTTGAAGTGGTCCATATATAATCACGTTGCATTCCACATCCGAATGTCACATAGGTCAAGAACAGGGGAGAAAGGCATTTACTTTCTAATTACTGCATTGATCCTGTCACATTTCCTTAGGCCACGTAGCGGTTGTATTTGACAAAGATGTACCAGAAAAAAAAAAATCACTACAAGTAGGAGTATCTTATAAGATAAGGGTCGTCGTCCAGTCTTGTTAGCACATTATCCGGTTATCCCCCTTCCCCCACCACCATTCCCACGCAGTTTCCTTACTAATGCATGTTGTTCTCCATCACACTGCTGAGACTAGTATAACTGGCGGTAGTCGGATGATCCTCCAAACTTGTTATCTTTAAAATAGATCGAATATGGGTCTTACATCAATAGTTCGACCCCCATATCATAGTAATTCACTTCATTGCTGAAATAAACCATCTATGTTATTTTCGCTTCCTAATAGGTCAAACTTGGAAGACCATATAGGTTTTTCTTTTTTTTTTTTTGAAGGAGTTGTTAATGCTGCGGGGGTGGTTGTATGAGGATTTGAATCCTGGACAACCCCATATATGGAGGTTGAATTGCTAACCACTAGACCAACCTTATTCTCACCATATAGTTAATTAAATTTCTGGATATATTGCTAGCAAATGATATACATACGTACACTTAGCTAGTTTACGACTTTATAACCGAATGGCTAACCTGTATAACGGAGCAAGGGTGGATGCAGACGCCATAATATAGAGTCTTGAAATGTTGATGATCCGAAAATGTGTTTGACTTTTTGCTCCCCTTTGAAACCAGTTGCAAGAATAACTAAGTCACATTCGATTATTTCGTTAACGTGTGAGCTAGTAGTACTATCATCAACAAGTGTAATGCCCTCTTTGCAGAAGTTAAAGTCCGAACAACGTTTTACGTTGATGCTTCCTTCCTCAACCTTGTCGTAAAATCCTTTCGGAATTATGGAGATCTTGCAAGAATTCATCGCTTTCAAAAAGCTATAATCCGGTAACATCTTGTACTTCTCTAAGCGATGCATTCGCTTAATATTTGTTTCAGCAATTTTGCAAGCCACCCATCTCTGTTAAATCAATTAGATCCAATACGTTATTTAATATCGATCGGAACAGGTTTCGTATTATGTACGCCTCACAGTGTCACGTACCATAGGCCACAGGACAAAGGCTGCTAGAACAAAAAGCAAGAGACTATCTCCGGGTTTACGAACCCAGAGCTCGGCGAAACGATTCATGTAAAGAAACGTGAACGGAAACTTCCACAACAAGTTTGCCGGGATGTTCCACCGAGGGTTCCTACATATAATCGTGCATGGCTTGTCTCTCCCTGCGTAAACATAATATATACAAAACTTAATTAAATGATACCGCAAATTAAAATACGTACATGGCTTGTTAAGAACTTATTATTGAGTTATTCTCCTATGAGACCGTCTCAAGTTTGAGCCTGTCGGCTGTCAATGGTTCATATATCACCTATAAGCCAAAATCGTTGTTCGTGTAATTTTCTTACCGTTGGCCATGGAACATTCAATTGCGATATCCAAGGCAGTTTTTCCAAACCCAACAACAGTAACTTGCTTTCCTTTTATTAAATTTACGGCGCTTTTGTGGCTTAACGCAGAATACTCTTCTGAATGCATCACCTCCACCTCTTTGCATACTTGAGGACCTTTGTTGGGTGGGAATTTTGGTATGTTTGGAATTTCACAGAATGGCCCCAAACATAGAACTAGAAAATCCACTTGCATTGTCTGCACTTACCATACATTCATGCATAATTAGATCAAACGCTAACAAATGAAATTAAAAGAATTGAACATAGGAATGGAGTAGTAATAAGCGGGGATACGCATTTTTGGGCAGCGTGTCAGTGTTCGGCACGCGACACGCTTGGGACACGTGTCCACAAATTAAAAAAAATTAAAAAAAATTGGACACACTAAAGCCACGTTCCCGACACGCGAAACTCACCAAAGGACAGACTTGTACTCTGTTGACTGATAAAACATGTGTTTGTTCTCTCTCAAAAAAAAAAAAACATGTGTTTGTTTAAAAAAAATAAGATACTCCATAGTACTTAAGATATTTTTCAAAAGCTGTGGGAGTAAAGAGAGCCGCGTCATAGTTTGCTATTCCTTCTCGGCCGAGTGCTTATACCATGCACCACGGTGTACCATGCCCATGGTGCACCTCCTCACAATAGAGGAGTAGGGACCACACTTAGAATAATTTAAATTATTCTAAGTGTGGTCCCTACTCCTCTATTGTGAGGAGGTGCACCATGGGCATGATACACCGTGGTGTACCATATAATTTGCGTTCTCGGCCTTTTGATACAATTCAGTTTGCTATTCCGATCCATGCTTCAAATACCATAGCACGAATCAACACTCTACTTAAATCTAATCCTTTATGGAATATAAGTATATAACTTGTAACAATTTTAGTTAGTTTTTGTTTCAACTGTATTACGGAGTATATATATTTCATGTACTCCTTGTTTATATCTTTAATTTAATAACATTTCCTATTTTATTGTTGTCAAAAAAGAAAAGAAAAAAGTGCCACGTCCTCCCTTTTGTCATTTTTGCGTACGCAAAGATGTTCTTACTTAGCAACTCCCTTGTTTATAAACTCGATGAGTAAATGGATGAAACTATTATAAACTACTCCTTCTGATCTGTCTTCCTTTAAACACCTCGCTTTCTTTTTCGGGTGTTTTTTTTCAAACACCCCAATTCTAAACTTCTAGGCAAGGTTTTTTTACTTTCTCCTCATTTCTACGCCCCATTATCTCCAAAAAAATAACAATAAACAAACCCCTAATTATCTCCAAAAATAATAAACAAACCACCAACTATCTTCAACAATAATAAACAAACCTAAAAAAAAAAACAATAATAAGAAACCACTCCTAAAAAAACTATTCCAATAAACAAAACACCCATTATTTCCAATTATAATAAACAATCCACTCTACCTTAATCGTTATGAAAAAAATCATATTAATAACCTAATGAATGAATCAACTTACTAATCACTTAAGAACTATTGTATAAAAACATATACAAATAATTTTATTAACGTATCTAGAAGTGTGTCGTATCTTTATTTTTTTTAAATCACGTACATTCGTGTCTATGTTGTATCGTGTCCGTGTCTCGTGTGAGTGTCGGTGCTTCCTAGCTTCCTAATAACTAACTGGGGCATCTCACAAAAAAGTACCTCAATAGAGTGGCTAATTACGTCTTCCAGGGTCATGGTCCATTTACCATTATCGCCAAAGGGTTCTCCATTATTGCCACCCCAAAGATCCCAAGACTGCATTTCCTCTTCGGACGGACCTTCATACTCGATGCTGACTACTTTGGTGTTGAATCTAATATGCTTGAGCAAAGCAAAATGTTTAGCGTAAGATTGAAGGTAATCAAGAACTTGATGGTGGGTTGGGAAACATGTTTCAAGGGTAGAAGGCCAAGGAAAATCAGAAAATTGGAAAAGTGCTTTAGGAGTTTGGAGCTTAGTGGTCTCGGCAGTTTTGTTCCAAACGCCACCAACGCTGCTACGTGACTCAAAAACAATGGGATTGAAACCCTTAGCAAGGGCATATTTGCATGCCAATAGACCACTAATTCCTGCCCCTACTATCCCTATTCTCCTTTCCATCTTTCTTAGATATTGTGATGATATTGCCACTAATTTGTGTTTTAGGCACAGCGACCCTAATTATATACTACTTTTATATATAAATACACACACTAGCTAAGTAGCTAATATATATACAGGCCCAAGTGAACGTGCGGGAAATGTTTGAGAATAATGAACTACTGCTCCGATGCATTACAATAATGAACGTCAGTTTTCCACGTACATTGCCAGCGTTGATTAATTAATTACTCTGACCTACACAATATAAATTTCTCATCTGATATTAGATCCACGTTGAGATCGACCTTGCCTAACTGAATAGCTCCTTATAATGTAGTAGCTCTAAGCATATAATCCATTCATAACAGCATGTTCTTCCCCTTTTATATTTCAATATGTGAGATCGAGAAATTTAAACGAAAGAGAACACATTGTGTATTGCATTGATGTTTGAAGTTGAATATCATAAGTTTCTCCTATATATCCATAAAGATCTCCCCCTTTTGAAAATAATTTTTGTGTACTTGTGTTTGAGCCTACTTTTGAACCAAATGAATCGTTCATTTGTTCTAAAAACTAGTGCATATATAACATAATTTTTATTCTGCATTGCATTCTAACAACTCCACTTGATTTTAAGGTAAGCGAGTTTCTCATTAGTTATTGAAAAAGCTCTGAATCTAATTACTCAAAAATAGAAACGAAAGAGAAAATCTTAGTGGGCTGGGTAGAACCGTAGAAGGGTGTATGGATTATTTATGCACAACCTCGACCGACTGTTTCAAAGTGTAATATATACTGTATTAAACTTATTAATTAAGTACAATACGTAGATGCAATGCAATCTCATCAAACCAAGATTGTGTGTTTGTTTTCAATTGAAGAAATCATATACAGTTGTCCGACCGTTTTTTCCATACCTACGTACCCAGAAACACTTCAAAAGATTGGCCAAAAACACACCCTTAGTTTCTTTACTTCACCCTAACATGTATAGAAATGAGTGAGGGGATTTTACAAAAGAAGGGAGGTATATATATGCCGGAGAAAAATAAAAAACCAAAAAAACTTAGCACCTACGTTTTGTGTTACTTATGAGTCCTTTATTATTATGTGTTCTAGTAAAACAAGCTTATAAGACGAATAGACAGCAAAAATTTTGAAAAAAAGCGTGCCAACCATTGCAAATAAAAGTTTGTCAAAATACTAGGGAAATTTATCAAATAATCGAGTATGTGATCATCAAATAAAAGGAGTATTAATTAATCATCAAATTTATCAGAAGTATGTTGGTACAATCAGTTTATATAGGTGAGGTTGGCTTCTAACAACCTGTTGCCAGCTCACCAATTCGGTTGTAACCGACTTTAACAAACTTTTCTAGATTACTAAAATACCCTCAGGGTGTATATACTTCATAGTATGTTTCGTCCCAGTTTAATTTGGACTCAAACCGGAATCACGAGACAAACAACTTGACCCGAATTAACCGCGAGAAACCCGAAAAATTGACAAGACTTGGACGATTAACCTAATCACAGTATTGACGGGCAATAATGAAGAAACCAATTAAATTTCCAGTATATTTATCTTTTAATCATTACATAATACGAGTATTACATCCAGTAAACAACAATTAACAGTTAACCTAAATATTGCAAAACAACAATGTCATACTTTTGAAGAAATTACAATCTCTTGATTTTCTTCGAAATCGAAACGCGGAATCTCTGATTGATATCTCCTGCTATTTCTTTATTTCTCTTCCGCAACCTCTGTTCTTCTTCATTGACATAAAAATTATTCTTCTAAATCAAGATTCTTTTTTATCAGGGTTGAAAGTATTAGGGTTTTTCTACCCCAATATCCCAGAAAACAAGAACAGAGAAACCGCAATGCAAATAAAAAATTTGGGACAGAAAATCGCCGCGAACAGAAACACAGGAATCAAACTGAGGAGCATTACGACAACCGTGGAAAACACTTCGCGGTATCGGTAATTAAGAGAAGAAGCAAGGATTAGTAGAGGGAGAGCCAAACAAAGGATAAGCATCCACATTGTCGTAGATCGAAGATCAGATTTAATTGGAATTTGGGATGTTGCGTAATCAAGAATCTTTCAGCAAGATGATGAATATGATTGAGAATTGAAGATGATTACTTGCGGCTCACGATTGTGAATTTGGATAAAAGAATGTAATTGTGATTTACAGGTTCCGATTTTGAGAGCTTTTATAGATGTGTCCCTTTGGCGGTTTATTTGCCAACGGTCAAGTGTATAGCTGGTGTAATTTGGCGCGTTGATATCTTATGGTTCTTTGGTTTTTGTTTTTGGAAAGTTCCAGCACGCCCAACTCGGCAACTCGATTAACACAAATAAGAGAAAACCATTGTAGAGTAACACGTCGATCAATACGATATGAACCGGATACCATAAAGTGTTTTGAAATTTCAATCAAACGTGCGTCTACACGATTAACACAAACATATACTTGTAAACAATTATTGAGAGTCTTGGTACCTACGGAGTATTTTATCTTTGCTACGAACAGATATTCTTTGTAACTTTGCTACTCTTGCACTATATTTTGTTGAAACCATTTTCTTGAAACCTATTTTGTACATATTTTTATTTATTTACTTTGCATTATTTTGAAATATAACAAAAAGAAGCAAATTAGAGAGAATAATAATGTCGAAATGTGGAAAGTGAAAATTTATACTGTATAACAACTCCGGGTTTATGAAGATTTTGTATCCCTAGGTTACATAGAATAAATGATTTTCTAATGATTTCTATCTGAAACCTATCACTTATCATATGGAGTACAAGAGTATACTTCTTTCCGTGAATTTTTTTTTTGTCTACAATAATTTTGTTAGCCGTTGAAATATTTGTTGTAGAAACATTTGACCCAAGAACAAGTGATTCATAACCATCTACTCCGTATTCAACAATTTTGAATACAAAATTGCCATACTTGAACCGAACCCAATTAAATCCTGAGTAAACCCACACATCAAATCAAATGCTCGTATTTAGGTATGTTTCCTTTGACGCGGTAGTTCAAATCATATCGCAACGGTAACACAGACGCGCCAAAATCTCCAGCTATGGACAAACAGTCAAGTAATAAACCGCCAAAAATTCAAATTAAACTTTCCAAAACAGAACCTAGAGAAAACTATAAATAAATCTCCTCTCCAAAAAAAAACCGCACACTCAAAAACCACAATCTTCAATCCCAAATTTTAATCTCCCTTATCAATACACCGTAGATATAATCACCAACTTTCGTCAATTTTCGTCTATAATTCCTAGTTACAAAAAATCCAGTTAATTTGATTTTAGTTATACAATGCTGTTGTTCTTCCTCTGTCTCGCAATATCTTTGATAATTTTTGCTTCCTCTTTAAGATACGGGCAAGAATTTTGGGATATCGTCGTCGTTTTGCTTTGCCTGGTTCCTTTGTTTCCGATAGCCCTGTTTTTGGGTCCCAAGTTTTTCGTTTGCACCGCAATTGCTTTGTTCTTATTCTTCTCTTCTGAGTTTGCAAAAAAACCCACCACCACAAACTTCAAACCCTGATCATGCAGCTTGTGCATTTAGACATAATCTTGTCCCAAAGGTGAATACTTTAAACCTATCGCTTTTCTTATAGACGGAAAGACCGTAGCTGTTAAAGTTATCAACTTGCAGCATCGTGGTGTATCCAAGACTTTCTTAGCAGAGTGTGACGCTTTAAGGAATATCCGTCACAGAAATGTAGTTGGGATCATAACAGCTTGCTCATGTATCGATTTTCAGAGAAATGATTTAAAAGCTCAAAATGTACGAGTTCATGACAAATGGAAGTCTTGACAAACGGTTAATTGATGCTGGAAACATGAACCTTCTTCAGAGGGTGGATATAGCAATTGATGTGGCTTACGCACTCGACTACCTCCACCTCGATTGTGAGACTCCGATTGTGCACTGTGACCTAAAACCGAGCAACATATTGCTTGGTGAGGACATGGTTGCCCATGTTGGGGATTTCAGACTAGCAAAGATTCTTGGACAACCTCAACATCACAATCAAAGTAGCAGTATTGGGCTCCAGGTAAAAAAAAATTCTGAATCCTCTTAATTGTTGCTTCAACGGTATTGTCATTTTTAGTAAGTTCTTTTTACTCCATTCTAAATTTCTAATCCATGTGACTTATTACGGAATATGATCATATCATGATCATGTAGTTATTATGTTCATATTGTATTGTGGGTAGTTAATATTGTAACTTTTTTTTTTTGAGGGGATAATATTGTAACTTAGGATAGCTAGAATTACGGTTTGTATTTTAGGAATAGTTAGCCGTTATTAATGTGTAATTTATTGTATCCTAGATTAGCTAATTGTATTTAGGGTATACACCTCTTGTACTTGGTATTTAAGGTCTCCATTTTGTCAATAATAAAATCAAGCTTTCACAATTATATTTCTCTCTTCCTTCTCCCCTCTACATTCTCTACATGACTGACCCTTGCTCGTTATTGAACCCTTCTTAGATACGGCCTAGGGAGTGAAGTATCTATAGATGGCGATCTTTACAGCTACGGAATACTTGTGCAGTGCTTGAGCTCATGACATGCAAAAGACCCACTGATAACATGTTCAGGGAATACTACAATCTTCATATATATATGCAAGGGCAACATTGTCTGATCAAGTGAGGCAGATTGTAGACCCGATTCATTTAGAAGAGGAAATTGTTGAAGAGGCCGATGAGAGAAGGGCAATCCAAGATACACTTGAACAAAAAGTGGAATGCATTGTGTCTGTTGTTCATATTGGAGTGGCTTAGGTTGCTCGCATCATGACCCTCAAGATCGAATGAGTATTACTGATGTCATAAGAAGGCTTTGAGCAGCTAGAGACAAGTTTATAAAAGCTCGAAACAATATTCATGCTCCAGCAAGAAACGTACAATGAGATGCGTGAAATTACTTGATCTGAACTCACTCCATCTATCTCGTTTATGATGCGTGAAATTACTTGATCTGAACACAACTTAGCAGGATTGTGTTCTGTTTCGTTTTCTTTGGTTCTATGATTGAAGTAGTTTCCCTTTGTGCAAGTGTATAAGCCTTGTAAACATTGTTTGTCTAAATTGATTTCAAAATTATTATTGTTTGCTTATCGATTTGTCTCATGGGCGTTGTTATAAAATGGAGGGAGTACTACATTTTTATGATCTCGAGTAATTTGTATGAAATGTAATGCATGTAGTGATACCTAGCTAAGTCATGATTCATGAAGCTCTCTAAGTTATAATAATGTCCAGGTTAGGGAAAGATCAGATTATTAGATTAGTCGAGTGCGATGGTACATGACATTTGCGACTGTTGGAGATTATCAGGTGAACCTGAGCAGACAGTTGGCCATTTCGACACTAGATCGAACGATTTAAATCGTTGCAACTGATCGATGGGGGTGTTAGCTGTTCGTGATAGTCTCTTGTTTCTTATAAAGAATGGAGATCTCTTTCACGGAAGAGTAATTATGAGAGTGTATTTTTCGTCCCAGTTTAATTTGGACTTCAACCGTAATCACGAGACAAACAACTTGACCCGAATTAACCGCGAGAAACCCGAAAAATTGACAAGACTTAAAAGACAATTAACTTAACACAGTATTAACCGGCAATTACGAAGAAACCAATTAAATTTCCACTATATTTATATTTCTATCATTACATAATACGAGTATTACATGCAGTAATACAACAATTAACAGTTAACCTAAATATTGCAAAACAACAATGTCATACTTTTACGAAAGATTCAACTGAAAAAATTACAAGCTGCCAGACTCAATAACCCTTGATTTTCTTCGAATTCGAAACGCGGAATCTCTGATTGATCTCTCCTGCTATGTCTTTAACTCTCTTCCGAAACCTCTGTTCTTCTTCGTTGATATAGGATTGTTCGTCTTCATCAAGATTATTTTTATCAGGGTTGAAAGTATTAGGGTTTTTCTACCCCAATATCCCAGAAAACAAGAACAGAGAAACTGCAATGCAAATGAAAAATTTGGGACAGAAAATCGCCGCGAACAGAAACACAGGAATCAAGCTGAGGAGCATTACGACAACTGCGGAAAACACTTCTCGGTATCGGTAATTAAGAGAAGAAGCAAGAATTAGTAGAGGGAGAGCCAAACAAAGGATAAGCATCCACATTGTCGTAGATCCAAGATCAGATATAATTGGAATTTGGGATGTTGCGTAATCAAGATGATGAATATGATTGAGAATTGAAGATGATGAAGATGATTACTTGCGGCTCACGATTGTGAATTTGGAGAAAAGAATGTAATTGTGATTTACAGGTTCCGATTTTGGGAGCTTTTATAGATGTGTCCCTTTGGCGGTTTATTTGCCAACGGTCAAGTGTATAGCTGGTGTAATTTGGCGCGTTGATATCTTATGGTTCTTTGGTTTTTGTTTTTGGAAAGTTCCAGTACGGCCAACTCGATTAACACAAATAAGAGAAAAACATGTATAGTAACACGTCAATACGATATGAAACGGATATAAAATATTGTTTTCAATCAAACGCATTTACGGTCTACACAATTAACACAAACATATACATGTAAACAATTGTTGAGAGTCTTGGTACCTACGGAGTATTTTATCTTTGCTACGAACAGATATTCTTTGTAACTTTGCTACTCTTGCACTATATTTTGTTGAAACCATTTTCTTGGAACCTATTTTGTACATATTTTTATTTATTTACTTTGCATTATTTTGAAATATAACAAAAAGAAGCAAATTAGAGAGAATAATAATGTCGAAATGTGGAAAGTGAAAATAAATATAACAACCGGGTATATGAAGATTTTGTATCCCTAGGTTACATAGAATAAATGATTTTCTAATGATTTCTATCGGAAACCTATCGCTTATCATATGGAGTACAAGAGTATACTTCTTTCCGTGAATTTTTTTTTTGTCTACAATAATTTTGTTAGCCGTTGAAATATTTGTTGTAAAAACATTTGACCCAAGAACACGTGATTTATAACCATCTACTCCGTATTCAACAATTTCGAATACAAAATTGCCATACTTGAACTGAACCCAATTAAATCCTGAGTAAAGCCACACATCAAATCAAATGCTCGTATTTAGGTATGTTTCCTTGGAAGCGGTAGTTCAAATCATATCGCAACGGTAACACAGACGCGCCAAAATCTCCAGCTATGGACAACAGTCAAGTAATAAACCGCCAAAAATTCAAATTAAACTTTCCAAAACAGAACCTAGAGAAAACTATAAATAAATCTCCTCTCCAAAAAAAAAACCGCACACTCAAAAACCACAATCTTCAATCCCAAGTTTTAATGTCCCTTATCAATACACCGTAGATTTTTTTTTGAGATCATCAATACACCGTAGATATAATCACCAACTTTCGTCAATTTTCGTCTATAATTCCTAATTACACAAATCCAGTTAATTTGATTTGGTTATACAATGTTGTTGTTCTTCTTCTGTCTCGCGATATCTTTGATAATTTTCGCTTCCTCTTTAAGATATGGGCAAGAATTTTGGGATATCGTCGTCGTTTTGCTTTGCCTGGTTCCTTTGTTTCCGATAGCCCTGCTTTTGGGTCCCAAGTTTTTTGTTTGCACCGCAATTGCTCTGTTCTTGTTCTTCTTTTCTGGTTTTGGAAGAAAACCCACCTCCACAAACTTCAAACCCTGATCGTGCAGCTTGTGCAAGAAGACTTAATAAAGTTGAATACTTCTGAGGATAAGAGAAGCAACACTCCGATATCAAAGGACAAAGGAACGGTGGATTGTGATGGAGTCTGGTGGCAAGTTCTTCCGTTGAATGTTCGAATCTTGAAGAATTCCAACAACGGTTTATTGTTGTTTTGTGAAAATTTTGTTAATCAAGTAATAACTGTTTGGTGCTTGTGAACGAATGTACATTCTTGCTCTAATTACATCAAACATGTAATTAAAAGTTGAATAGAAGAAATTCGATTTTTTTTCGTTACATATTTTGTTTCCTTAATCCCATATTATGCTTTTCAATTACAACTATCTCCTAACCTCGGATGAATAGAAACTACGATCATTACCCTGTTCAAATAATCGGAGCCAGCAGTTTTGATATATAGCACAGCATATCATTGACTCATTGTGAGTTTGTGACTGCTTCACATTGCCATCCATTTGTAACCTGTAATTAATTGACATTCACAATTTTAGAGCTCGGGTGATCTCCCAGGGTAGCATGTCGTTCTCTGCAGTCACACGTTCTTTGAAAAAGGCGCCGTGATGGGCACAGTTCACAATCGCAATCATGTATGTCTCATTTTCAAGTGAACAAGGGTAGATGAATTGTTCTTCCTGTTGTCAATTTAAGTTATGTCAGAACACGCTTGGGTACAAGAACTTGTGATTAAACCGCAATTTGAGAAAATCATCTCAGTCCCTTCAATGACAGGAGCAGCATGCCTTCTAAATTAAACTAGTAAATGATGCAACTGAAGTTAAACGTAAAAATCAAGACACAGAATATTACCTCAGGCAATTCGTCAAACTCATCAGGAGATATCTGGAGTAATTCACTAGCAGTTTGACCTGCACACCATGCAAAGGCTTTCCCGCTGTCATCTGCCACAGTTATTTTCAGATGGAAAGAGCGCCTGAGTTCCTTTGTTTCACAGCGGCAGCAGCAGAATTCGCATTCCACAGAGCCAGATGTAGATTTGACAAAATGACCACAAGTAGCATGAGCCAATCTCGTGCTAACATCACAATGTTCAACTTGGTCCAGCCAGACTCTACAAATCTGCTTGAATGTTGACAAAGTGGAAAAAGTAAGACCTAATATAAACTGGTACTGAAGTGTTTGTTTCTCAGTCTCATAGAAGTCAAGGCAATTTCCTACATGTGTACCAGTACACTTCTAGCGAAAGTAGAGAATGCAGAAGGAGAAATGTCATACATGTGTACCAGTACTCGACATTGAGAGCTCGACAAGGGAGGATGGTTTGTGGAGACAGGAAGAGTTCAGAATTCCAGGCAAGCAGCTAAGGTTGACAAAGGTTGTCCCGCGATCATTTTCGAACCATCGTGCTTCTAAACTGGTAAGCAAAACTGGAACATCAGAATCTGATGGTAAATAAAGCAAAACTGAGAAAGAGCAATAGAACGATTAACCACAAAAAATAATGGTCATCAAAAGGATGCATGATTATCATGTTATCTAAGATGATGGTCGGGAACTCACCATTTTTGTTTAGTCTTAGTGCATGTCAACCCACAAATGTACACTGTGTGACCGAGGCTGAGTCTCCCCAGTGACCTGAAGAACATTATGAAGATAGATTTAAGCAACAGAGGGGATGTTCTGCCATTTTGTGAGAGATCAGTTTAACATACCAAGATTCGGAAAAATGCAGCTTTGTACAGATGGTTCCAGTTGGATCTTGTATAAGTAAATTGAAGACAGAATTTTTAGCAGTCGTCTCTCGAAAGATATCCATGACAGTGCCATATATGCTAATGCCAGTCATCTTGTCGTGGAGATCAGTTATAAAAGACTGCAAAACTGAACAGGTAAGACGTTGGTGAACAGTAAGAAAGTTCAAAGCAGCTGATAATATCCTTATTTATAAATAGCAGCAAGTTCAAATGAAACATACTACAATAAAGTGGTATTACCGTATTAGGATATAATCAAAGGAAAGATTACAAACAATAAAAGCATGTAACCAACAAAAAAAGGACAATAAAAGCAAACCATATATCCCATCTACTTAAAGAAGCCCAGCAAACTGTCTCTAGAGTGAATTAGTGTGTGACAGGTGAGAACGGAAACTAGTATTTCTACATAATGCCCCACCAATAACAAACAATCCATGGAGATTTATAACATAAAAGGATTTTATTTGTGACTAACCTGGAAAGGATAATTACTAAAATCAACTGAGCCTTGAGAATCACATGGTAGAGTCATTTGTGAGACTTTAGGACCTTGAGTAGGACACGAAGGTGTAGCAACCCTGGATCCTTTATGTCGATTTGGAGTCAAAGAAACACATACCTAAGTCATAGAGATGTTAATTCTTCCATACAGGCTGGCATATGCCATCCCGAGAATGAAAACACAAAACTTACTTGTTCCCCTTGTCGGATAAATGGAATCAGATATAACTGGGTTGCGCTGCCATATTCAAGACAAAGACCTCCAGAAATTTCAAGACCACCATCCAAGGAACTTGCAATGAATGGTTTATCAATTGCAAGCATGCTGCCGGTGCTGCAAAAAACTGAGCTTTTGTCACAAACAGAAAGAAAGATTGTGCTATAAGTATTAAACCATAACTGGCAAGAAGTTTACCTGAAAAGATTACTCAGCACAACTTGCTCACCCCATAAGAGGAAAACCATCTGGACACCATCATTATCAACCAACCTAATTTGTATTCTCTGTGTACCGCCACATCTCTCCAGAATTTCCAGTGGCCCTATGGATTCAATCCTAAAAGCAGTATAAACATCTTTAAAAATTGAAAGTGTGAAATTATACAAGGTCAGGTTTTGACTTTTTGAGAACAAATGACAAGTGAATTGCTCATAATACCCTCCAAAGAATTACTTCAAAGGTTTACCTTAAAAATGGCTGGACAGAACTCAGAAGTTAAGGAAGCCGATAAGGATCTTACCTTGCATATAATGAATAAGAAATCCCTTGAGACGCACCATTTGGCGAAATAGAGGAAAACGAGTCTGAACAGAACTGGGCTCCCAGGAGCATGGCATCATCATCCTTCTCCTACAAATCAATGCAGAAAAAGTTAGCGGATGATGTCTATACTGTATAACTATGTTTTACAAACTTACTCAATTAAGCTCATAACAACTGGCTCTTAAATTGGCTTACAAACCTAAACTTTTATTTAAAAAATAGGAAACGTAACTAGTAATGAACTAAACCGTATATTGTAGATGCAAGTCGCACGTCCATAACCATGAACAAGCAACTAGTCTTAATACGTAGGAGCTAACATTGACTCTGATTTTAAAGCATATATCCAACAATCTGGTTCATGAACTGTGCAGCATGTGTAGACATCCCACTCTTCAGACACCACTTATAATAACAAGACTTGTCATATGCTCAAGACATGGATTAACATGCAATTGAACACTCCATTCATTCAAAGGACCTCCCTTACTTACGATGCTTCAGTTAGGAAGAAAAGAATACCAGTTTTAGTATAGTATTACCTCATCCAACAACACCACTAAGTATTCTGTGGGCAAAAGCCTGGGATTGCCAGCCCCATCAGATGAAGTTCGGAGATAACAGCCTGTGAGAAATATTTCCATTCCTTTCTTCAGAATCCCATTATCAGGAGATACCAGGTCATAGAACCTGCAATAAATGGTAGCTAAGCTAGTGAGCTTCTCGCATTTAGACATATCATAAAAATAAACCACTTATCACAAGATTAAGATATACAGCATGATCATGTCCTACTATATAGCTCCAAACAAATATGATTAACAACTTACTCAAGATTCAGCATGGCTTAAAGGTAACAAACCCCCACACTTGTGCCAAAAAAAAAAAAAAAAAAAAAAAAAAAAAGAGCAATACAGGATAGAAATCTCAACAGTTACATAAGCAAATTAAAAAGCCTGTTTTGGAAGGATGAAGACCCATGGGTAATGTTTACGTTAAATTAGTGAAGAGAACAGTGGGATAGTAATAGACTAAAAGGTGTAACTTACTTTCTATGGAGATAAAGGTCGATTGTATTTGAGCTCCAAAAATCACCCAGAGTAATCATGAAGATGTTTGTACCTGAAGATAGGTTGATATTGACACATATTTAACAAGCTATTAGAGAACACAACCGTTGAACAACACATTCAGAGAGAGTGCAAGTCAATATTCCAAATGTGGTCAGATGTGAATGAAGGTAAGATAGCCCCCTATAGAATCCTAAACATGCATCTTAACAGCCATAAAAATAAAGTGCTTACATTGTCCTATAACTCCAGAAAAATGCTACTCTACAACTGAACAGGTCCACCACACAACAGTCCATAGAAAAACTCGCAACTACAGCATTGTCTGATGTATGCTCACAGTAGACAGGTCCGTAGCAGCAACTTAACGCATGAAAAACTTGAACACTCCCATATATGTGAAGTGTCTTGAAATAAAACCCTTAGGTACTTTTAAGAGCTAAGTCACTTTCACCACACACCATAGCATCAAAGTTATATGGACCAGATCATAGGTAATCATTAATCTATTAATTATCGGACAGTACCAACCTGGTAGTTTATAGGTATCAACCACCACAGCCTCAAAAACACTATTCAGAGACAAAAAGTTCTTCTCATAAACAGTGTCAATGGTCACTGTATTGGGTAGCTTCGCTCTCCTATGCTTCTTCTTCAATTGACTAATGCATTCTGGTCTTTTCCTTGGCGCAATGATTTTCCTCTGCTCAGTCCAAGCCTGCTAACCAATAACCAAAAGTTAACCAAAAAAAAAAAGTAGAAGATAAAACCTTTCAAAGTTTCAAGTATGAGTTACCCTACACCAAGGGTTGTATCCAGGGGGTGCAACGCTACCTCGTATCTTCTTAAAACACCCAAATTTCGCCTAAAAGTTCCAATTAATAGGAAGAACTCTAAAAATAAAAAAATAAAAACAGTACTTTGTGCTAAAGGAGACTGCGCAGATTCACCCCTTCGCGCGGTCTAATTTTAGTGCACCTCACCACTGAAGTCTAAAACATATAATATTTTGGATGATTGATCTTCGATAACAACTATGCACAAACTAGCCTTCACATGAATGTATCAGAACCAAATTGGCTTGATTTCGCCAATCCAATACTCCGAGAGAGCCAGCCAATTTCGCTTCCATTGAAAAATAGTCTTATCACCATAACCAGAGTACCAGCACCACGGAAATAATTAAAATTTGCGTAGCT
Source organism: Spergularia bocconei (assembly GCA_963457585.1). Taxonomy (NCBI): domain Eukaryota; kingdom Viridiplantae; phylum Streptophyta; class Magnoliopsida; order Caryophyllales; family Caryophyllaceae; genus Spergularia; species Spergularia bocconei. The sequence continues at coordinate 19,881,746 of OY734946.1, read as the reverse complement.
AATAATTAATTTAGTCCTTTCATATGATTACTCCATCAAAATCAGCTGTCAAGAACCCTAATTCCAAGCATTAAATAAACCAGTTCCACTAAAATCGCAGCGAAATTTAATCAATATACCACAATATCACCTCCAAATCATTGATACATACACATTTTATGAGTTCACATCACTCGCAATATTAAAATTAAATTGAATTACGGCAACCAAGAACAACACGAAGCCTTAATCCTGGAATGATTTGGGGTCGGCTAGCATGAATACGCGGAAACAATTAATAAAGCAAAGATTTAATTAATTTTAGATTACAATAAGAAGCTTTCACCTGAGAGAGTTCAGCGAGGAGAATGGCAGGAGTAACGCCGCTAGAGTAAGAAATGCAAGTCTTGAGTACACGAGAAGCTATCCAACTCCACCCTGGACCTTCTCTTTCTCTTTCTCTCTCCTCCTCGTCCGGCGACTCTTCTCCGCCGTCGTCGCCGCCGGGAGGAGGAGAGAGAATCGACCTCGCGTAATCAATGAACCTTACGAACGGGTCCATATTCGGATCTTCTTCTTCGTCTTCAGCAGTAATAATTGATTGATTATCGTCTAAATCCATCGCTGAATATTCCGGTACGACGCCGTTTCTGACGGAGGAAGCCATTGACGGTTGAGAGAGAGAGATTGGGAAATTTTGGCAGGCGGAATGGGGAATTTTGCGCGGGAAAATACTATTGGACTGATTTAGGTTATTGCTGGAACGACGCCGTATTTGTGCTTTATGAGATTACATTTGCAATTTTTTATTTTATTTTATTTTTAAGTACAAGAATAAATTTTGACCAATAACTCTACCAAGTAGAGTTTATTTTCAACTCTAGAGGATCCCAAGTGATTTAGCATTGATAATTTGATACGATCAAATATACGGAGTACCTCATTTTGCAATTACTCCGTATCTCATCAGATTTGGTTTTGTTTTTTTTGTGTATCGGATCAAGTTTGTTTGTGTATTGTTGGCCCCCATATGATTTTAGTGACTCCATCTAGTCTCATGTGAATCGGAGCTAAATATATACTAACATAAAGAATAGATTCATTGTTTCTAAATTGAATTTATTATTTCTCCAAAAAAAAAAACTGAATTTATTATATCGGAGCCACAATAATTTCTGTTTAAATCTTCATGTAGAGATTTATACGATACATTTCCAATTTACACATAAAAAATACGTCGAGAATAATAAGATTGGTTCCCAAATAGAGGGAGTATTGGGTGGGATGGGAATATGGGATACATGGAAAATAGCAAAACGCAAACTAACAGACAAAAACCACTTGTCACCTTCTAGGTAACCCAGAAACAAAACAATTGGCGGCACCACCATATTCAACTCTACAGCTCCACCAGAGTCCACCGTACACCCAATAATAATAAAAAAAAATGGCGGAGCAACCGAGAAATAGGGCAAAAATGGTGACGAAACACCTGAATCTTGAGGGATAGATACGACACCTTCTACAACAACCACCCCTATGTTCCTCCTTCCTTAATCAACCTTCAACTCCATGAGGTTTTTCTCTCCCCTCCTCTGTCTCTCTCTCTATCTCTTCTGATCGTACATTTTTCTTAGATTTTTTTTTTGGTGTTGGCCAACAGATTATCCATTTGCACGGTTATGCTATACTGAAGACGAACCGAAGAAGGGTTTTGTTCATTTTTAATTGATTTTTTGTTATTTTTTTGGTTTTCCCTATCTATTTAAGTGTGTAATTCTTCTTCTCGCTTAATTTGGAAAACGTAAAGAAATTAATGAAATAGAGCAAATGGTTGAAATAGAGCAAATGAAATAGAGCAAATGCTAGTATTTTTATGTGGCACATGAACTTGTACTACTATACTGTTGCGTACATATATTAGTACTAGCTAGTCCATTTTCTTTTTGTTTACGTAATGACAAATTGACAATTATCGACACCGATTCATGTTTACCATTTTGGACTAAAGTCCTTCTTGACTCGTTAGGGCGCAAAATCCATTATGTGACAATGTCGCGTAGTTTTAGACCGTGCTAAACCATAGACTTGCTTGTAAAGTCCTTCTTGTTAGAGTGTAACATCCATTATACGGAGTATGTGACAATGTTGCGTACATTTAGACCGTGTTAAACATAGACTCGCATGTAAAGTCCTTGTTAGGGTGTAAAATTCATTATGTGACAATGTTACGTGCATTTAGACCGTGCTAAACCATAGACTCCTTGTAAAATAATCCTCTTTTTGGGGTGTAATTTGTAAAATCCATTATGTAACAATGTTGCGTACATTTAGACCGTGCTAAACCATAGACTCGCTTGTAGAATCCTTATCTTGTTAATTCCTTATCATCGTAAATAGTTTGAGATTTGATTGCAGGGGTATTTTCTGGAAGCACTGAATGAAATAGACAACTTGCTAAACCCACATCGGTCGACACTGAGCGATACACTGTCTTGTTCCAAAGCAGGCCTTACACCTGATCAAGTAAATGCTGACCTTACTGCACTAAAATGGCAAGACAATTTCCCTGTTGAATCACTCCAGTCTCTCTCTTTCACAAACAACAACAGTACTGATGTCGATGACTTTCATTTGAGTGGTTTTATGGAGAAGCGAGGAAGGAGGAGAGTGAAGCAAATTAAGGATAGGAAGGTGTTTGATGCAGTTCATTTGACAAAGCCAAGGTCTAAGAACTGTGTCAAGAGGAAGTGTCTCTCTGATATTATTGACTTAGGCCGTCTTTCTGCTTGTTTGGGTTGAGAGAAAGCGGCTTTCCTTTTTCTAGGTTGTTAGTGACTGAGGCTCGTTCATAGCAATCTGAGTGACTGTAGTTATACTTTAAGTGTCCTAACTATGTGGTCATGAGTATTTTTGATGACAAAATTGAAACTAGACACATCTTTGTTAGCAAAGGAAATGACTTATCCATTTCGACTTTAGGGAGGGTGCTGGACTGCTGGTTGATTAGTGTTATACTGAATGTTTGTCCCTGTACCCTTTTCTGTGAATCGTTTATCTATGAGATACAGATGCTGAATGTTATACTCAAGGAGTTGGAACTTGGAATCATGGCTTTGAGTGATGTTTTTAGTTGCATAACCTGATAAATCTGATAAATTTCCCACTACACAGAAACAGGAAATAAAACTCCACTGTACAAGTTGATCAGATGCACAAATTAATTGGTAATTGCTAATGTTGATGATATACACAAGTTATTAAAAATGTCTTTTCTGCATACTGTCGTGACTCGTCCCCCTCTCCCTCTTTATCACATAATCATATGCTGTAATGGTGGGAATGCAACGTCTATGTATATCAGGGAATGCCATCCTTTCTGTGCATAATTGGTCTTTTACAGACAGTTTGTTTTCTTCACTGGTGAGGCCGTATGCAGGAGGTGATCTCTGCAATGTGTCTCCGTCAGTGACCATTTGTGCAACCTTTCATATGGATGGTAACTCTTCTCTCCTTTTAAATAGCTATACCCTATTTCAATTGCTTTGTATTATTGTATCTTCTCTGATTATTTGTACCTTATGCTTGTTTACATGCCAAAATTATCTGAAGCAACTATCGCTTACTCCTGCATTATCTCTTCTTTTATTAGATGCTTGGTGAAAATCCTTCTCTAGGTCACGGTGTAAAATGGTTAAGATGTACATACTCAAGGTCTCTATTTCATATTCTGATTTTCCATTACGTATGTGAAGTTTAAATGTGTAATAGTAGCTTCATTTACCTCGTAACAAAATTTGATGTCATGTGTCAATTTATTAAGGGAACATGTTGTGAATTGATGTGTACAGAATTCACATATACATTATTTGCCATTGATTTCTGCTCAGATTATCTTTTGGATGTATCCCAAAAACGGCCTCTGCTGATGGATGACACTTCATACCAGGATGGAAATAAGTTCTGCAGTATGTGGGTCTGTTCTGATAAACTGGAAGGACAAGTTGTGATTATTGATATAGAGACTGCCTCAATGACCATAAAACACCTAGATGTGACTGAAATCTAGTACTTGAACCACAATGGAATCGTTTGAATAGGACACTCACCATCTACTTACTACAATTTCCATAGGCTGGCAACCACCTTCTCATGTTCTGCGTGTCCTTGATTGTCTAGCGTCTTTTCCACCCAGAAAATTCTAGCCTGAGCATAAAGAAAAAGTAGAGGGAGTAAAGTTCAGTTCATCTGAATGTGTTGTTGATTACAGAGATCGTCTAGATCTCGTTGGTAACTTGGAATATTGGTTTTCAGTTTGTGGCGTGCATCTTTCTTAAGCAAACATAGAGAAAAAGCTGCATATCTGACCATGTTAAGAACATAAATAGGATTTGACATAACCAGAGTCCTCGACTCCATGAAATGATGGACCAATGCTGACGTCTTATTGAATCAATGAGGCAAAGCAACTCAATATAGTTGGGAAGAAAACAGTTAACTGGTTTTACTTAGCTTGAGTGAACTTGTGTTATCCTATGGAAACATCTAATCCCTCTGTTTCATTGAAATATTTGTGTTTGGTTTAAATAGGTGATAGGAATCTTAAACCAAATGTTAAGAATTGCAAGAAATAGACTGAGTACTATATTTGACTATTTTAGTTTGCTTGGTAATAACATAGTCTTATCTTGAGCCATATCTGCTAGAATTTGTCGCTAATCTTCGATCACTATGGAGTCAGACAGAACATTAAGCCTTACTGCAGAAACCAAGAACTTTGGTAACAACCATTTGAGGATCATTATTTCCGTCTGACCTTGCTAAAAAATAAGATTGATATCGATGACATCTCATCCTCCTCCTGTGCTTAATCCTTTGAATTTGTTCTGTTGGCCTATGATTTGAAGAAGTATTCCATTGGAACATTACGAAACTTTATCGTATAGCATTATGGAAGGTTATCATCTACAAGCTTCTCTTCTTCTTCATAATTGAACCCCAAGCTTAATAGTGTAGGATAGGAGTACTAGTTGAGTAGTTGTTGAACCAATGTGGATTATAAAAAAACAAAGATTAAATTACACTTATGTCTCTGTTGTGATCACCTCTCTAGGTAAAAGAGTCATGAATTAAGAGGATTTCCTCTGCTTGGTGATTAGTACCTCTGTGATGTCCTGTTTCGTTCACATTATTTGCTAGCGCATGAAACTTTCATTCTGTAATTAATATATTTAGATACATGATCAGTTGGTTGTTCTCTGCCACCAATTGGGTTCGGTAAGAGCTGATGGCCGAGTTCAGATTTGTATTCCCGGGTGTTAAACTTGTGGTGAATTATTTTGAAATTTTACAACTCACCTCAATTGTACATTCTTTTTGTTGTAATTCAGGGTTGCAAAAATTAGAACATGAGGCAAAACAAAGTTCTTCAGGATTGCCACTTTGACCCCTCACAACCTTCTCCATCCGCCCTACTTGTAATTCATTATACGACAATGAAGACAGCACTACCGGAGGGATTTTGGTCCAGTGGTTAAGATTAAAGTATTGGCCCCAAAAGGGAAAAGACGTGTGTATGCAAATGCAGTGTTGCGGCCCTCTTATAAAAACAGATGCAGTAGGACAGTGATAATGCATGGCAAGCATCAGCTGTCATACAGAATAAGTAGCATCAATTTCCTTATCCTGGTGTCTTAACTTCTCAACTGAATACAATGAGCAAGACTCTGCTACTTATACGGGGATTCAATGCAGAGAGAGATGTAGGATTAGTGCAGAAGCTTGAGAAGAACTGTGAAGTAGGGTCTAAAAAGAAGATCTCCATATATTTTGATACAATGGGCGATCCTTTATGCAGGATCAGATGCTACCCTGTTCATATGATGTTGGTATGTAGGGCTAATGTTTCTTTTTTTTTTTTACCCCCAGCCAGCTGAACTAAACACTCTCATTTTGTCTTAAATTATGCTGCAAACAACTTATTATTACTCATTATCTTATCACTTGTCTCTATGTCTCAGGATAGGGAACATATTCCACCAGAGTAAAGACGAACTTTAATTTCTTAAAAGATAACTATTCATGCTTATAAGTGAAGGATTTGCTTCTAAATGGTCTACAGGTAGCCGAGATGCCGGTGCATGGGGAGCTTGTTGGGGTAATACAAGGGTGCATCAAAGAAGTGGGGGCTGGTTTAGGGAGACAACATGTCAAGATGGGTTGTATACTGGGTCTTCGTGTATCTCCCAAACACAGGTATGCCATGATATGATATTGGCCTTGATCAAAAAAAAAAAAAAAAAAAAAAAAAAAGAGAAATCCAACATGCGTGGCTCTCTCAGAAACACATTTGAATTAAACATGTCTTAATCAATAGGTATGATTAAGGAAAACGTTAATCAAGTTTACCTCCCCTTGACTGGGAAAAAAAGACGCCTATGTACGAGTATTAAGCAAGTTCATTTGCTCGAAGAAGCAAAGAATGACATCATCATAAATTGTACTTCTTCACATAATTGTTCACTGTAGTGACATGTTAGTGCTTGTGTTTCATATAGGAGAATGGGAATCGGACTTGAGCTGATGAAAGCAATGGAAGAATGGCTGGCAAGGAACAGTGCCAAGTATATTTCCCTAGCTACTGAGGAGGACAACATTGCGTCTAAAAACCTATTTACACTCAAATGCAACTATAGGGTATTAAGTTCATTGCTCATATTTGCTCAACATATTGATAATCCTATCAAGAAAACTGATCATACTATACACATAAAGAAGCTACAGCTCGGTCAAGCTATTTCCCTTTATCGTGATAAACTCAAATCCAATGATCTTTATCCAGCTGATATAGAAGAAATCTTGAAAGCTAAACCACACCTCGGAACCTGGGTGTGTTATTCCAGTGGTGAAGGTTGGGAAGGTCTACATTGTGAGGATCAGAACGACAACACGATTATGAGTACCTCAAGACCAAGTTCTTGGATAATCTTCAGCATATGGAATAGTAGTGAGATTTACAAGCTTCAAGTTCGAAGGTCATCTCATTTTTACTATCTTTTTTCAGCTTTAACCCTTGTGAAAGAGGTCATATTTCCTTGCATGAAAGTGCCAGTAATCCATGGTTCATGCAAAAATCCATTTGGTTTCCTTCTTATTTACGGACTTGATGGAGAGGGAGATAGAAAAGAGCTCAGGGATCTTACTGCAGCTGCATGGAATTTCACGGCCAAGTTGGCCGAAAGTATGACAGATTGTAAGCTAGTTATGGCGGAAGTAGGCACTCTTGATCCGTTCAAAGAGCTTATCCCTCAAGACTCCTCCACACTATGCATCAAAGACCTTTGGTATATCAAAGCTGTCGACAATGAAAGTTGTGACGAAGACGAAATAATGATGAAAACTTCTGAACCCCTGGGAAATGTGTTCATTGATCCAAGAGACTTCTGATTGCATTATAAACGGGCACAATACTCGCTTCATTTTGATTTTACAGTCCTTTCTGGGGCGCATGAAATTGTGCATCCTCAATGTGCGTGGTATGCAAAAATCCGACATTGAAGTGTAAAAATCATTGCCCTATATGACGTAGCCACGGGTTCACGACCATTAGGCATTGTGACAATGTTTACGAATTTGGTGTTGTGCACTACTAATTTGTAACTTATTGGCATTCACTTATCGGTGTTTCTTTGGGAATAACTTATCTTAATACCCATCATTGTTTTTTTTTTTTTTCTAGTCTATATAATGGACATATTTGTCTTGGAAGATGTTAATTTGCCTTGGCAAAATACGCCCTCCTCAAAATATATGTCTTTCTCACATATCGAGACATTTCTTTGACATTCGATTTCTCTCAAAATATAAGGATAAAAATTATGAAATTATAATCTTGTGAAAGTATATTTCACAACAAATCCAATGGTATAATTTTTTTTATAATTTTTGACAAGATATTTTTTTATGAAATTGAAAGTCAAAACATGTCTCGTAACTTGAAAACGTCATATATATTGAAATGGAGGAGTAATTAATAAAACAGTAATTTCTCCTCGACGGTCAAAATTCTTTGAGTACCTGATTCCCAAGAAGTGTTCGAACTAAGCGTTAATTAATCTAGTCTAAACATCGTGGCCAACACATAAGAAATCGTACAATGTACATAGAAACTAAAAGTCAGTAGGTACATTTATGGCACATTATATATAAGTTACGGTCATAACGCACAACACATTGAACAGGTGAGTTAACTCTAACTCTAATTCCACTATTCCAAGGTGAAAGAAATATGTATCGAAGTAAGTTAATGTCAAGGGTTTGAATCTTAGTGCCTACAAGACGAGAGGCGACTCCTCATTCGAATTAGTTGTGTGAGGAATAGCATTATTGATGTTTCGAGTTAATCGTGTTTAGGATTTGCGTTATTATCGTGTTTTATAGTATACTTAAAAGTCGTCATTCTTAAGATGTTTACGGTACAGATTTGTTTACATGTGTTACAGGACTTACAGCATACACCAAAGTCGGACCAACAGGAGCTGCGGCGAAAGTGAGAGCACCTCCTGCGAAAGACTGGGAGGAGAAATTGGAAGGGAATGCGAAAGTTTCACAAATTCTGATCACATACGGAGAAGACTATATCAGTTCAATACAAGTTAAGTACATAGAAGGTCGACATGTGGTGTCTTCTCCCGTTCATGGGCATCTTGAGGCGCCCAACTTTGCAGTGGTAGGTGCTCCTTTTCTTACCACTTCCTTCCACCTCTATTTTAATTGCTCTACACAGTTATCTAATCACTACTCGTATGTGTCCATTCTAATTAGATAGGCAAGACACATACGAGTAGTGAATAGACGACCGTGTTGGTGTCACCTAATACACACAGAGTATATGTTTTAAATCGTTTTCAATGTAAAACCCATTTTACATTCTGACAATTTGTTCTATTGCGTGCAAAAAAATTGATAGGCAATTTTAGAAGGTGAAAAAGAGTACATAACACTTACAACACAAACAGAGTGACCTCACTGACGTTGGAGACCAACCAGACCAAGTATTGACCGTATGGTAATAGCACTTTAGACTTTCCGAATACGCCGTTTAGCTTTCAGTTCGGTCCGAGAGATCATTTTGGAGGATTCCATGGCTGTTTCCGAGATCATAAGCTCGCCACAATTGGTGTTTATGTTAAGTAATTTTCTTGAATTTTCGCTATATATGTCGTTCAAGAAGTGATCAACTATGTTATCGTAGAAATTGAATAAAATCTTGCATGTGTTTGTTGTATATATCCTGCAATTTTATTCGGAGACTGATTGCAATTTTATCCTGCAATAAATGTTTCTTACGAACTTCTTGAATTTTTTTATCCATTCTCAATCTTATTCTTTGTACCCTACCAAATGACTAATGCAATTTTGAAAGTATTGGCAAGAGTTTTTTAAAAATGAGTTTTTTAAAAACGGTGAGCGAGGAAGAAATGCACTAGGGCCCCCTACTACGAGGGGAGAATGTGCAAGACTGCTAGTACGGAGTACTATACGTATATGTGAACCACAAGCTTTATTATCAAATTTTACATTTGCTTTTGTTTAGAGCAATAATCCCTATAATTAAAAGTATATTATATTTCTTTTGTAGATCGAGCACGTAATACATACGAGTATATGATTCCTGACTTGAACACCTTGCCTTCCTATGGCATCTGTTGTACTAAAATACTAAATGCTGTAGCACTATCAGTTAATTCGCTACCTTTTTTTCAAGCAACAATATGCTTAAAATGGCCACGATTTCACCATACAACATGAAGCTCTTTCTAGTTCCCCGTCTACTAATTTAAGTTGCTTGCATATTGGGCACTATGGCACAATCTGTTTCACCAGGTACGTAGTTGAGTCCTCCATTTTCATCCACGGCTTTTTAAGTTCAATTTTTCGTACTGATTTTTGCGCTTCATTGTACTCCATATATATACTCTAATCTGTGGGTCTCAATTTGATATAGATCAGAGTTACTTTTCAATAAAGTTTGTAAATGTACGTTACATTTTCGGTACATATATATAAAGTGAAAAAAAGATACAATATACGATTATAAGCACACCTCAATTTAATTTTGGGTAATGATGATAATACCACACCAAAAATCAATTGATCAACGCTCATTTTTTGTGTGCAAATTATAAAGCCACGTGAATCTATGACTTGTCAGACACATAAGCGTGGATCAGTTGATCCATGCCGTGGCATTATTATTCATCCCAAATAAAGATACATTATGCATCAACAATTTACATTTTTTTTTTTTTTGACAAAGGAACAATTTACTTTTCAATGCATGTAACTTCAAATAAAATTGTATGACTAATCTTTGCTCAGGGACACCGGCAGACGATGCATCATCACCTATGAATCTGAAGCAATTAGAAGCAACATCGCTGCTAAAAGTTGGTCCATTTCCGAGTCGACTTACTCAAATGCCCAATAATAGTGATGAAGGCGAAGAAAATTTTTGGGATGAGAAGGGACGAAATAAGTTAGTGCAAATCTTTATTTCGTACGGCAAAGACTATTATATCAACTCCATTGCTTTCCAACATATTGAAGATGACGACAAGTTGGTTATTTCTCCTATTTACGGTTCTCAAAACCTTGCCGGCCCCAACTTTGTCGCGGTACGTACCACTTTTCTCACCCTTTTGAATTTTGGTTCATTGTCTAAGCTAATAAGAAAGATTAAAAACATGCGTTTATATACTCCCTCTATTCCATTCATATCTTTACTTTTGGATCAAATACATTTACACGTAGTATTTCGCACTTTTAAAATGAACTAAGCTAGAAATACTGTTGGTTGAACCGATTTGAATCTTCTTGCTCACACCACTACTCCAAACCCCACCTTAGAGTATGTAGTATGTAGGTGTCTTTTGTAGACGATGTAATAATTAATCGATTGCTTGATTACAACTAACAACTATATATGCACGAAAACGCAATAGGATTTCAGTTATTGTTGAAGTATAACACCATTGTGGGTGCCCTAACCATAAGTTTAGACTTTTGTCTCAGTTGGTTACTAACATGGTATGAGAGCCTCAGCGTTTCTGAGGTCTCAAGTTCTAATCCTGGTAGCCCCCTCCTTTAGTGTGTTGGAGTCTTAATAAAAAAAAGCTGGTTTAAGTGTTGTGTTCGTGGGCCAGTGAATTACCTACGCTTCAAGCCCAAGTGGGCTTTTGCGTGAGGGGGCGTGTTGAAGTATAAGACCATTGTGGGTGCCCTAACCATAAGTCTAGACTTTTGGCTCAGTTGATTAGTAACGGTTATCATATACCTTGATTATAACTAATAAATGTAATAACTATATATCTCTTGATCCAGATAATGTTAACTGACGAATATATAACGGGGATAAGTGGTTCGTATATGAACTATAACCATAACTACCAATTTGGCAAAGTGGTGTCGTCATTGACAATAGAAACGAATGCAACCACCTACGGCCCGTTCGGAAATCCATCGTCGAATGACAAATTTAACCTCAGCTTTGGGCCTGAAGATCAGTTTGGTGGATTCCATGGCACATCTTCTTTTGACCTTGTTACTTCCATTGGTATTTATGTCAAGCCCATTGATGCTTTGGCTACCAGCTTGTCCAGGAGGGCTACTCAGCTTCGCGTCGAATGAGACTTCCGAAAAAAAACTACATTCTCTAGATACCTATATGGCTATATACTTCCGTTATTGGTTTTACGCGACTAGTTGTTCAATCGCGTGCGTTAATAATGTAATATTATAAATGTGAACCTAGAAGCGTTATTGATGTATGGTGTATTTAGCCAAGCCACATTCTAAAGTGTTTCTAAACTGTTATTTTGGGTCCTAGAACTTTAGAAGGTAAAAATTGGCCAAACACAAAATTGAGAACATATTATGAGTCCTTAATTCCCATTATCTCCGTGATTATGTCTATCATAATTCACGTAATTATGGTCATTATTTTCGATTTGATTTTCTCCTCGAAACGGTTCAGTCTTTGCCCTTTATATACTGATCGTTTCTGCTCATTTTGATCATCGAAAAAATCAAACAATTACAAATACATAAACACATTCGTAGACATTGGTTCCTGGGTAATTGTAGTGGTGCAATCTCCAACCTTTTGCCGTTAGTGGTAGCGGTCGAAGGTGACTGTGTTAACCTTGGGGAGCTTTTCCGGCCAGTGACGATTACCACCGGAGTCGGGCCGTAAACGCTTTCAAGTCAGTGGTCTCCTATCGCGACACAGTCTTGAATTCCGATAAGTTTTCCAATTCTTTCCTTAGCCATTTTCGTACTCTATTTCTAACGTTCTTCAATGGAAGATGATACACAGTCAATAATCAATAAGTGTATCTTGTACGTGAATCTTCTACCAACACCAATAGTAGTAAAAGTTGCCAAAGTTTCCATTTTTTTTAATTAGGGAGGTGTTTAAGACTTGTAGGATTTGGGAAGTGTCGGTTTTTTCGATTAGGACGTACAGTATATATTTCTAAATCTTTTAAAAAAAAATTTTATAATTTGGAAATTAGGTGTAGTCTAGATTTTTTAGAATAAATTTTTATCACCGCCTTAAAGCTCTGTGCGATTGGACTGCATTTTTGTGATCTGATTATTTGGTAAGAAAGTTTGCTCGTCCCCAAGAAGTCTTCTTATATATATAACTAGAATGAAAGCCCGTGCGTTGCACGGTTCTCTTAATAATGATTTCAATTAATAGTACTAAATTCATCTCCTATGTTCACGTTAGATGAAAAAAATGGATACCCGATTAATTATTAAACTTTTATATCATATGTTTAGTTTAGAGTTATGAATCGTATTATTATTGAATGAGATTATACTTGATTCAAATTGTCATTTAGCTGCTCGTCATGTGTCGCCTGGGAACAAAATATAAAGGTAAATTCGTAATTGACAACTTAAGTATTCATTGGGCCCATTCTTATGTCAATAAACTTATAAATTGAGGAGTTAGCTTTCATTATCATTAAACGCCAATAGCTTATGACGACGATATTTTGCTAAGAACAAAGTCACGTCACTTTGAAGTAATTCCACATAATCACTTTCAAATACATAAGTTTGGTTTTACTTATTTTCATAATCTTGCGTAACACAAAAATACTGTAGTTTATGTATGCCTTAAATTTTGTTTGATGCTACTAATCATACTTAATTATAAATATGTAATATAAATTACTACGCATATGATATCAATTGGTCGTCATTTTATAGATCGTACATTTGTGTTACATTTCTATAAGGATCATATTTCATGTTGTCGTAGCTAAAATCTAAGTCATGCATGAATATTTAATCGGAATTCATTTTCGGCTATATATTCTTTTCTTATCTTGGTTTTATATATATAATTTTGTATTATGGACGAACCCATCTATACGAAAATTAGATTCTAATGCCTTTCTTATTCTTTGATTATGAGATGTGTAATATAGCTACTCAACTATAATAGTTGGACATGTTTTTCTTATTAAATGTAGGTTCACTTGTATATAAGACTTACCATAACTTACATTTCGTATAATTTTCATTGACTTTTTTCATGTTTGTGAGGGTGGATAGCTAACGATTTATAATTAATAGTTCGGAGTCCTAAATAAAATATACATTTGATTCTTTTTACATATACTTGAATACTTTTAAAGAGGAGAAATGTATTAAACATGATTCCAAGTTCTTCTCAAAACTTTTAGTTTAGTACTATTGAGACCATAGCAGTATGTCGCTAGTAGCTAGTGTGTGCATGAATGGAAGGTAGTACATATAAGACATTGAATTGGATGTTGAGTTTCAGACTAACAGTGATAAGTAAACGCCCATTACAACTAAAGAGTCATACTATAACTAAAAGATGTGGATATATTAATAACTAATAGTATAATATTTTGCAAGTAATATAATAATAAAAAGTTGTTTATACGGAAGTAGAATAACTTTTAATAATAAAATATTACCAAAACTCTCTGAGAAGCTTCGGTCGTTGTGGGAGCTTCTAAAAAGCCTCCTTTAATAGTATAGAAGGATTAATCGAGTTATACTTACAAACTAGAAGTCGCTCTAAGTTCAGCAAAAACGTGAGCATTCAACGTATAGTTTATTCTTTGAATATCTTGTTTCTGCCATCAAAGCTTTGCAACGAATCATGGCTGCAGCAGGTAAGTCCATTATCAGTCCATCTGTTTTACTTTAGAGTAACTTTTCTTATTTTAATTGCCTTCACTAAATTCCCTTATTTAGTAATTATATTCAGTTTTTCTAACGTGTACCCAATGGGCACATGATATTTTGCCCCATATTTTTGTATTTGATAAATTTCGTAGTAAATCGTTTTTGGTTCTAATAATAGTAGTATAACCTTTTGAAATTTGGCTTGCTTGAGATGAATATCTTATTGCGTATTTTAATCCAACATTGTTAGTCAATGTTTGATAAAACTTAATTTTTTTTACTTGGTTTAATTTGAATTGAATTGGCTTGAATAAATATGATTTGAATTGATCTGATCTGTTGAAAAATTGGGTGAATATTGACGAATCTATAACAAGAAGTAAACTAGATTCATTAACTGTTATTTGCATATTTTTGATTTGAATTGAATTAATCTTATCTATTTTGATTTGACATGAATAAAATTAATTCGATTTAAATATACTCTACTTCAGGTTGAATCAAAACCAGGTTAGTCTTAACCGGTGATGTTAAAAAGTTAATTACATTTGATTTACACTTTCCATCAAAGATTGGTTAATTTGGATGAAGAATTATAGAGGAATGGGGTAGTATGGCCGTGTTGGATTTCTTTATTTTTTAACTTGAGACCTAAAACAGAATGAGCTCTATATGTTATTCAATTCCCTATACGTTACAATGACGTGAGTGTAGGACTGTAGGAAGTGGGACGAAGGGAGTAATAGGCTCTGTTCGGCTGCACTAGCTGTTTGAGTAGCAGGTAGCTTGTCCACACATCAACGACTTTAGTTGAAACAGCAGATCCACTTTCAAGTGTAGATAAATCATTCTGGTATAAAACCCAGTCACCATTGCTGTAGAACAACTCACTAAAAAAAGAACTCGCTACTTAAAGTATGATTGAAGCGGATCAGGTAAAATAAAAGCGGTTTTTTAAATGTATTACCTTTTGTTTGTAGAGAAGAATACATATGTACTCAATTCATCTCTCTTCTCTTGAAGTGTTTTTGTTGTGTCATAAGGAAATCTCATAGCTTGCAGTAGTTTTCGTTCTCTTGTGGATCGCCTTAACTTTTCTTTAGATTCATTCTCACTGAATAGGTTGTCCAAACTACAGCATATATACTTACTGTTAATATCGATACTTTAGAGCATATATACTTACTGCTAATATCATCATATGTAGTTTTTGTCACTGTTAGAGCATACATACCCTTCTAATGTCGTGTCATGTTCACAAGTTTGTTGATCATGGTCTGACATCGGATGATCATCAGTGATTTCTTTAGGCTCTTCTTCAATATTCTCACTGAGCGAATTAAACATGGAATTCGATGCAAATTTGAAAGATTAGAGACAAATAAAAAATAGAATTTCAGCAAACATGATATTGAAAGGACTACACAGCTAGATCCATGGACTTTGCAGCCAAGATCCATGGACTATGCATCCAATATCCATGGCAGGGGCGGATTCAGCGGGGGGGCACGGGGGGCACGTGCCCCCCAATTAATTCTGACAAATTTTGTTTCATATATTAAATAGTTACACTAGTTATCACAAACTTTGAGTAGCTGAGATGGTACTGACCCCACTATTCTGTAGAAGCCACCAGAGTTCGATTCCTGGCAATGACATTTCATTGCCTTACTTTTTATCTTCTAAAGATTTATTATTTGAGAGGTAAAAAATTGGTTTTTTCGGTGTTAAAATTTCACGAATATGCATATCATACTAAAAAAATGTTACTTATTCAATTTTGCCAAGTACTCATAACTTTAATTTACCCATTTAATGAATTCCAACAATACACGCCGCAGTGAACGATTTTGTGCCCCCCATTCCCCAGATCCTGGCTTCGCCACTGATCCATGGCCTCGGCAGCAAATATCCGTGGACTAGGCAGTTATAATCTGTGAAGCACAGATTTAGACAGTATGCATACCCTTCTAATAGCGTGTCATCAGCAAGATTGGCAGGTATGATTTCTGGTTGAGATAAATCTAAACCCAATGGCGAGCTGCATGAAATTGAAAACGTAACTTCTATGTAAAGAGAATGACAGAACAAAGCAAAGTAAGCAAGATAAGTCAAGCTTATAAAGCAAACAGACATTAGAACTTTTTATCTAATTACCTTGCATCATCAGCATCAGATTCAGAGTTGCTTGAAGGGGCAAAAGTATACTTCTTTGGCATTCTTAGTCTTTGATCTGCTTCCTCAAAATCTTGGCTTAGACCCAAGCTAAATAGCACAGATGACCTGTTTGTTGACCTATCCACTGCTTGCATTAATGCCTCCACGGCTGATGCAAATTGTGGATCTTTGAAAGGGTCATCAACATCATCTAAGCTGTATTTCCAAGCTGCCTTCTTAGTGGATGTTGTTGCAACATCATTTCCGGGTGCTACTTTAGGCTTCCAAAAAAACTTGTTGCAATGTCATGGACATTCTTTATATGCTCATGCCCCGGGAAGAAGTCATCAACATGCAACATCAAGTTGTTGTAATCAATGAAGTTTCCGGCAATGGACTTCAGATACACCGACATTCTCTCAATAAATTCCTACAAAAAAATTAAGCCATGAGCATATAATTCACACATTTCTCAGATTGGAAAGGAAATAAGAACGGTAGTCCTGAAGATGTCAATTAAGTGGGGGATAAGCAGATGAGCAGAAAGCTGGAAAGATTTATTAAGAAAATAGCAGAAAATAGCAGAAAATGACAGAACAAAATAAAAGGAATATCTAATAAGAAGTATAACCACGTAATACACAGAATCCAGGATTTTGATCTCCTGATCTCATCCTTACAAACAGAAAACAACATTAGAATGAAAACAGAAAACACCAGTGGAACCGAGACACAAAAACATTATTTCAATATTTTCCCTTGGTTTTCTGTTTACAGCAGCAGAAATTGGATGCTATGGAGTTTCTCTATTGGTGCCAGTGGTTACGTAGCACTGTCCTCTAGAGCACCTAGTACACCAGTGCACTAAGCACCATTACCAAAAAACACTCAAAGTAAAGAGAAACAAGTTCCACTCTAGTGAACTGGAAAATGAAGCACCCTAAGATACATCAGAGAAAAAAGGAGCACCATCTCATATAAAACTCGTCAATCTCATATTCAACGTAAGAGAGCGATAAAAAAACAACTTAACCAAAGATTTTAGTAGAAGATACCTTTTTTTAGGCTGGCTTTGACCCTTTTGCAGGTATTGATTCTCCCATGTACTCTTCAATGGTCAGAATAATCCCCATCCCATATCCACCTGCCTCATCTTCCATACTTAATCGAAAATTCACTAAAGATGTTGTCCAACCTTGTAAGGTGGGGAACTCTCTTGTAACCAACCTCTTAGACATAAATTGAGTCCTGTCTAGGTATAAAAGTTGGAGAAATGTTGATGGTCCTTTGAACATTGCCTTGCCTGTTTTGTTATTACTAAGTTCTATGGTTGCCCAAGTGAGGCTGTCAATCACATATTGACACCAATTGTATTTTCTAACCTCATCTATATCTCGAAGTGAATATAGGACTCGGTAATTAGAATCCCTATTCTGATTCCCTTTGAATAGGAGTGACACAATATAAATCAACACATCTCTTCTAAAATCATCATCATCATCCATTCCAAACAAACTCTTTAGCATATTCGTTGTCTTTGGACTACCAGTTTTCAACCCCCACCTTTCTCTCCATTTTTGCAACCAAAAGGCAAATTCCGGGTCATCTTAGGCTTTGAATGCCACTCTACAACTTGTTTTTGACCCCTAGGCAGACCAAGAGTTAGAAAAACATCCTCCTCAGTTACATGTATGTAACTCCTATTCTCCATGTATAAGTATGAGTTGTATGGGTCAAACTTATTCACTAGATACCTTAACAACTTGCCATGGATCTCATACATTTGTAGCTTAAGTAACGACCCAAAGCCCATCTGAGATAAAGCAACATGGTGCTTCTTTGAGTACTTGATGAATTGGTAGAATGAATCAGGTGACAACCTAGTTTCAAGGCGGGTTAAAGCATCAATTGGCCTATTGTTTCTGTTCTTTTTTTGGCGTTTTGCACCTAGTATGGGAGTGTCTACATGATCTAACCTATGTTTGACCCTAGGTAACACCTCTTTTTCCCCCTTAACAGCCACTGTCACATCATTATCATGAGTATCACTATTATCAGCTTTCACAGGAGTATGTGTCTGTGCACTGGAATTCGATAATAACCATTAGTGACATCAAACAAATGACATTTTCGAGTGTATATCTACAAGTATATATATACAAAATGATACCAGCAGTCAACACACATAAATCTGACTCTAACAAAAGTTGAAAGGAAACAGCCATGCCCAATATTCAGTGCAGTTTATATATTCAATGCAGTTTCAAACAGATTCGGTCATACAAAGCAGATACCATAAGATTTTTCATGACGGTGGACCGTCAAGTCCATGGACTTTGACCGTCATGTCCATGGACATTGACAGTCAAGTCCATGGACTTTTGACTTTATATCAATCCAATTCTAAAGGCAAGGCAGAGTGAGTCTAACCTTGTGTGCAAGGCAGAGTGTATAAGATCACTGACTGAGCCTCTGTGCTTAGATGTGGAAGCTGAAAATGTCCTGCAAAGAAGTGTAGGCACACTTAATATATGAAACAACAGTAAGGTAAAGTTCCTGCACACATATATGATACAATGTAATTTCATTGACAACAGATACCTCAACTTGTTCCCTTCCCATTCTAGTAAAAATCACTTGAACTATGAAAACCAATTGACGGACTAAATTATTGTATGGATCGTTAATCCTCCGATATCTATAACCTAAGTGCTACAATAACCAAGTGAATCCACAGATACCTAAGAGAGCAGTGGGATAAAGAAACACCAAAAATGAAACAATCATAGAGGGCAAGTATTTCCCCTAAGCTCTATCGGTCAGGAAGGCTACCATGATGCATGTCAACGCATTTTAAGCGACAGTGCTGAATTTGTTTCAGGTCTACATCTAAAATAACTCCCACTCATAGGAATAATCAAGCTTCGCAGCACTTTACAAGATTGACAATGAGAAAAATCTTGTAGCAATTATCGAAAGGCATAGCACTACCACAGGTTTAAAAGCGTATATAACCTATGACCTAAGTGTTACAAACCTAGCAAATCCTCAGATACATAAAGGAGCCCTGTGGTATATCGCAATTGACATATCGACAATTGTATCAATGAAATGAAGCAATAAGTGCATAGAGAGAAAGCATTTCCCCTAAAGCTCTATCAAAGTCAGGGAAGGCTCCCACGATGCATGTCAACGCATTCTAAGCTCTACAAGTAAGAACTCCCACTCATAGGAGTGATCAAGCTTAAGACAGATACTCGCATCACTTTACATTAGAGACAGACAATCTTACAATAATTATCGCAAGGCAAAGCACTCTAATCATGCCAATTACACAGAGAATGACAACACTCATGAAAAATCCATGGACTACACAGCCAATATCCATGGACTAGGCAGTTAAATGATCACAACCCAAACTCTTCGCTGATAATTACACTCATTTTCAAAGCAAAAAAGGGGCAACATCACACCAACGCCTAGATGAACTCTCCATCATCTCTACTAGGTGTAGTAGCCATCAATCGATAGTACACAAATCAGAATGCAGTAATTCAAACCAACACAGTTATAGCAACATCGCACCAACAGGAAATCAGACAAACTTCTATTACTCACGTTTCTCAATGAACTGAACTAGACTAAACTTGAATACTAAAAAATCGCAATCAATCTCAACTTTGCTAATACCACTACATCATTCATATTCGTGTAATTACTGTAACAATTACAACAAATGACACCGAAATTCTTCACCAAATTATAATCTCCGTAATTCTACTCCTCTCCTTCTCCTCTCCTACGCCTTCTACTTCTCCTTCTCATTCTCATTCTCTTTTTAGAATTCACATTTCTCTGTCATCTTCACCAAATTATAATCTCCGTAATTCTACTCCTCTCCTTCTCCTCTTTCTACTCCTTCTCCTCTTTGTACTCCTTCTCCTTAATTCTAGAATTCACATTTCTCTGTCATCTTCCCCTTTTTTCGAGTATCTTGTGCTTTACGATTTCATAGCTAATTTCTAGCTGATCCGTGACATTTTTAAACTTAATCCATATCAATTCAGCACATCATCCATATGTACTACATCAATCGTAATTGAAGAACACGAAAATCAAAAATTCAAAATTCAAATTACAATTTAAACATGAAAATGATAAATTATTTCATGAAAATGATAAAATTCACAGAAATTCAAATAATCATACATGAATTACTTCAAAACAAAAAAATCATTTAAATTACAAATTCATACATGAATTTTTAAATCACTAAATTTCGAGCAAAATTCATCAAAATACTGTAATAATTCAGCGAAATTTAACATATAGTAGCATTTTTTTTACCTTGATTGAAATTCTGGATGAACGACACCTATGATTGGAGTTAAATCTACTTCCATGATTTTCACTGAAGCCTCCCTATGAACATTTACAGAGAAAAATTGAGAGGAGAGAGAAAAAAGTGAGGAGAGAGAAAGAATTTTCCGGCGAGTTGAGTTAGAGCTGCAAAAGTTAGTTATGAAAAAAGTTTGAAAAAAGATGGATTTTGGGCGCTTTTATTCTGGATTTAATGGTAGTTTTTTTTAATTATGCGCACCAGTAGAATACTGACACGTGTCACGGTGCACCATGTGCACTGTGCACCTAGGTGTATAGTATAAGGACTGCGTGAAACCTACAACCCGTGAACCAAACGAGGCCTTAATTCCGATTAATAAGTGTCAAATGTCCTCATGAGGTTTTAATATATGGGTCCGGTTCCCATGAGAACCATGAGAACACCCCAATATAAGCTCAAATAAAATATAAAAAACAAAAAAAATTAATTAACTAGTTTTCTCTCACCTCCCCTCTCCCCGACCTTCCCTTTTCCTCCACTCGACCCCACCCCCGAACCACCATAGCCCCACCGCCGGCCAGACGCAACCACCACCTCCACCAATGAAACCACCACCACCGGGGTCGGAACACTCCCGCGACCCAAACCCCCCTCCCCCTCGACCCTCCTCCACCCTCCTCTCCCTTATCCGACCCAAGTCCCCACCCCTAGCCGCCTACCCAACCACCGCCATCGAACCACACCACCTCAAAACCGGGAGCCTACACCACCATTAGGACGACCATCGTACGGCGAGCCGGAGCCCCCACCACCGCGACACCACCTCCTCTTCTCCGTCCACGAATTCCTCTCTCTCCCAATTTTCTCTCTCCTCCAAATTACATGATTTGAAATGCACAATTACCTTATTCGAAATGCACAATTATATGATTTAAAATGCACATATACCTTATTCGAAATGCACAAGTGCATGATTCAAAATGCACAATTACATGATTCAAAATAATGCACATTTAGAAAAAATTAAATGCACATTTACATGATTTGAAATGCACATTCTGTTGGTGGTGCGACAGTGAGGAGTGGTGGCCAGAGTGCGTCGGTGGCAGCCGGAATCGTGTTGTTCGTCGTCACCGGAATTTAGGCGTTGTTGGCTGTGGGAGAGTAAAAAGAGAGAAGAGTGAACAAATTGGGGGTCGCGGGGATGGGAACAAATGGTGGCGGCGTGAGGCTGACTCCGCCCCTCGTGGTGGTGGGATCCGACGCCGGAGGTGGGGTAGGTCCGACCAATGGTCGGTGGTGTGGAAGGTGCTTGGTTGATAGAGGTGGGCTATGGAGGGTGAGAGAATTTGGGGAAGCAGGAGACGGGGTTTCTGGGTTTAGGTTTTTGTTAAGTTTTTTTTTTTATCTTTTAATCCCATCCATTGATCTATCTAATCTAAGGGTTAGATAGTGTTCTCATGGTTCTTATCTTATGAGCTGTTCTCATATGAACCAAAACCTTTAAGGTATAGTATTAGGTATTAGATTATTTTTAGCATACAAAATTTTTTCATGATTGATTAATTATGATTATAAATCACCTTATTATATTATCGATCTAATCCGTGTGGGGTATATGGCAAAAAAGTTTACTTGTCTCTCAAGGAGTTTTCGTGAATATATTGATCCAGGCAGGTGTACTTCAGTGCTTGCTTGTTAACCCTAATTAAGTTCCTTTAACAAGACTTTGACATTCAACAAAATAGTTACGATTCTTTGATTCTCTTGCTATTATTACATCAAAGCTTTGCAACAATCCATGGCTTCAGGTAAGTCCATCTGTCTTATTTTAAAGTAATTTCGTAATTTTTATTTTGCCCCATATAGTATTTGACAAATTTCGTTGTATACTGATAATTTTTTGAGGGGACGTTGTATAACTTTTATCTTTAATATTTGAATTTGGTTCATTGATCACTGAATGTCTTTTTGAGTGTTTTCGATTCAATTTTGTTAGTTCTAAGTTTCAACCGATGTTTATGGATTTAGGGTTGATGCATGCTAAAAACTTAGTTAAGTTTGATTTACACACTTCGTAATTAAGATTAATTAAGAGGGATGGGGTATTGGAAATTCAAATTATTATTTTTTGGTTTTTCGAAAAAAAGAAAATAGGATTGAAAAACGATGAAGTGTCCTTTTTTTTCTAAAGGAAAAAAACGATGAAGTGTTGAACAACTGAATAAACACGTAACTTATTCGAAGATACTTACGAGCTTTGCAAACTTTTTTGCCATTGCGATCACATTGTATTGTTGCATGATGTATAAAGGTTAATAATAGCTATTCACAAAAAGAAATGTACACAATAAAGAAATCGATATGATTAAGAGTTTTCGGTAACAATTTGCAGTTGATGATAATACAATAATCAAAGTTGGTCCAGCCGGTTACTCGGAGTCAGACTCGGAGTATCCGGTCGTTTTCTGGGATGGGAAAGGGCAAACAAAGATTACTCGGATTTATATTTCGGGTGGAGCCGACGAATTTAGCGAATACATACAATCATTTCAATATGAATATGTCGAAGATGGAATTTTGAAGCTTTCTCCCATACACGGCGGCCAACATAATGGATGCTTCTTTGACACGGTTCGTTTTGTCTCCTTTAATTTGCCTGTTATTATTTTGTTATTAGCTCTTGTTTTCTTTTTCTTCTTTACAAAAAACATACTTTTTTTTTCAAAATTATGTGCTTATAAATCATTAACCGAAAGCTTTTATCGTATATATACCATCTATATTGATCCAAACACCGTTAAATTGACGTTCAATTTACACGACTTGGAACGAATTAACGTATGTTATTTACGTATGTGTATGCAAATGTGCAGGTATCATTCAGCAGTGCAGGTGAGTACATCACTGGATTAAGTGGTACGTACTTGAACGGCGAGTACAATTGTTACAGGGTAACTTCTTTGACAATCGAAACAAATGTAAAGATTTATGAAGTCTTTGGGACAAGTTCGCTAGAAGCTCAAAATTTCGGCTTCCGATTTGGACCTGACAATAATTTTGGTGGCTTCTATGGCACTTTTTCTGATGAACCGGATACAGCCCTTCTATCTATTGGTGTTTATGTCAAGCCTAGTGAACAACAGCACGGTTGGGAATGCCTTTGAAATATGAACATTCGTTTTTGTAATTTCTTCTATTGGATTCGACTTTAAACTTTTTATTTATTTATGAACTATGGGCCGTATAGACTTGATCATTGTTTTGGTTCTATATATTTTCATCTGTGTAACGTACTGTATCTCGAAAAGACGCTGCTTTCTATTACGTGTGGAAATAATAAAATAATAACCGATTAGTAATCGTACGGAAATGGCTTTTCGAATTAACCTCCTCGCAGAGCTGAATTTTGAATTGGATCCCTTAGCTTTACAATCGCAAGAACGACACAATCGAAACTTGAGCCTCAAACTTCACTAAATGAAATATGCTAGTCTGATCTAGTCTAGTGTAATACAAAGGAGACGAACAACACAAAGCTATTAACATGTACATGTAATTAACTTTCTAGGGTAATATTAATCTTTGGAATTGATCTTATGAATTATGATCTGATCTATACACTTCAATCCTTTTGAGAGAGTGGTACCTTACCTTTTTTTTTTTTTTTTTTTTTTGGTAAGAATTTGTACTCTTTTTATTCATCCATTCCGGGAAGAAAAAGAGGGAAGTATCTCACAAAATGGACACCACTAAGAAAATAACGACGAAAAACTAGTGACTTAGGCTATCTATGACTTCATTGTCCACACAATTCTTCAACCAAGCAAAAATTCTAATACTGACAATGTACTTTATACTATTGATGATCCATTCAAGAGTATGCTCCTCGTCACCAAAAATTCTGGAGTTCCTTTCTTGCCATATCATGTAGATTGAAGTGATGAGGCTGCAGGCCATCCATTGGTACTTCCAATGCTTTTTATGTCTCCGTTGATTCAACCATCTGATTTCTCTGTGCAGGCTTCTGGTCTGTCTTCTGATTTTCAGCCAATCCAAAATACCTCCCTAAACTGCAGCAGAAAATGAGCAATTGAAAAACAAGTGCTGATAATTTTCAGCAGCATTTCTGCAGAGCTCACATCTATTCACAAGCATAAAAACCCTAACAGAGATGTTATCCACTGTGGCCAGAGAATTCTGCATAGCCAAGGAGGCAAACTATGCTTAGGCAGATTTATGCTTCTCCAAACCACCTTATGCCAGCTGTTTTCCTGATAATGCTTCGTGAAATGCTGATAGCTGGCATTAGTGCAGAATCTTCCCTTAGCCTGCTAGCTTTGAATAAGATTGCCAGCTGCATGAGCATCTGAAACTACAGAAAGAATCTCATTTCTCACAGTGAGAATACTTCTCCATGTTTCAGAATCCCCTGATTTCTCTTTGACATTCCAAATGTAGTCATTTTTCAGCTTATATGCCCTACTCCAACAGCTCCAAACTCCTTCATTTCCAGATTGAAGATGCCAAATCCACCTAACAATCATAGCTTTATTCCAAGCTAAAACCTCTTTGATGTTCAGACCACCTTCTTTCTTTGGTACCTTACCTTTTCACCATGGTAAATAATTAATTACGGGTTTTTTATTGTGTGCCCAAATGGTACATGTTAAAAGCTCGGTCTCAAACTGCCTGTCTTATATTTATGATGATGTTTTTTCTCGAAAAGGAAAAAAACAAGATGGGAAAATCTCACACAGATAAGGCATCTAACATGTGCGCTAGAAAACCCGAATTGATATTTCACCTTAAGTTATCTAATCATTATAGGATTTGGTAAGAAAGTTTACTTGTCTCCCAAGGAGTTCTCCTGCTAATTGTATATATATAGTGTTATTAATCTAAGCATACTTGTAAACTGAAATAAGCGTTCAGAAATTCTTCAAGAACTTTTGCATTCGATCGATCAAACAACATAGTTTACGATTCTTTGATTCTCTTGGTTTTATTGCATCAAAAAGCTTTGCATCAAATAATGGCTGCAGGTACCAAAAAAAAAATAATGGCTGCAGGTAAGTTCATATGTTCTGCTTTTAAAAGTAAATCTTTTTTTTTTGAAATAATTAAAAGTAAATCTTTTATTCTCCTTAAGAGCGAATTTTTTTTGAAGCTCGATTTGTTAGTTTTAAATTGGAGCTTTATATATGCTGAAATTTATTTTCTTACTTCGTATTTATTATTTGCCTACATTGTAGTTTTGATAATTTTTGTTATATATCGATTATGGTTTATTCTCATTATAGATAACTTGTACGGAGTATTTTAATTTTATTTGAATTTGGTTTGATTCTTCGAATGTCTTTTGTGTGTCGTTTTAGATTCGAAATTTGTTGGTCGTTAATTAGTTTCAGTTGTTGTACACAACTACACATGTATTGAGGGATCGGATTTAGAGTTAATGCTAATTAAAAGTTAGTGATAAATAAAATTTATTTGTTGGATGGAGAGGATTGAGGTTTATGAATTCTTTTTTTCGCCTTTTCTTTTTATGGTTTTTGGAAATAGAAAATAGAATAAGGCATGAAATTACCTATAAAAAGTAAAAACCATGAACTGTTGAACCGTTGTTGTTTTACTTGTGTTAGAAACCAACTCAATGACTTTGTATTTTAACAACTTGAATAGAAAAAAAGTTAAATTGGGAAATAATTTTGAACATATTTTGAATTACAAGCTTTGTCGATTAATTAGCCCGGCAACCTTTTTTTTTTTTTTTCTTTTGTCATTGCGGTGGATAAGATCATATTGTATTAATTAAAAATTTTTGGCAACAAATTGCATTTGATAGATGGGACTACATTAATCAAAGTTGGTCCAGCCGGTTACCTGACTTATAGTCCGGCCGTTTCCTGGGATGGGAAAGATCAAACGGAGATTACTCGGATATACATTTCGGGTGGAACAGACGGATATTCCGACTATATACAATCATTTCAGTATGAATATGTCGAAGATGGAATTTTGAAGCTTTCTCCCATACATGGCAACCAACATAGTGGATCCTTCTTTAACATGGTCCATTTCTATCCCTTTTTTTTTTTAAAAAAATTTTAATCGCTCTTGGGCCCATGTTATTACACTACTGTTGAAAGTTGAAACTGAAGACGAAATTATTTTTACAAACAATTAAAAAATTCACTCATTAATACCTGACTACCCTGAAAATCTATAGAAATTTTATTTTCCTAAAAATTGTAATAACATGAGTTGTTTGATTAACATAAAGTGTAGGGATTCGAAAATTCACAGGCATTTTCAATTCTTCCAAAGTGTAGGAATTTACTTAACTTCGCGGGGGGGGGGGGCTAGGTAAGTAGAAATTCACATGGAAATTTAATTCCATTGTTCATCCAAACAAATTTTCTCAATTCCCATACTTTCTTAGGGGTCGTTTGGATACCCTCAAAATCTATATGAATTGTATTTTCCTAGGAATTGTGTTAACATGAGTTGTTTGGTTACCATATAGTGTAGGAATTGGAAATTCCTATGCATTTCCAATTCCTCCAAAATGCAGGAATTTAATTACCTAGGGGGGGTTAGGTAAGTAGAAATTCCCACGTGAATTGAATTCCCTTGTTCATCCAATCAAATTTCCCCAATTCTCATACTTCTTAATTCATAGGATTTATTTTGCAAGTTCATGCGAATTCCGAATTTCCTAGTGTATCCAAACGACACCTTAATCCTTTGCAAATTTATGCGAATTCCAACTTCCCAAGTGTATCCAAACGACACCCTAGTAATCAGCTATCCTAGATGCGCTACAATGCTACATGAGTAAATTTATGTATACACGAGTCTGAATGAACTATAACTAATGTATATGTATGTACGTCTACGTATGTGTGTGCTCATGAGCAGGTAGAATTCACCGGTCCAAGCGAGTACATCACTGGATTAACGGGTACGTACAGTTGCTACGACGTCCACAGTTGTGGCAGGGTGACATCTCTCACAATCGAAACAAATGTGAAGACCTATGAAGCGTTTGGTACAAGTGAGGAAGCCCTGGACGGAGCACTAGAATTCGACTTTCAATTTGGGCCTGGCAATAATTTTGGCGGTTTCTATGGCACTTTTACTAGCGACGCGGCTCCTCCTGTGGTTGATGTCCTTGTATCTATTGGTGTTTACGTCAAGCCAAGTGCACGGTTGGGAATGCCTTATGAACCACTCCACAAATGGAGTTTGGTTGATTTACCAGACGATTTAGATAAGTCCGATTCGCAATAATTCATATTTGTAATTTCCTCTATGGGATTCGACTTTAATTTGTAGATTTATTCCCCGTCTGATCTGATTTATATTTTATGTATGCGACATTTATAGATCCTTATATTGAGAGAAACGCATGCAACGCTTATAATTACACATACATACTAGTTTATAAGCTGGTTGAGGTTATATATCAGCGTAACGACGGTACTAGAATTCTATTGATTATAGTTTCCTTCCACACAAAAAAAAAAAAAAAAGGAATAATTCTGATGATTAGTAAAATATGCCTTAGAGTGGTAGTAAAAGTGAAACACCAAAGTTGCAGACTTAGCCAAAGGAGCGGGGATAGTGCTACGTACGGCAAGCCCCGATGATTATTATTGATGGAAACACTCTTTCTTTAATGATGAACGGATCGTTTCGACGACAAGTTCACAAATTTGGTGGAGTTTAAGTTGACAATAAAAGGGATCATCAACTTATATACCGGTCTTCACTCATTTATATTTTTTCAATGGGATACTAGAGCCTGTTTGGCCAAATTTTTCGAAATCTGTTTCTATTTTTCATAATCAGTTTCTTTAAAAACTGTTGTTTTTTGAAAAAATAATGAGTGTTTGGTTCCACATACTACAAAAGCATTTCATTTGGTATTGTAATCTTTTTTATATTTTTGTCAAATTGAAAATATCTCACAAAATGAGTATTTAATTTCTAGAGAAATAGAAACAGAAACGCCGATTTGGTGCTTCTGTTTTTGAGGGTCAATATTTAGAAAAGTGCTTTTATTAAATAGTTTATAACTTCTAAAAAACTCTATGTTTGGCCAAGTTTATAATTTCTGGGAGTAAAAACACTTTTAAAAACTAGGCCAAACTCATGTGAGCCGGTGTTTAAACCTTCTAAATCTTGTAACATTTCAGATATATTTTTCACGTGCTTTAATAATTTGGACGATGCATAGTAAAGTTTGATCGAAACGATGAGCATCTTATTCTTAAGCTACTGTACAACAGCATAACCTTTAATTAGTACTGTTCAATTTAAAGGATTCTACGCCAACTATGAGTGAACTAAATAAACCGTACACTACAAGAAAACAGGTCTGGGATGGCGCAGCGAATCGCCCTGTTTTATCGAAAAATCGCCCTCTTTGATCTAAAAGGGCGATAAAAATTGCCCTTCACTTCGCCCAATTAGTGGCGTTGTATTAGATCTAATGGGGCGAATTCATGACTCGCCCCTTCTGATAGGTATCAATTAAGGCGTTTTCCAGTCGCCAACTTTGATAAGAGATCAAATATGGCGTCAAGAAACGCCCCCTTTGATCTCCAACAAGGGCGATTTCTGCTCGCCCCACTTGATCAAACCTCTATTGTGGCGATTTCCGCCCGCCCTACCTGATGAAAAACGCAATTGAAGCGTTTATAATCGCCCTCTTTGATAAGGCTAGAACCAAAAAAAAAAAAGAATTTTACTAGATTACCACGCCAAAGAAAATCTCATATTGATCTGAACAAAGTAATATATCTCATAAATTATCAAATGTTTCTACACATTCACATTCATGGATCCATAGTCTATAGCGTACAATCGTACATAGTAGGCAACACAACACCATACCATAGAAGCTCTAATACGTACGACTCTATGTACGCTTATGTCTAATCATTCTCTATTTCGTTGTTGTTTCCTCTCTCTGATTCGTTGTTCTTTTAAAAGTTCCTGAAATTCAACAACAATACATTTGATCTCTTATGCACACCCCAAATATAAGTAAAATCATAGACAATAACATTTTGCATTTACTATAATTCAACAAATGGATCATTCAGTAAGGACGACAAGAATCAAATGTTCCAATTAATAGCAAGTAGGAACCATGAGTCACAACTTATTAGACAAATATGTTAAAGATACCTGTAAAAGGCCTCTAAAAAGTGTATCAACAGCAAATGAGAGGTTCTCATAGCAATTAAAAGCGCTCGATACGTGTTTATGTTGATCCCTCCTCTACATTGTTGTTCTTTCCCTTACTTTGCCATACTTTTCAGTGATCCTGAAAACCAACAAAAGGAGACCTGACCATACTTACATCTTTGACTACAAATATTCTTGCTTAGAACTCACAAGTGAGCAGACAGCAGTATGTAATTTCATTTCACATAATCATGCATCAGCCATATGTTTCACGAAAAAGCAAAGTGCACTAAAAAATGTAACCTCCTGCCATTTCCAAATTCAGCTTCTTCTATCACCACTGCTATACAAACGAGAAGTGAAAGGTTGTATCTTGATTAACTAAGTTGAATGAAAAATGTGAGACATCAGTACTTCACATCTAAGTTTTTGGCGATAACAAGCAAACACAAGCAAGAGCACAAAAGTGCTCAAACTAGAAATTTAGCTACTCTTACCAGATTCAACAAAAGTAACAATAACGAGGGACACATCCCCTCCTATATTTTCACAATATCATGGAAAGAGTTGAGCTAATCTGCCAATACCTAAATTCCCTTCTTCCTTTATTTTATCAGCAAAATGACTATTACTAAAGTAACTCTCACCACACAATTCAGCACAAAAGTAATCAGCTCAAACAGCAAAGCAGTCTAAAGACCGATATTGAGCAAGTGTTGGTATCGCATCCATATAGCCGTCATAAGACAAAATCTAATCCAAGTAAGTGCCTTAGTACCCAAAGAGTTGAGGGTACCAATAAGAGTAAACAAAGTCCTCTGATATATCCAATACATTAATTCATATGATAATAGAACAAATATGGAAGACATATGATGCAACAGGGGTATACGAGGTATGAATCATGGCATTGTTAATATGAGAATAGTGTACAGAATATGCATAATTGAACTAATTATAAAAAATAAAAACCTAACAACTTAATTTGGTGAAAGTAGCGATGAACATACCCCCCCATTTGCTCCTTTAACTTTGGTTTGCATCTCAAAGAAAACAACTTTGGCCTCCATATCTTTATCGATGCAAAACTTCGTTTAGATCTGGAGATTAGACCCAAAAGAACGATTTAGGGTTTAAATTAGTAGATGATATAGATAGAGTACAAACGATAACACTAATCTAAGATCTCCAATTGGTTCAATCAAAACCCCCCAATTTCCATTCCAAACCCTAAGTTGAAAAACATCAATCAAGCTTTTGAAACTCACATCCAATCACTAATTAACTGTAAGAGTACAAAATTAAAGCTTCTATCAACATTTGATATCAACCCAACAGAAACCTAATTCACCACTTCAATTTCCTCAACCAAATCACCTCAAAACAGCCTCTACTTTCTTACCCACTTCAATCAAACTATAGAGACATGATTATAATCAATAATACATGATAATCTTGTTATAAAATCGAACATGCAAACAATCAAAACAAACTTTTCTTTCCAATTGTATTTCGTCCAAATGAAAAGAGGAGAGAGAATAAGACCTTCCAGAGGTAAGCCGACGGTGAGGAGGGTGGCAGGGGCAGCGGCAGCAGCAGGCGGCAACAAGCGGTGGTACGAGAAGAGTTGTGGTGAGAGAAGATGAAGGAGAAGAAGAGCTCCAGAGGAAGAAGAACGAGGATCTTCAATTTTAATTTTCTTATTAAATTTTTTTTTTTGTGTGGTCCTGAGATGAGAGATGCATAGAGAATTAGAGACTAGAGGGAGCAAAAAGATATGCCGACAATCAAAAAGGGCGGACTGACACAAGCGCCCTTTGAATCGCCTTGTCTCAACCAACCAGGGCAACTAGAGAAAACTCGCCCTTTTGTTGAATTCAACTGTGGCGTTTATAAATCGCCATTATAGTCCCGATCAAATAAGGCGATTTCACTTTGCCTCCCTTGACTGGACGTAATCGCCCTCTTAGACCCATTTTCTTGTAGTGGTAGCCGGCATCGTTATATATATCACACCGAACAAGAGCAAGTGAGCAACTATCATAACCCTTCAATTTTGCAAGTTATAACCTTCAAATCCAAAGATCATACGGAGTAATAAAGAGGTACGAACTTAGATTTTCGATACGTTTTAACGTAAAAGCGAAGTTGATGCTTATGATGAAATGCTAGAAGTCTACAATATACACACTTGAAAGTTAATTAATTTTACTATTCCAAACTCAATTTTACTTCTATTAACTTAATTTTACATTATAAACAAGTTAATTGTGTCTACATTGTACACCTTTAGCAATATGCCTTTAATATTTATGTTCTACGTAAAATAAGTTAATTAAATGTTATGTGATTCGGAAATTTTCAGCAGAAATACAATCACAGCAAGTCAATCATTCTGATGAGTAAATGACTCCTGTACCTGGTTATGTGGATGTAATAGTCTAATAGACTAATATATAGATAATTTTTAGCTTGACTAATTCATTCAACTCCGTCGTATTATTGCCAGAAAAAGAAAGAAAAGTTAAGGTAAGCTAGGCAAATGGCTTCAATGCAAGTGAAAGGTGCGGCAGTTTCCGATGAGACAGCGGCGAAGCAGACGCAGGATACATTAAGTCTCGGCATTTGTAATTCAACCCCAACTGTGATGATGCTTGACAGGTTAAAGAATTGGTCTGGTGAGGGCAGTTTCCCTTCAACTCTTACACTCAAAAGTTGGTCTTGGTTCGCCCATGGTCAGTCCGACTCTATGGCTGCGGTCCAGTACAATGGACTTAACGAAGCCGGAGTCCAATGTGCATGGGTCCTTGCTTGGCATGCACCTGCTCGTGACATTTCACCTCTCCCTAAAAGCAAGGTAATTTAAACAACTCTTCCCGATAAATGCTAAAGGTCTAATGCACATACACTAAAAATTGTCATAATGGAGAAGTTGTAACAATGTTTATTGGTCATATAATGTGTTTGATGAGTATGTAATAATGTGTTGTGTTGCAGCTTTTTGTTGTGTGCGGGCCTAAGAGTGAAATTGATGCTATGAGTTTCGATGAAATCCGCGCTAAGCTGGAGGTTTGTCCAAGTAATGATGTATGTACTAACAAGGCTTCGAAGACCCAAGCCGACGGTCAAATAGGTGATCAGGGCACAAGCACTGCCCTCCTCTTTGCAACCTTCGGACTTGTCTAAGATACCCATATATTTTGGTGTGGCTCGGGAGCGCAACATTACGATAATATGCAGCAATAAAATCTATATAAATCGACTACATGTTTGTGTAAACAACTATGAATTATCGTGCTACTATTACTAGTTTATTATGATCATCAGAACCAATAAATTGTGACCTTAGAAGTGATCATTTATATTCCAGTATGGCTATTTTTATACGTCATATACGCATATACACCAACAAACACACATGAATGATATTTTAGTTATTTTGAGGTGAGCGGAAGATAGAGTAGAGGATTGTGTTGAAAATTTCTAAATATATTCAAATCGAATTTCAGCAAATTGATAAAGAGAACGCGAATAGTACTTGAATTGATAATTGACATTAAAAGAACGAGAATAGTACTTGCAAGTTGCATTTATAATTGACATTACATGCATCTTAGTGTTGTTCACGACTATGAACTATTCTAATATACTTATAAGGAAAATTTTCATTTTTGGTACCCAACGTTTGGGCAAATTTCACTTTGGGTACCCAAGATTTGAGTAATTCCATTTTGGGTATCCAAGGTTTGAACATTGTTCTAGTTTGGGTACTTCACTAACCAAAATTAAAATTTAATCAAATCTTTTTATTTAATCAAAAATATTATTGAATCTTGATTTTTTTTTTTTTAAAAATGATCATTTTGTTGATAAAACAAAGACTAATTTAAGGTTCTAAGCTAATTTTTGAAAATTCTATATATCTTTTAATTGAACAAACATCTTCATAATAATTACGAGTGCAATATTCACAAATTATGCGGTTTATTCCTTTAGTAGCATAATGATAATATACACTCCATATATTACATTTTAACTAACATAATTCTTGTTGAACGTGAGTTCTTCGAAGGACAGTTGCTCGGCTCGCCTCGGGATGTACCTGCACAAAGGGAGCCCGGTTTTCACCAGGCGTCGCCCCTCCGACGATCAAGTCAGTGAGGGGTCTCGGAAGAGGGTGGCAAATAAGACAAAGAGAGCCTTTATTGCACGAATTAAGAGAATAATCAGAGAATAGAATGTCAGAATTTTGGGAATGTGTGTAAGAACCTGATTTTGATGGGTCATAAATGGGGTATTTATAGTGAGAGAGGGGGACCTAGGAATAATCCTAGGTTTCCCCACTCCATCTTGACCCTTTATTCCCCTTCCATCAAAGGGCTGTCCTTGAAAGAGACTTTTTTGCATGACATGGGCTTTACTAAGGTTTACTTTTACGAAGGGCTATGGCCCAACCACAAAGTGGTACCAACAAAGCCCCTCGGATCGTGGTCGCGCCCCTCACTGTCAGCAAGGTCGGACTCATCGGGGGTGACCAGGGTACGACCCCTGGCCGCCCTTTATCAAGGTATACTTCGTAGACCTTGGTAAAGCCATGTCATGCAGTCGTGCCCCTTCGAGGCGTTGTCTTCTTCTCTGATATTGCGTCCTTTTGCGAGGGGGTGACGACTCGAAACGAGAACATATTCGAAAATTTCACCCTTTTCGAGCCGTCTGTCCCTCGCCTGGGAGAGCTCGAAAATTTCACCCTTTCCGAGGGAGTGAGGACTCGAACAAAGAACTTGTTCGAAAATTTCACCCTTTTCGAGTCCTCGATCCCTCGCCTGGGAGAGCTCGAAAATTTCACCCTTTCCGAGGGAGTGATGACTCGAACGAAGAACTTGTTCGAAAATTTCACCCTTTTCGAGTCCTCGATCCCTCGCCTGGGAGAGCTCGAAAATTTCACCCTTTCCGAGGGAGTGATGACTCGAACGAAGAACTTGTTCGAAAATTTCACCCTTTTCGAGCCGTCTGTCCCTCGCCTGGGAGAGCTCGAAAATTTCACCCTTTCCGAGGGAGTGATGACTCGAACGAAGAACTTGTTCGAAAATTTCACCCTTTTCGAGTCCTCGATCCCTCGCCTGGGAGAGCTCGAAAATTTCACCCTTTCCGAGGGAGTGTTGACTCGAACGAAGAACTTGTTCGAAAATTTCACCCTTTTCGAGTCCTCGATCCCTCGCCTGGGAGAGCTCGAAAATTTCACCCTTTCCGAGGGAGTGATGACTCGAACGAAGAACTTGTTCGAAAATTTCACCCTTTTCGAGTCCTCGATCCCTCGCCTGGGAGAGCTCGAAAATTTCACCCTTTCCGAGGGAGTGATGACTCGAACGAAGAACTTGTTCGAAAATTTCACCCTTTTCGAGTCCTCGATCCCTCGCCTGGGAGAGCTCGAAAATTTCACCCTTTCCGAGGGAGAAGGTTCTTCGCGTTACCTCGAGCCCCTGGCTCGGTGTTAGCAATTTATAT
The DNA here is from genome assembly GCA_963457585.1 of Spergularia bocconei. Lineage (NCBI taxonomy): Eukaryota > Viridiplantae > Streptophyta > Magnoliopsida > Caryophyllales > Caryophyllaceae > Spergularia > Spergularia bocconei. The sequence continues at coordinate 19,846,327 of OY734946.1, read as the reverse complement.
TTCTCGAAAATATTATTTGCAATTAAATTTTGAATTTAACGAAATTTGAATTCGAAAATTTCGAAATTTAATTGTTGCAATTATTACTCTCGGGAGTTGGTGGAAATCTTAACAGTTTCCTATGCCAACCGTCCCTAGATTCCCGCAAAAGCAACCTCGGGAATACGCGAAAACTTTTCGTCTCCTGTGCCGTAATGATGACTGACGGCCGTTGGGAAGTTGTGTAAAAACATGCGCTTTTACCATTTTGCCCCTGACTTCACCCCCCTATAAATAGGAGAGTTTCACCCCAAATCATTTTCACTTTCAGTCAATCACTTTCATTTCCAAAGTTTTTTCTTGTAAATCATCAAAGATCCGAGCTGCATCCGAGCCCGTTCCGAAGCCGTTCCGAGTCGAAGATCCTTCCTTTTCGGTGACTTTTTCGCTCGATTCCTCTCGGCTTTCCTTCGGTTTCCTCACTTTTCCTTCTCCGACTACTATTTCCGGTAAGTTCCATCTTTTTCCCTTTGTTTTTGCGCCTTTTCCGTTTGTTTTTAATGCTGCCGTTGTCGTCCTACTTGTCCGGTGACGATCCCGGGTTGTCGGTCCCGCTCCGGCGGCAAAAAGATGCCAGCCGAGCGTTCTGGGATTGGGAACCCAGATAACACCCGACAAACCCGATCGGTTTCGAGGTCGGCGATGAGAAGCGGTCCACCCTTCGTGCCGACTTGCTTCTCTCGCATCGATCCTTCGACTTTCTCGACTTTTGTCGACCCGTCGAATGTTGGGTGTTGTAGATCCGTCATCGGGGAAGGTGAGGGGTAACGGCTCGCACAAGGCGAGCCCATAACTACCTTCTCTCGTTTTCTCAGATGGCGCGTATCAAGCAGACTCTCAGGGTTCACCCGGGGGGTATAAACGACCCGAGGAGGGCTCGCGGTGTATATATGCCTAACTCGGTTGTTCACCCCCCGCAGGAACCTCTTGAAGCCATGCCTCCCCGACGGGCTGTTCGAGTCACCGACAACACCTTTACCCAGGCAACTATCGACCCGGTCTGGCGAGCGACGCAAACACCCGAGGTCGTTAAGGCCTTCGGCGAGGCCAATCATGTTCAGGACCCGCTCGTGCTGGTCGTGCCAGACGAGGGGTCGGTCTGCTCCGAGCCCCCTGAGAATTGCCTCGCGATGTACGCGCAGGCCTTCGCCTACGGTTTCCGAGTGCCCCTCAATCAATTTTTGGAGGATTTGTACAACCATTATAACATCTGCCCTTCGGAGCTCACCGTCAACGCACACATTACTCTTTCGGGTTTTGTGATGACCTGCCGGTGTGCTCGCATTCCACTCTCCCTCAACATTTTCCGATCCCTTCACTTCCTCTCCAACGATCAGTGGGGGTTCAAGAACTTCGCCGTCCGCGGCGCAACCAATACTTATAGCATAGTAACCCATCCTCCGAAGCCTCAAAAGGGGCCGGAGTGGAAGAGGAGATTTTACTGGATCACTACCGCTGACGGTTCGCCCCTCAGTGACAAGATTGGAGTGTCCCTTCGGTCATCGGGCTCCAAGGATGTGAATAACTCCTTCCCTCGGCTCAGCGAGGCCGAGGAGATTTACGCTGAATACTTCTACGAGAAGTTGAATCCCGAGCCCGAGGACCTCACCTGGGTCCCGCATGTGGATATGCTGAAAAAGTATTTCTGGCTCGCATATTCGGGCTTAATTTATACTGATAATGAGGAAGAAGAGAGTAGGTCTCGTTATGCGTTCGGCTTGCTTTTCGTGTGGCTTCTTCGGATCACTAACCCTTTTTGTCCTTCGCAGAACGTATCAGCGACTCGGTGTCGAGGAAGTTTCAACGTTGGCTTAAGGACATGCCGAATCTCAACCGATTGATGGCTCAGAGGGCCCGAAGGCAGAGCGGTCGGAGTCAGCGAGGAGCGGCTCAGGAGCAAGCGGCTCAGCCTCCTCCTCAGGGCGATCGAGTCCGATCGACTGGGGGTCGCTCAACTGATGAGCGAGCGACTCAGTCGCCTCGTCCTCCTCCTTCCAGTTCGGCTCCTCCTCGGACTCCACAGGGGACGTCTTCTCGTACTTCTTCGGGGGTGCCTGTGCAAGCGACCCCTGTCAGTATGCACGCACCGGCTGGGACGAGTGCGAGGACTCGACAGAGGACCTCAGGTGTTGTCATCCGAGAGCCTACCTCGACGGGCCTCGAGGCGGTTGACCTCTCGTCTTCTGAAGGCGAGGGTGCAGAGGTAACTCCTTCGCCTTTGGTACCTTACTGGTATGTGACTTGGACTAACATTCTTCTTTCAGGGTCGGCGCCGAGAGAAGAGGCCTCTCGACAGAGGCGAGACGTCGGATCCGAAGAGGCAGGACGTTGGCGGTTCGGCCTCCCAGACACGTAAGACTTTGGAAGAATTTGAACAACTGATAATAGAATGCGCAGGGGATCTTTCTAACTCTGGGTTGCTTGCTGATGTAGTGGCTCAGCTCGAGGCGATGACGGCGCCTCTTTTGCCCGACCTGTCGAGGATCGCGACGGCGGTTCACGACACGGCTCTCGACTTCCCTTACTGCCCTGACTGGGCTCGACGGGCGGTCTCGCAGATGATGCAGGTACCTTTTAGTCTCGCTCGGTCTGTCTTTTTCTTTTTACCTGTTTCATTTTCTAACATCTTTTTTCCTTAGGCGACCGTCTTCCTTTGCCAGGGTGAGCTGCATCTCGCCGAGCAGGCCGAGGGGGGGTCTTGGAAGGAGAAGTGTCTCGCTGCCGAGGCTAAGCTGAAGGAGATTGAGGCGGCCAAGGATGAGCTCGAGCGCTCGCTGGCCGAAGCCAAGAAGAATGTGGCCGACTGCCACAAGCAAAACGAGGAGGCTGTCGCTGCGATGTCTGCGGCCGATGCGAAGGCAAGCTCGCTCGCTGCCGAGGTTGAGAGGGCGAAGGCCGATGCGGACCAGCTAAGCCTTAAGCTGGTCAACGCATCCAGCCATGCCTCACTTTGGGCGAAGCGGGCCTGTTCGGCGGTCTCGACCTTCCTGTCTTCCAAGGGCTATACCTAACTTAGCAATTTGGACAAAGCGGCCGCGAAGCAGGAGGGAATCGAGCTGGGCTTGGAGCTTAGCTGGAAGGCGTTTGTGAAGATTGTCGAAGGCAAAGATGACTTCGACCTCGATCGGAAGGACTTCGAAGATTCCTACCGCTGGGAGCTCGATGCACACAATGACGCCGAGGCTGGTGCATCCGCTGAGGAAGGCGAGCTCAACGAAGAGGGGGACATCGAGGCCCTCGAAGCAGCTGCAGCAGCCGAGGAGGCCGATGCGAGGAAGGAGATGTTCGAGCTGCCTGAGGCCTTCGACTTCACCACACCTGCCGAGGACCCTGCCACCAACACCAATACTTAGAATTTTTAATTTTAATTGGGCTGTTTAGCCTTGTAATCGTACAATTTTATTTCTTGTTCGTTTGTTGCCCTCTCGAGGGTTTCACTTTAACAATTCGGCTCGGAGCCGCCCATTTTTCAAGGGTGTTTGGTTCCGAGCCCCTTATTATAATCATTGCGTTTTTCATACAACTTGTGAATTTTGTGTATCCTGGTCATCCATGGGTGGTCCCGCCCTCGAGGCGAATGCCTACTCGGGGTTAGGCGTTCGTTGCCCTAACCGCGAAGACATTCGACTCCTCGCATGGATGACGCATTTTTCGGCTAAGTTGCCTTGTTCGTTTGTCCCGCTTCTGCGCGAGAAGCGAGCGCATGCACTCGGTCGAAGCCTTTTGGTTTTCGGCCTTCGAGGGGAGGCTTCGCATAAGCCTCCTTACCCGAGTTGAAGTTTAAGGTGCTACGGGGTCTCATCCTCGTAGCCGAATGCGTTCTTAGCTGAATTTATTCGACGCGAGCCCTATTTGGGAAAGCGTGTCGCTACCAAGGTGGGGCAACTTCAACCCACTCCGAGCGATTGTTGCATTCAACAATGCCTTCGACCTTGGTAGGGCAATTTATAGACTCTTGTCTTCGGCAAGAATGCCTCGAGCGACTTCTCGCATTGGTAGTTGCACTCGGCTCGCCTCTCCCGAGGGGCTACAATGCATGCATTTCGAGTGTACTCCCATGCGAGCGATTGCGCTCTTGTCTCGCGCTGTAGCGCCCTTCGGTGTGTGTTCCCTTTTGGGAACTGCACTCGGTTTTCCTTGTATTCTGTCGAAGCGATCGACTTGTTTCTGATGTTGAGTTGTCGACTCTTTGTCGACTCGCGAAGCGGGGGTTGGGGATTTTTTGACACTAGCTTCTGACTAACACGGTGGCGCTCGGCCTCTCATTGATTCATAAAACAAATACAACATTTGGCCCTCGGCCTACTGAAACAAAAATACATGAAAATGCTTCGCAACATGCGAGCCTTAATTTAGGATAATGACATGACACTAGGGATAGTATTTTTTGAGGTTGAAGAGGTTCCAGGGCCTCTTCACCATCTCTCCTTCCAAGGTGCTCAGTCGGAAAGTACCCTCTTTCACCTGTTCGACCACCAGGTATGGGCCTTCCCACTTATCCTTCAACTTTCCACCAGGGATCTTCTTGCCCGTAGCCTTGGCGTTTCGAAGGACCATATCTCCAACCTCCAACTTCCTCGGTAGAACCATGCGGTTGAATGCTTTTGCCATCTGTTGCTTCTGCTTTTCGGCTCTCAGGAGTGCATTTCCTCGGCACTCGGGGAGAAGGTCAAGCGCGGCTCGCAGCTCGACTTCGTTTTCCTCGGGCTCGTAGGAACTTATACGAACAGACTTGGCTTCGCATTCGATTGGTAATACGGCATCCGAACCGTACACTAGCTGGAAAGGAGTCTCACCAGTGGCTCGCTTCGTTGTGGTGCGAAGCGCCCACAGGACCCCTGGTAACTCCTCAACCCAGTTCCCTTTCTTTCCCTCAACCATGGTTCGCAACCCGTGCAGGATTATCTTGTTCGAGGACTCAGCTTGTCCATTCGCCTGCGGGTATGCAACTGAGGTGTAGCAAGGTTGGATGTTGTAATCTGCACAATAGGCTTTGAAGTCATCACTATCAAACTGCGACCCGTTGTCAAATGTGAACATTTGAGGGACCCCAAACTTAGTAATGATGTTTCTCCACACGAAATTCATTACATCCCGGTCGGTAATTCTCTCCAATGGCTCGGCCTCGACCCACTTAGTGAAGTAGTCAACGGCCACAATGATAAATTTCTTCCGAGAGAAGCTCTTTGGGAATGACCTGAGAATGTCCAAGCCCCATCTTGCGAAAGGCAGGGGGGTCGAGATGGGTTTGAGCTGGGTGGGAGGCCTTTTGCTGATCGGCCCGAACCGTTGGCATTTGTGGCAATGCTTAATAAGTTCGGTCGCGTCAGTCTGCATAGTTGGCCAGAAGAAACCGGCTCGCAACGCTTTCGAAGCCGTTGCCCGAGCCCCTATATGGCCCCCACACTCTCCGAAGTGAATTTCCTTCAGCAAGTACTTCCCTTCGATCGGATCGACACATTTAAGGTATGGGTGGACATACCCCTTCTTGTATAGCTCACCGCCGACCAATGTGAACCACTCGGCCCTCTTCTCCACTTTCTTCGCCTCCTTCGGGTCGCTCGGAAGTTCCATGTCCTTCAAATAAGCCAACAGTGGCTTCATCCACTCGGGACTGCGATCGAGGACCAGCACAGTAGCGGTCCGATCGATGCTCCTAAACGGCAACAGCTCCCACTTAACGACCCTTGGTCGGTCGCTGAGCGAAGAGCTGGCCAGTCGAGCCAATGCATCCGCTTGCTGATTCTCCGACCGAGGGATCTGCTCAATCTCGAAGTGTTCGAGCTTTTGAGTGAGCCCTCGCACTTTGTCCCTATACTCGGCCATGTGGTCCTTCGCCTCGAACTTATCGTTTATCTGATTCACCACTATAGCCGAGTCGGAGAATGCCTTCACATCTGTGGCCCCTGCCGCCAGACAAATCTGTATCCCTGCTACGAGGGCCTCATACTCTGCCTCGTTGTTGGTCGCCTCGAAGCCGAAGCGGAGCGCGTATTCCATCCTCTCCCCACCTGGGAGTATGACGATCATACCAGCTCCGCTTCAGCTGAATTCGACGAGCCGTCCACATACAACGTCCATTGCTCCTTCATTGGCCCCTCGGGCTCGTTGAAAGCGGCTTCGACTACGAAGTCGGACAATGCCTGCCCCGCGAGGCGGCGTCTCGGCTCGTATTCGATGCCATGGCTTTTCAGCTCGCATGCCCATCGAGGCAGCCTTCCATTTCCGTCGAGGTGGTTCAATATCTTCTCTAGTGGATAATTCGTTCGGACAATAACTTTGTGGCTCTGAAAGTAAGGTCGGAGACGACGGCTCGTTATGAGCAAGGCCAGAGCGAGTTTCTCGAGCGGAGGGTATCGCAGCTCGGCCCCCGCGAGGGCATGACTCACGTAGTACACAGGGCTCTGGACCTTTTCTCTCTCCACAACCAACACGGCTCCGACCGCTTGTTCATTTGCTGACAAGTACAAGTATAGATCCTCCTTCTCTCGAGGCACGGATATCTTTGGGATATTGACAAGGTATTGCTTCAACTCCTGGAATGACTTCTCGGCCTGCTCATCCCATTCGAAATTCTTCTTCTTTCTGAGAGCGGCGAAGAACGGGAGGCATCGGTCGGCCGACTTCGCAATGAAGCGTCCGAGGGCTGCTACGCACCCCGTTAACCGTTGCACATCCTTAACGTTCTTTGGAGAAGGCATGTCCACAATAGCCTTGATCTTCTCAGGGTTCGCATCGATACCCCTTTGGCTCACAAGGAACCCGAGACACTTCCCTGTCGTCACCCCAAAGGCACACTTCTTCGGGTTCAGCTTCATCCCGTACTTCCTCAGCGTCTCAAACGTCTCTCGCAAATCTCTGCAGTGATCGCCGGTTCGGACACTCTTCACAATCAAATCATCAACATATGCTTCCATGTTCCTACCAATCTGTTCCTTGAACAATTGGTTCACCAACCTTTGGAACGTGGCTCCAGCATTTTTCAGTCCGAACGGCATCACTCGGTACATGTACACCCCGAGCGGTGTGATAAACGCCGTTTTGGCTCGGTCCTCCTCGGCCATCGGGACCTGATGGTATCCCGCATAGGCATCCATGAAGCTGAGGAGCTCATGCCCCGAAGTGGAATCCACCAGCTGATCCATCCGAGGCAGCGGCTGACCATCATTCGGGCAAGCCTTGTTCAGGTTAGTGAAGTCGACGCACATTCTCCACGACCCGTTCGGCTTCTTCACCAACACCACATTGGAAAGCCAAACCGGGTATGTGCATTTCTCGATATATCGAGCCCCGAGCAATCGGTCAACTTCTTCCTTAATCGCACTCGCTCGCTCCGAGCCGAAATGCCTCTGCTTCTGATGAACAGGCTTCTTCGATGGATCGGCGTTCAACTTGTGAGTGATGACCGAAGGGTCGAGCCCCGGCATCTCCTCGACAGCGAACGCAAATACATCTTTAAACTCTCTTAGTAGGGACACGAGAGGGGCCTTGACTTCAGGATCGAGGGCCTTGCCAACTCGAACCGTACGGTCGGCTCTTTCCTCTTCCAGTGCCACGTCCTCCGTCTCCTCAAATGGTTGGATGGGTCCTTCGAGGCCATGCCTCGCATCAATCGTCTCAACACATAGATTTTCAGCCACGGCCGTCGCCGGGCTCTCTTCCTTCTTTCTCTTCTTGGTGGGGGGTTCGCTCTCCTCGAGCGCTTCACTGGGGTTTACCATGGGAGGCCTTAGTCCAGCGTGATAACATTCGCGAGCGACCTTCTGATCCGCTCGGACGATCGCCGCTCGGCCATCATCGGTGACGTATAACATCAGCAGACCCAAAGGAAACACCAGTCCTGCAATATCATTTAGTAGCGGTCGCCCCACCACAATGTTGTAAGCACACGGTATGTCGATGATGACAAACTCCACGTGGGCTCGTCTCATGTCAGCTCCTTCGCCAATAGCTCCTGGGAGGCGAATGGTCCCCATCGGGTAGATGGTTTGCCCTCCGAAGGCAACTATTGGCTCGCGAAGGGGCGTGATGTCCTTCGCCGTATACTTCAACTTTCGGAGACACTCAAAAGTCATGATGTCCACCGACGAGCCCGTGTCCACCAAGGACCTCCTCACTTGCTTGTTCGCCACCTGCATGGTGATTACCACTGGATCATCATGTGGTGACCGAACGTTCTTCACATCTGATTGCTTAATTGTCATGGTTGGGATTTTGATTTCAGGAAGCACCGTCGCGACCGAGTTGACGAAGAGCCTCCAGTTGGTCTTTCGACCACGACGGCTCGGTCCTCCGCTAGCGAAACCTCCCGAAATAGTATTGATAACACCAGGGCTCCGAGCCCTGGCTCCATTTCCTGCCTGGCCGCCACCACGAGCGCCTCTTTGATTGTTCTGCTTGTACCGGTCCCTTTGGCCCCTCAGGCGCTTCAGGTATCGGTTGAGCAGTCCATTGTCAGCTAGTTTGTCGAGCGCCTCCTCGAGGTCTTTGCAGCTCGCTGTGGCATGGCCATTCTCCATATGATACTCGCAAAATGCTCCCATATTCCTCCGATCGTCCTGTGTCATGGGTCGAGGAGCCCTTAACTGGTCTGACTCCTTGATCGCCATAAACACAGTCCTGAGCGAAGTGTTGAACCGGTATGGCTTCTTGTTGTGCACTGGGGGTCCGAGTCGATCCTGGGGTCGGACCCGAGAGGCTGACGGCTCACCATATCCCGACCGGTTCACGAGGGCAGCATTAATGTGAGCGGCCGCTCGCTTGTACGCTTGCTCAAGTGTTTTGGCCTCTCGGTTTACCAGGTCGTATTTACACTTCCCCTCGTTCATGCCATGCACCAGTGCACTTACACCCATCTCATCAGTTAGGTTGGCAATGTGCGTGGCAGTGGACCTGAACCTCTGGATATAATCGTCGAGGGACTCCTTGTCTCCCTGCTTTACCGCTGACAGGTGGATCGGCGTTTTCTTCCTCGTCTTACTGGTCACGAAGTGGCCAGTAAACTTCTTCCTCAGCCCAGACCACGAACAGATGCTACCCGGTGGCAACTTATCGAACCACCGTTGCGCAATCCCGGTCAGCGTGGTCGGGAACAGCCGGCAAATAGTCGCCTCGTCTTCGGTCATATACCCAATGTTGTGCATATAAGAAGAAATATGGTCGAACGGGTCCTCGACCCCGTTGTACTCAGTCATTTTGGGCTTCTTAACCCCAGGCACCCTCTCGGCCTCCAATATCCATCTCGCGAAGGGCGAGTCAGCAGTGAACGTTCTCTTGGTTCGATGCGACCTGTGGGAGTGGTGCTTCGAACTGGCCTCGCTTTCCGAAGCAGACTCCGACTCGTCACTCGAACTATCCGAGTCGATTTGTCGGGTCGCGCTTCTGGAAGGCTTGGACCCATGTGACTTCCGACGGGGAGAGTGCGACCTCCTTGCACTTCCCCGAGGTCGCTCCTCGTGGGTCTTGGCTCGCCCTCGAGGGGCCTCCTCCTCGACCAAGATCCCTTTGCCTTTGTCTCTCGCACCGACCTCCTGGTGCTTCCTTCGCGAGGCCTGGGTCGCCTCTATCTCCTCTCTCCTTCGCTTGAGGGTGTTTATGGTATCTCTTAACTCTGTTCTGGGGGGATGATGATTGTCATAGATCGCTTTGATCTTTTGGACGGCCGCCGCCGTTCGTTGTGAAGGTGTCTTCCGAGGCCCGCGCTTGTGCTTGCTCGGTGTGGGTACCACCTCGACAGCAGGCGCTACAACCTGAGCGGCCATGCGCTTCTCAAGCTCGGCCATGCGCTCGCTCATTTGGTTTTGCCTCTCGGCCTGCTCCTTCAGCTTGGCTCGGGCGTCAACCAGCTCCTTCATCATAGCGATCTCCTGGGGGCGTGCCCTGCTTTCCATTACTTCTTCCTCATACTCATCATAGTTCTCTTCGGGAAGAGGTTGCGCCTCTCCTCGGGGCGCTGACCGCTCGTCCTCGAGCGTCCTTGACGGGCCCTCGCCGGGGGCGCCAGGACGCGAGGGGGTAGGGTCAGCGGGCCCTAGGATCGGATTCTCGCTCGCAACAGCTCCTCTCGACCGTGCGGGTCGGCCTCTCGGTGCCATCTCTTCGCGATTCCTTCCCGGCTCGGGTACTCTCGATCGGCTAGTCTTGCGAACTGTCCCCACAGACGGCGCCACTTGTTGAACGTGAGTTCTTCGAAGGACAGTTGCTCGGCTCGCCTCGGGATGTACCTGCACAAAGGGAGCCCGGTTTTCACCAGGCGTCGCCCCTCCGACGATCAAGTCAGTGAGGGGTCTCGGAAGAGGGTGGCAAATAAGACAAAGAGAGCCTTTATTGCACGAATTAAGAGAATAATCAGAGAATAGAATGTCAGAATTTTGGGAATGTGTGTAAGAACCTGATTTTGATGGGTCATAAAGGGGGTATTTATAGTGAGAGAGGGGGACCTAGGAATAATCCTAGGTTTCCCCACTCCATCTTGACCCTTTATTCCCCTTCCATCAAAGGGCTGTCCTTGAAAGAGGCTTTTTTGCATGACATGGGCTTTACTAAGGTTTACTTTTACGAAGGGCTATGGCCCAACCACAAAGTGGTACCAACAATTTTCTTGAACGATATATATATATATATTTTTAAAATATATATTTATACTCTAGCTAATTGTAATTATTTGTTACTAATTTAATTACACCGAAAAATAGATACTATGAAACTCATCAAATTCACAAGAAAATTATATTTTTAATTTTTTTAGTTTGTATGAAGTTTTGATTTAATAAAGTAACTAATATAGTACAAAGAAATGCATTAATTTAGCTAGAGGTCCCCAAAGTGGAACAATGTTCAAACCTTGGGTACCCAAAATGGAATTACTCAAACCTTGGGTACCCAAAGTGGAATTTGTCCAAACCTTGGGTAACCAAAATGAAAATTTTCCTACTTATAATTATCATCAGCATGACTAAATTATGACCTTTGAATAAAATTTTGTGACAACTTTGAACATATTAGCGATGTTCAAAGTGATCAATTCATACATATTTGATATTTCTACAAGTAGTATTGGTGACTACTCTACATCGATGTGACAGTAACCAATAATATAAATTTTGGCAATCCAATGTATATAACATTTATCGTTATGCAATCTTACTTTTTGACAAATCACAATTTTTAATCGACACTCTATTATAGGAGTAATAATTTTTCGCACCCTACAATGAGGCGTGCCAATTTAAAAAGGTATGGATTCGGAAATGAATGCAGTGATCAGAGTGTTGTATATAATTTGACCCGCCAAACAATTTAAAGTTTGTTTTCTTTATCACTTTTGATAATCCATTTCGAACTTTTACTACGCCTCGTTTAATTTGTATCTGAGCATCAATATTGGATAGATCGGGAGGTATAATTAAATAGACAGTCATAAAATGGGCGGGCAGGGGAAAGAATTTGCTCACAAATGTACGTGATCTCTTTAAAGTTACAAGAATTTCCTCGAAGAACACCAAGAACAGTCAACACTATCTATGTCCTCGTAAGAGTACATAGTGTTGGGAATTGAATGAAGACTTCAATTAATCTTATTTATGTGTTCCATTGCTCAATTCTTAGGCTCACCAGTATAGTCAATTTGCAGTATATATAGACGAGGGACTAACAACAAGCTAAATCAACAAAGTTTTGCCACAAATTAAATCATGTCTGTTGGAGGTAAGTCCATTGTCTGTCAGTTTAAGTTATTTTTGAGATACTATGGTTGTGTAGGAACTAAAAATTCGTTAATATGTCGGAAATAAATAAATGAATTATTTTGAGTTAATATCAAATTTAACTCAATTTTAATTAGTTTTCCCCAACCAATGAAATATGGGTTGATTCAGTTTCTAAATTAGGTATTCGGGTTCCGATCCAGGTAAAAGAACAAGTTTTATTGAGTACACAGTAGATGATCAATCGGTGTTCTATTGAGTTTCATCACTTGGAAAAACGGCTTCTTTAGAGGCATTTTGATTTTAATGATGATAAATATACAGCGTTTGTGTTTTGTAATGTTTATCAACAATTTTTTTTATCAACAGTATAATTGAAAATGTACTATGTACGTATTGCAGCAAATGAGACTACGTTCATCAAAGTTCGTCCAGCCGGTTACGCAGACAAGAGTGATGTATGTGTTTGGGATGGGAAAGGGCATACAAAGATTAGACGGATTTACATTTCGTTTGAACCAAACTGGGATAAAATTGCTCGTATAATGTCATTGCAATATGAATATGTCGAAGATGGGATTTCGAAGCTCACACCCGTGTACGGCGGCCAACATAAAGGATCGAAATTCGAAACCGTATGTTTTTTCTTCTAGAATAATTGTTTCGTTCACTAGCTATCGCATCACAATGTCACGTTAAATATGTTTTTTTGGTACAAAGGAGCAGCTAATGCTGCGGGGGTGGGGGTATGAGGATTTGAACCCGGGACAACCCCCAGGCAGGTTGAGTCCTATCCACTAGGCTAACCTTGATCCTCACGTTAAATATGTATGTACTACTCGATACATATTCGATCTATTTTGCGTCGAGGGTCTGTAGAAGTACCATGGTCCAGTCTAGTGCAAACCTGGTTTCGAGTCCCACATGGAACTCTTTATGGCGCAAACAAAATAGAATGAAAAGTAGCCGTAGCATGTGATTCACTTTTCCGTACTAGATGTGCTGTAGGATTAGGTGAGCTCATGTGGCTTCTTAAATAGGTTTTAAATGCTTTTGTCATTTTGTACAAATCATGCTAGGTTAGATGATGTCTCTCCATATAAAAGGAGGGGTAAGTTGTTCATGAAGTGTGACAGAAAAATTGGAAGAGAAATACAATTCCGGCTGCGGCAATTGCACAGCATTCACAAATTCTCAAAGTATTGCAAACACTCTGTTTTATAAATTTCATTTGACAATCTGGTGACTAGGATGGCGCAAATGTATGAAACTCAACATGGTATCAGAGCCTTGTGCTCCTGATTACCAGAGTTGTCATACCCAATTTGTTGTAAGTTAATCTTCACTTACTTCGGTTTTAATTTCTTCTTGTAGCAGTATTAATCCAGAGAGAAAGCATAGAACTTTCGTGAGAGAAAGCATATAACTTTCTCAATTCTTTGCTTGTTTGAGTAAAATAGCAATAGCTTTGTTTGTGAAGCAACAAAACACAGATTTTTGTTGCAGTTGTGTGGAAAAGATTGAATCTTTGGTATTGTAGAATTGTTGTGAGGAAAGATTGAATCTTTGGTAGTGTTGTTGGGAGAATCTGAAGTGTTAGGAGTAAAGTTGAAAAACTTCGTACGCTAATCAGCGTTTATAAGTGAGTTTTGTCTAAAATGGCAACTGGAGAAGGACTTGAGTTGAATATGAATGGGAATCGTGGTGGCACAGATGAGGAGTCAGACTGCAACTTTGCAGGCATGATTCTAAGTTGTAATGTTCACTCTTCTAAGGGGGAGTGGATCATAGATTCTGGGGCTTCTGACCACATGGTCGCTAACCCTGAAATGTTGGAGAACTTGTGTGAAATTCAGAGCAAGCCTAAAGTTAACCTACCAAATGGTAAGACAGCCTATGTCACTCATAGAGGGCAATTGACCCTCACTGGTGGTTTAAAACTCAGAAATGTTCTTTATGTGCCTGAGTTTAGACAAAACTTGATGTCTGTGCAAAAATTTGAAAGAGACAATAACTGTATTGTGACTTTCTGTGGCACTCACTGCAATGTGCAGGATTGTGTTTCACATGAAATCAAAGAGTTAGGAAGAGTTCACAGTGGTCTTTACTATCTTAACCAAAGCTACAAAAAGACCAACAACCAAATCACCAAACCAGAAGATCACAAGCCAAGTCATAAGCCTTTAGCCAACTATTTTCATATGTACAATGACATTTCTGTTATGAATGCAAAACATATTGCTTCTTCTTACAACTTGTGGCATAATCGACTTGGTCATGCTCCTTTGAGCAAAATAAAACACATCCCTGTTTTAAACTTGAAGGTCACTGATGTTCCTGACCAAATTTGCTTATCATGTCTTATGGCCAAACATACCAAATCACCTTACCCCACTAGTATGACCACTGTGGCTCAACCATTTGACTTGATACATATAGACATTTGGGGCGCATACTGTTGGAGCAGTGTCCTCCGACAATAGTGCATTGATTAATAAATCTCAATTATGGAATAAGGGATCAGTTTATAAGCTAAACTAATCAGTTGATCAACGTAAATCAATAACGATTGGCCGTCTAGGGTTTGACGTTATTGTCGTCGTAAGACGGCGGAGATCGACTGATCCCTATCGGTCATACCTATATAGGATAACGTGATGAACTCCTGTCAGCCAGTTAATAGTTAACTGCAATGTGTTTAGTATCAGGCCGAAGAGTTTATTATATTGTTAATTATATGATAATTAATAATAAATAAAGCGACTGATAAAATAGAAATTTTATCAGTATATAAATTACTAAATTCGAGATTAGTAATTATACGGGTATTATTGTGATTTGTCAGGCGTGACAAATTTAGCTAGAATTAATTACAAAAGTTGTAATTATTAGCTAAAATATGATTAGAAATAATTATTATATCAATATATAATAGTTAATTGTAACTTAATTAGTTAAGTTATGAAATGACTAAATTGACCTTTCTATACCTTAAAGGTTGGTTAATTTAAGTGGGGGCAAATTAGTAAATTTGATTTACTAATTTAACCCACCACTATATATAGTCTAATCCATGTTTAGACTAAGACTACTAATCATTTTTCACACAAACAATACACACAAAATTAAAAGAAGAAAAACATCATCTTCTTTCTCTTCAAAGGTGGTCAACTTCTTCACCATAGCCACCAAGCTTTTTGAGCTTTGCATGTAGCTCAAAAACACATCTAAACACAAAACTACTTCACCCTAATTGATCCTAATTGTTAGGGATTAGGGGTAGCTTGTTTTTGGAGTAAACCGAGTTATTACTAGTACATATAATTCGGTTTTCTCGTGAATCCTTTGGTACGTACCGTAGGAGATTAGAGGAGCTCAAGAATCGAAGTTTGGAAGGAGGATCATCCTTGTTAAGCAGCTCAAGACACTCCTTAGTAAAGGAGAGCACAACCTAGAGCCAAAACAAGGTATACGATCTTTAAACTCGGTTTTTAGTTGTTTTTAACAACATGCAAATCGATCCTCACCTAAGGTTCAACTTAATATAGCTATTAAATATTGTTTAGAGTGTCTAAACCACCTTAGGTTCTAACAATTGGTATCAGAGCATTTGGTCTTATTGCATGTTAAAACCGAGTTGGTTAATTAGGTGAATTATCGACTTAATTAATTTTAATGATAAAATGGTTTTGTCACTGGGTTTTTTCGACATGCATGGCTTCTACTTGTCTTCAAGGAGTTTGGGACGAAATTGTAGGAATTTTGGAAATTTTTAGCTATTTTTCCATGAATTTTCGGTTTAAATCACATAATTAGCTTAATTATCGAATTAAGTGTTAATTAGATTATTCGCATGTATAAAATTATGTGAAAATTAAGAGGACTAAAATTTCCAGTAATAAAATTCACCATAGCATTGGTTCGAATTTTTCCAAAATTAAAAGTTAATTTTGGATTTTTTATCGTTATTAAGAGTTAATAATGATTAACTTGGAAATTGTTTTCTTAATTGAATTAAAACATGAAAATTCTGGGTTTTTTGCTCATGCATGTGCTACTGGCCGTATGATTTTTTGGCTAAAGAATATGATTTTTCTAATTAAATTCATAATTGTTATGATTAATTAGAGTAAATTAGTGATTTATGGCACTTTTCGAGCAAAAAGAGGGCTAAAACGAATCCATCAAACTAATTGAATCGACTTTAGTGGGACTAAAGGTTGATAAACTAAAAAGTTTAGTTGTTGGTTTGGTTCCAAAAGTGTTTTGGTTGATTCATGATTTTAACTGTTAAAATCGTTTTCCAAATTAGCCGTTGTCTGATTTTTGTTAGTCGGTAAATGTGATTTATCGAGGTCAAATGTATAAGTGTTATACGTTTGACCAAAATCCGAGTATAGTATGGCCAAGATATCTCGTAGGACCGGTACTGTACCGTAATGTAAGGACGGTATCGGTGGGTTTGTAATTAATTGCGATCTCGTATCGCCTAATTGTAATATTTATTTTTCTATTTTTAGAAAGGAAATGTATAATAGGCTTTTACATGTAATTTTTTGGAGCTTTTACAAACCTTGGCGTGGAGTCAAAGATTGCATTTGAAGACGAGAAGCCGATGAAGACTAGTTAGGACTAGTTTAGGTTTCTTTTAGGCGAGATAGGGCCATACTAGTACTCGTGATCGATTTATTAGTTTAATCGTATCTTGCATGCTTGGTTTATTGCATTTATCCGCCGACGTAGTGGATAGGGTATAAACTAAAATTTGCGCACGCGTTTTAGTCGTTAAAAATTGTCGACGATTCGCTAAATATTTAGTTCACTTAATTAAACGCGATAGACAATATAAAACGACTAGATCTCCTAAAACCAAAATCAAACGTAATATCGAGAGCTAGCTTTTCCAAATCCGACACCTATACAACCTTGTTCATTAGGAACCACACTCACCCTCTCGTGAGGTGGGACCTTTTTACCTTGGGGAGTAGGATTGTAAATGTTACAACGCGTTAGATTTGGTTGATCTCGACGAATTGGGCATAAGGGTTATGTAAATTCGAGGCTAGGGGACAAATATTCGAGAAATTTGTCAACCGAGAGTTCTAAAGAGTTAGAATCAGCCAAGAGTTGGCTCACCCGAGTGTTATAAATTAGGGAAAAAGCTAAAGACGCCCTCTCGCGTGCCCGAAATTTATAAATACGACGGATCTCGGAATCAGTTATATAATTAAGGGAGATCAATTATATAAACGAAATTCACGTTTTATGAATAAAATGTGAAATAAAATAATGCGATAAAATCTAACCAAATTTTATTTCCAAATTGTAGAATCCTAAATTGCAATGGCAAATCCAAATGCAAACCCAGTTCTACCGAGTATCACGAAAGACTCATGGCTTCGTGCCTTCATGGAGAAGAACTCCTTGAAGGACGACGGGAGCAACTTCCCAGAATGGGAATTGAGTCTACGATTAGCCGCTAAAAGCGACGGAAAGGAGCGGTTTCTCATTGAACCACCACCTGCGACGCCAGGGCCAAACGCAACGATGGCCGAGCGTCAAGCGTACGAGTTGTACGAGCAGGAATCAACCGCGATCAAAAATGTTTTGATCTATGCCATCGGCCCAAAGTTACAGCGCCGGATGATTTATTCCTCCTCATACCAAATATTCGTCAAGTTAACGAATATGTATTCGCAAAAGCCGCGAATATTGCAATACGATGCCGCCAGTCGATTTTTTGAGGCACGGTTAAGCAAGGGACAGCCGGTTGGCCCCCACGTGCTCAAAATGATCGAATACGTAGAGACGTTAGAGCGACTGGGATGCCCGATTTCTGATCAAATCGCGGTAGATCGTATACTACACTCGCTCCATGATGAGTTCAACAATTTCAGGGTGAACTTCAACATGAACGATTTGAGGAAAAACCTCAATGAAATTCATGCTCTGCTTGTCCAAGCAGAAAAAGACATGGGAGCAAGTGGGAGTACTAGCGGAAAACGAGATGTTTTAGCGCTCAATGTGAGGAAGGAAGGTGGCAAGTTCAAAAATCGAGGCAAAAAGGGGAAGAAACCCGTGCAAGGAAAGGGCAAGGGCAAAGGAAAAGCGCCGGTAAACGCAAAGACCAAGCCGCCCAAAAGCACGAACCCTGATCAGAGGTGCTTCCATTGTGACGGTGTAGGTCATTGGAAGCGCAACTGCCCCAAATACCTAGAGGAGAAGAAAGCTTCAGGTATCTACACTATAGACATAAACTTTGCTAGTTCCACGTCGTGGGTATTAGATACTGGATGTGGATCTCATCTCTGTAATCATTTGCAGGGGCTGCAGGAGGTGCGAGCGCTAGCAAGGGGTGAAGTAGACCTACGCGTTGGAAATGGAGCAAGGATAGCTGCTATTTCCGTAGGAACATATGTTTTGTCGTTAGCGTCAGGGTTAGAGTTGCATTTGTATAATTGTTATTATGTACCAACCCTGAGCAAAAACATAATATCTGTATCTATGTTAGACGCGGAAGGTTTTCGTTTTGAAATTAAAAACAAATGTTGTTCCTTCTCGCACAATGATATGGTCTATGGAATAGCCCAATCAATTAACGGAATATATGTTTTAGACTTAACCACCGATGTCTATCATGTAGAAAATAAAAAGCTCAAAACAGGTGATCCTGAGTTGTCGTATCTCTGGCATTGTCGTTTAGGTCATATAAACGAAAAACGCATTAAGAGACTAGTATCCAATGGAGTGCTCAAATCACTTGATTACGAATCATTTGATAAATGCGAATCTTGCCTGTTAGGTAAGATGACACGAAATCCTTTTTCGGGAAAAGGAATTCGAGCTAGTGAGCTATTGGAACTAATACATTCAGATGTATGTGGTCCAATGAGCATCACAGCCAGAGGTGGTTACAACTATTTCGTCACGTTCACAGATGATTTTAGTAGATATGGATACATCTACTTAATCAGAAACAAAGACGAAGTCCTTCGAAAATTCATAGAATTTCAGAGGGAAGTTGAAAACCAACTTGATAGGAAGATCAAAACCTTGCGATCTGATCGTGGAGGTGAATATCTGAATAACGAATTCAATTATCACCTGAGAGATTGTGGTATAGTATCACAATTAACACCTCCTGGAACACCACAGTTGAATGGTGTTGCTGAAAGGAGAAATAGAACCCTATTAGATATGGTTCGATCGATGATGAGTCAGGCTGAGCTTCCTGATTCATTTTGGGGTTTCGCTCTACAATCCGTCGTTTTCCTGCTGAACAGGAGTCCGACAAAATCAGCTCCAAAGACACCATATGAGATATGGAAAGGAAAAGTTCCTGACTTGTCTTTCATAAAGGTTTGGGGCTGTGAAGCTTATGTTAAGAACCGGTCTGACAATAAGCTAGCACCCAGATCTGAGAAATGCCTATTTGTAGGTTATCCTTTAGTAACGCGAGGATATTACTTCTACAATCGCCAGGAGAACAAAGTGTTTGTGTCTCGTGATGCTGTCTTTCTAGAAAAAGAGTTTATTTCTAGAAGACAGAGTGGGAGAAATTTTGAACTTCGGGAAGTTTAGGAGCCACAAACAGAGGACGAAAATCAGGATGTTTTACGAGAAAACAGCCCTGAAACGTCTAATACAGTGGTTCCAGCCTCCGTTCGTAGAAGGTCAGGGAGAGTAAGTCACCCACCTGAGAGATACTTAGGTATTGTCGAAGACGATGATAAATACTTAATGTTACTTTTAGAAAGTGACGAGCCCGCAACCTACAACGCAGCCATTACAGGTCCAAATTCTGCAAAATGGCTGGAGGCGATGAAATCTGAAATGGATTCCATGTACGAAAACCAAGTATGGGACTTGGTAGATGTGCCAGTAGGAACAAAAGTTCTGAAATGCAAGTGGATCTATAAGATCAAAGTCGGCATGGATGGAAACAAGGACGTTTTCAAAGCTCGACTGGTGGCGAAAGGTTTCACGCAAATTCATGGTATTCACTATGATGAAACATTTGCACCAGTTGCGATGCTTAGATCCGTTCGGATAATCTTAGCGATTGCTGCGTTTCATGATTATGAAATATGGCAGATGGATGTCAAAACCGCCTTCCTGAACGGGTTCCTGGAAGAGGAAGTGTATATGACACAGCCAGAGGGTTTTGTCAATCCACGCAATTCTGAGAAAGTTTGCAAGCTTAAAAGGTCCATTTATGGACTTAAGCAAGCATCCAGGAGCTGGAATCATCGGTTTGATCATGTAATAAAACAAAATGGTTTCACTCGCAGTGTTGAGGAACCATGTTTGTACATGAAGTTTAGTGGGAGCAAGGTAACGTTCCTAGTCCTGTATGTGGATGACATACTTCTCATCGGAAATGATATTACGACCCTTAACTCAGTTAAAGGATGGTTAGGAAATCATTTTCAGATGAAGGACATAGGACAAGCGCAACGCATCTTAGGCATCCGAATCTATAGAGATAGATCAAAACGGATGTTGGCATTAAGTCAAGAAGCTTATATGGATAAGATTCTTGAAAGATTCAATATGGAGAAATCCAAGAGAGGATATCTGCCAATGGGTCACGGAATAGTTCTAAGTAAGTCTCAATGTCCGTCTGAGCCCGCGGATATTGAACGCATGAGTAAGATCCCATACGCTTCCGCAGTTGGATCAGTCATGTATGCTATGATGTGTACGCGGCCTGATGTCTCGTATGCTTTGAGCATGACGAGCAGGTATCAGGCTAATCCCGGTGAAAGTCACTGGATAGCTGTAAAGAATATCCTAAAGTACTTGAGAAGAACTAAGGACAAATTCTTAGTGTTTGGAGGAGATACTGAGCTACGTGTAAAAGGTTACACAGATGCTAGTTTCCAAACTGATCGAGATGATATGAAATCTCAATCCGGCTATGTTTTTACTCTGAACGGTGGAGCGATCTGTTGGAAAAGTTCCAAACAATCTGTCACAGCGGATTCTACAACGGAGGCAGAGTACATTGCGGCTTCAGAAGCTGCAAAAGAAGCAGTATGGATCAAGCAGTTTCTAGAAGGGCTGAAGGTTGTTCCGTCAGCAGCAGATCCTATCACTGTCTATTGCGACAACAGTGGAGCAATTGTTCAGGCTAAAGAGCCTAAGTCTAGTAACAGGTCTAGACATGTACTCAGGAAGTTTCACGTAATACGAGATTTTGTGGAACGAGGAGATATTTTGGTTTGTAAGGTCGGGACAGATGATAATGTCGCCGATCCTTTGACTAAGCCGATGACACAGGCTAAGCACAACAGTCATGTAACGTCCATGTGATTGAGACGCATGACTGATTGGCTGTAGGTTATGTGATATGTAATAGTTAGATCCTTGTATATTAACTTTTTACATATAAAGTTTTTATCGTTTAAATTTATTCAGTTTTGTATATTCTGAATAAATATATATTCTGTTAAACTCCTATAGGTCGCAGAGACAATTTGAGCCCTATTAAGTGAACAGGAATAGCAGAAAAATTTAGTCCCTAGTCACAATGTGAGGTGACGACTCTAAGTGACTAGAGTGTAAGTCGATTAGGATGACTGGTTCAAAAGTCATAGGGTCATGGGATGACCGGTCGTTTACACAGGCAGACTGTGAGACACTCTGTCGGACTTGACCACCTACAGATTCCTATTGCTGGGTCGAAGCTAGGAACACTGTATTATTCCATTGAGTCGATTCTTTTGACCTGAAACTATTTATCAGAGTTTGTGCAATAAATAGTGACTTTGATTTATGTCCTAAGTCGTGCCGTAAAAGGAGGCTATAAGGACATATTTTGGGTCACTGTAAGTTGTATGGAACAATGAGAGTAGAGTGAAGGGATTGTCCGCCCACGTCAGGGTTAATATCTTTAGGCCACTCGAGGAGTAGCAACTGGAAATGCGTGGCCACGCTCGGAAGTAATCTAAGGTAGATTTTTCCGGTCAGACAGTTGCGCTCTCGATCGAGAAAACCACTTTCCGATTCACATCGAGTGCAAGAGCGACCTGAAAGACATCTTGCATTAAGTGGGAGATATATAGGGCAAGAGTATCGATCATGCACATACTTGTCTCGGACAAGTGGGAGATTGTTGGAGCAGTGTCCTCCGACAATAGTGCATTGATTAATAAATCTCAATTATGGAATAAGGGATCAGTTTATAAGCTAAACTAATCAGTTGATCAACGTAAATCAATAACGATTGGCCGTCTAGGGTTTGACGTTATTGTCGTCGTAAGACGGCGGAGATCGACTGATCCCTATCGGTCATACCTATATAGGATAACGTGATGAACTCCTGTCAGCCAGTTAATAGTTAACTGCAATGTGTTTAGTATCAGGCCGAAGAGTTTATTATATTGTTAATTATATGATAATTAATAATAAATAAAGCGACTGATAAAATAGAAATTTTATCAGTATATAAATTACTAAATTCGAGATTAGTAATTATACGGGTATTATTGTGATTTGTCAGGCGTGACAAATTTAGCTAGAATTAATTACAAAAGTTGTAATTATTAGCTAAAATATGATTAGAAATAATTATTATATCAATATATAATAGTTAATTGTAACTTAATTAGTTAAGTTATGAAATGACTAAATTGACCTTTCTATACCTTAAAGGTTGGTTAATTTAAGTGGGGGCAAATTAGTAAATTTGATTTACTAATTTAACCCACCACTATATATAGTCTAATCCATGTTTAGACTAAGACTACTAATCATTTTTCACACAAACAATACACACAAAATTAAAAGAAGAAAAACATCATCTTCTTTCTCTTCAAAGGTGGTCAACTTCTTCACCATAGCCACCAAGCTTTTTGAGCTTTGCATGTAGCTCAAAAACACATCTAAACACAAAACTACTTCACCCTAATTGATCCTAATTGTTAGGGATTAGGGGTAGCTTGTTTTTGGAGTAAACCGAGTTATTACTAGTACATAATAATTCGGTTTTCTCGTGAATCCTTTGGTACGTACCGTAGGAGATTAGAGGAGCTCAAGAATCGAAGTTTGGAAGGAGGATCATCCTTGTTAAGCAGCTCAAGACACTCCTTAGTAAAGGAGAGCACAACCTAGAGCCAAAACAAGGTATACGATCTTTAAACTCGGTTTTTAGTTGTTTTTAACAACATGCAAATCGATCCTCACCTAAGGTTCAACTTAATATAGCTATTAAATGTTGTTTAGAGTGTCTAAACCACCTTAGGTTCTAACACATACAGGGTTGCCTACAAAGGAAAATACAGGTATTTTATGACAATTGTGGATGATCTGTCAAGGGGAACATGGGTGTATCTGTTGGAACATAAGTCTGATGCCTTTGAAACTCTTACGAACTTCTGTGAATATGTTGAAAACCAGTTCAAAAACAGGGTTAAGGTCATAAGATCAGATAATGCCCTGGAATTTGATGATTATAAGTGCATTGAATACTTTAACAGCAAAGGTATGATCCACCAAACATCCATAGCTGATAGACAACAACAAAATGGTGTAGTGGAAAGAAAACATAGACATGTACTTGAAATCAGTAGAGCATTGAGGTTTCATGCTGGATTGCCTCTTGGGTATTGGGGAGATTGTGTGATGACTGCTGCTTACCTAGTGAATAGATTACCATCATCTGTTAACAAGCACAAAACTCCCTATGAAATCATATATGGCAAGGTACCTAGCTATGAGAACTTGAGGTCTTTTGGTTGTCTTGCAATGGCATACAATCCGGATAGAAACAAAGACAAGTTTCAACCCAGGGGCATCCCATGTGTGTTTTTAGGTTATCCAACTGTGCAAAAGGGCTACAAAGTCCAGGACTTAGCTACTAAAAGGAGATTTGTCACCAGAGATGTGACATTCCATGAGAATGTTTTTCCATTTCAGAAATCAATAAGGAAGGTGTTCATGAATCCTATACCTCCTCAACTCAGTCAG
Organism: Spergularia bocconei; assembly: GCA_963457585.1. Taxonomy (NCBI): domain Eukaryota; kingdom Viridiplantae; phylum Streptophyta; class Magnoliopsida; order Caryophyllales; family Caryophyllaceae; genus Spergularia; species Spergularia bocconei. Next base: position 19,822,613 of record OY734946.1, on the reverse strand, counting down.
GAATTGGCTGACATACCAATCTTTGAAAGTCAACAGGAGACTGATATGAATGAGAATAGCACAGGAAATGAAAATGAGACAGGAAATGAGGATGGGACAGGAAATGTGAATGACAACTGTCCTCTCACTGATACAGGTGAGGGGGAGCACAGTGAAAACCTCCTAAGAAGATCAGAAAGAGAAAGGAAACCTCCTGCCTGGCTGAGTGACTTTGTAACAAACTTCAAAGGAGGAAATAGTAAAGATAACACACCCAAAGTTGTGCCTGTGGCAGAAACAGAAATAGACTCAGTTTTTGCCAACATGGTGAAGCAAATATCTGAGCATCAAGAACCATACTTTTTCAATGAAGCAGTGAAAAGTGAGAAGTGGGTTGCTGCTATGAACAAAGAGCTAGATGCTCTTGAACTCAATGATACATGGGAAGTGACGGAGTTGCCTCCAGGTAGAAAAGCCATAGGGTGCAGGTGGTTGTACAAGATAAAGTTCAAACCTGATGGATCTCTGGAAAGATACAAAGCAAGACTAGTCATACAGGGTTGTAGACAAAGAGAAGGGATTGATTACACTGAAACTTTTGCACCAGTTGCCAAAATGACAACTGTGAGAGCTTTGCTTGCAACAGCATCCATGCTGCGATGGAAAACCTGTCAAATGGATGTCACAAATGCATTCTTACATGGTGAGTTGAAGGAAGAAGTGTATATGCAGATGCCAAAAGGTTACACTGGAATTGGAAGCAGGATAACGGTTGGATCACATTCATCTAGTTCAAATCAGAAAGTGTGTAGGTTGGTGAAATCCCTGTATGGACTAAAACAAGCACCAAGACAGTGGTTTGCTAAATTGTCAAGTGCCTTGGTTAGGTTTGGGTATAAACCATCAAATTCTGATCCATCATTGTTCATCAAAACTCAGGGAAGTAGCATTACAACCATATTGGTGTATGTGGATGACATGGTGGTAGCTGGCAATGATCATTCTGAGATTGAAAAGATAAAGAATATGCTCAATGGTGAATTTCATATGAAGGATTTGGGAGAATTGTCCTATTTTTTGGGTTTGGAAATAGCTCATACTCATCAAGGCATCTTTGTCTCTCAAAAGAAATACATCATTGATATGCTATTGGAGTTTGGTGTAGAAAAAGAAATACCTCTCAAAATTCCTCTAGATGCCAATGAGAAGCTTGAGCCAGACAAGGGGACTCCTCTTCCATGTCCTGACCTGTATAGGAGGTTGATAGGCAAGCTCATATACTTAACCATCTCAAGGCCTGATATATCATTCTCTGTGCAACTTCTAAGCCAATTTATGCAAAATCCGACTTCTGCTCACTGGCAAGCAGCAAAAAGGGTGCTGAGGTACCTAAAAGGATCTCCTAGTCAAGGCATATTGCTCGCAAATTCCTCTGCAGCTAAGCTCACTGCTTACTGTGACTCGGATTGGGCTTCTTGTCCCTATTCAAGGAGATCAACTACAGGTTTCTGCATTTTACTTGGTGATTCACCAATCTCATGGAAATCAAAGAAGCAAGGGGTAGTAGCTCGGTCATCAGCCGAGGCTGAGTACAGAGCCATGGCTCTTACTACTTGTGAGATTACCTGGATACTATCCCTTCTCAAGGAGCTTGGACTTAAAAACCTGAATTCTGATGTTCTCAAGTGTGATAATCAAGCAGCCTTATCTATTGCCGCTAACCCTGTCCTACATGAAAGGACAAAGCGCATTGAAATTGATTGCCATTTCATCAGGGACAAGGTGTCTCAGGGGACTGTCATTCCTACTCATGTTCCATCTCACCAACAAGTGGCAGATGTCCTCACCAAAACTCTACCTGTGTCGCAGCACAGGCGACTACTGGGCAAAATGGGAGTTCAGGAGCTCCCTCACCTTCATTTCGAGGGGGAGTGTAGAAGTACCATGGTCCAGTCTAGTGCAAACCTGGTTTCGAGTCCCACATGGAACTCTTTATGGCGCAAACAAAATAGAATGAAAAGTAGCCGTAGCATGTGATTCACTTTTCTGTACTAGATGTGCTGTAGGATTAGGTGAGCTCATGTGGCTTCTTAAATAGGTTTTAAATGCTTTTGTCATTTTGTACAAATCATGCTAGGTTAGATGATGTCTCTCCATATAAAAGGAGGGGTAAGTTGTTCATGAAGTGTGACAGAAAAATTGGAAGAGAAATACAATTCCGGCTGCGGCAATTGCACAGCATTCACAAATTCTCAAAGTATTGCAAACACTCTGTTTTATAAATTTCATTTGACAATCTGGTGACTAGGATGGCGCAAATGTATGAAACTCAACAGGGTCATGCGCCTGTCTCTTTTTTTTGGGTGCTGTTGTTACCAATTGAATTGATATGAATCTAATTAACCCAATGTGCGTATCCAAATGATAGATAACATTCAGCAGTTCAAAAGAGTACATTACTGGGTTAACTGGCACGTGCGGCTACGACAACCGCAGCTACAGGTTTATCACATCTTTGACAATCGAAACAAATCTAAACAAGTATGAACCGTTTGGAAGTACTAGGCCAGAAAAAGCCCAGAATTTTAGCTTTCGATTCGGGCCTGGTGATCATTTTGGTGGTTTTTATGGCTCTTTTGGGGACCGTGGACACCTCTCGTCAATTGGTGTTTATATCAAGCACTAGACCCGAACCCGGCATTCCTGTAATCGGGATATAGCACCAAGATTATGGGTCTGTATCTTTAGTTTGTTTTGGTTCAATTTATGTAATAGAATAGACGAATAGTGATGTACTCATGCAGTCATGCTTGTCACGAAAAGACGTAACTCTGCTTTTATGGCTTTATCAAATTACCTTTGGAGACTTGACTTTTGATGATCTTTTAACGGTGGCAAAAACGTCACAAGTTATAAATCGAATTTTGAGCCACGAACTTCACACGAAGAAAATTGCTAGTGTAATAATGTTTGTGTGAGAAGAGTAAGATCGAAGATGAGCAGTAGCTTGTAGAAAAAGATCGAAGAAAATGTCATTGTATTAACCCAGAATTCATCAAATAAAAGAGTACAGTACAAGTATTTGCCTTGGTATTTGTAGGAGGTTGCAGTGGCGGACCCAAGATTTTTGGAGTGGGGGTGCACAAAATCGATATCCAACGAATGGTATGGAAATTTAAAATTGTGGGCGTAAAATGTCAATTAATCATCTAAAATAAAGAACATGAACTCATTATATTTAGCATAAATTGTCTACGGTTTGAATCCAAACTAGACCTAAACTCAAATATTTTGGTTACTTCATTGAAAAAAGGTAAAAAAAATCAATTAATTGTTGTTGGCAAGGCTCGAATTTGACTCATTTCCCCACAAACTCACCTGCCTAACCATTGTTCCAACCTTTCATATATGAATGTTAGAGGAGAGATTAAATAAACATACTCATTCTCCCAGATTAATGGGGGTGCACCTGTCCCCCTGTGCACCCCTTGGGTCCGCCAGTGGGAGGTTGGTCCTAATAACCAACTCCAGCTCAGCGTAACTGAATTCTTAGTTACCTATATACAGTACTCTACAGTCTACATTGTGAAAGGAGGAGAAATTCTAAGGTCTTTGCCCTAGACATCCTCTTGTGAAAGGAGACGAACGGACAATGCTTCCTATACACCATTTAATGAATCATGTATCGTGAACAGTATGAAACTAATTTCAATATGCAAGTGGAGAGATTAGATGGTGGCATTACTAACCAAACCCCAACTCAAGTGAAGCATGATAGGTCTATCAGTTGGTCTGGGTTGGGCGGACTTCCATCGGCTATTGCACCCAACCGTACGGCAGGATTCACCCATGGTCAGCACGACTCCATGGCTGCGGTGCAGTACAGTGGGCTCAACGCAGCCGGTGTCGAATGTGCATGGGTCCTTGCTTGGCATGCAACCCCCCTTAACTCTTCAGCTCCATACAGGGTATGTATGTACTCAATATATTTATTTCTACGAAATTTAGATGATAAAATGTGGTAAAAGATAAATATACGCAGAAGATCGATATGGTATCACAACTCGCAAACCTTAAAAAAAAGGATCATATTGAACTTGACAACTTGACCACCTAATTATAAAAGAGTGTGGTTCATGGTCGTATCTGTTTTCCTATCTTGTGGAACTCAATCTTCGACTTAATTAAACAAAAATAGTATCGTATTCCTTGTGATTTATTTATGTTGTCTTTCCGTCGCAAGCAGGTTTACATTGTCTGCGGGGCTAAGGTTGAGATTGATGCTATGAGTTTTGATCAAATCCGTTCAAATCTTGAGGTTTCTCCTACTCGAAACAACTTCACTGACCATGCTACCAAGACCAATCTCATCGCGACAATAGTTGATATGACCTCTGTTGATTGGGCAGTGTACTTGACATGCATGTTTGTGTGTTGTATAGTATATGTCAGAGTCGTCATGGGCCAATGTCGGCCCCCTCATGGAAGACTAGCTCACAAACAGGTGGGATTCCATCCTAAAACCATTTGGCAATAGGAGGAATAACCCACCACCTTATAAACTAGTCCCCAGTCTTCTATTTCTCCAATGTGGGATATTATCACACAACTCACATGTAGGTCGTTGTCACTCCAATAATATATATACAACTTACAATTGTCCGTCCATCCGGTCCCACTACTTCTACAACAACCTTGTTATGTTATTACAATTGAATAAACAAATTGTAACCCTCGATAAATTAAATCACTATGTTAAAACGTTAAAACGTATTAGTGATATTCGAGGTCATCGATTTATTAGCTATGCAGCTATATATATGCACGCAAGTGCAGTGCAATATAATGTGCAATATATTCTAGTTTTTGCATTGGTTTAATTTTATTGAATTCATAAGCATTAACATCCTGCAAAAACAGAGGGAGTAGTGTATAACATACGTGAAGGATCTTTGAGTAGGAATTTGAGGTTTCAGGGGACTTATATCTTCCTAACTTGATATAGTCGATTAGAGATGATTTTCGGATTACCCTTGAAAATGTGTTGATTCAGGCTGCCTAGGAGGCTAAGGATGAACCCGACTTTCGGGTTGTATCTCTTCACATTGTCAAAAACCTCGCAAGTAAACGAAATCTTAGCCTCAGAAGAAAATTGATAGTGTAATACTTGTGAAAGGAGACGGACAGTGCTACCTATACACAATATACACACTTTGGATGAATGATCATGTGTATGAATAAACTAATTTCAATATACATGTAACTTTCTAGGGCAATAATCATTAGAATCTTGGCTTTGATCTATACACTTTCCTTTGATCCTTAGTTCTTGCTATGGACGTCAGAGATGTTTCCATTTGGTCATCAAGGTTTGATGTGTCGAGAGACAGTTTATCTTGGACGAATGCATCCAAGTCGAAACCACTCCCACTTGTTGCATCTTCGACCTCAACAGATAGTTGATCCTCCTTGGCCGTCTCTGCCGTGCTTTCTGATGAATCCTGTGTCTTTCTGAATGATTCCTGCTCGAAATTTAAGAGCTTCTTTATGCTGTCAAGTGCTGGATCAAGGATGTCCATTAACCCCATCACCCAGGATGCATCATCCACGACTTCTGTTCGCTGTCATTTAGTTCAAATGTCATGATAATGTCACAAATTGTTCAGGCCTGATTTACTGACTATTAGGTTATGTGGCCTCATAAACTATTTTTACTGATCAACTATCACATACTCCCTCCATTCATTTCCAAGCTTCCTGTATTCCTTTTAGGGGAATTCATTACCAAGCTTCATGTTTCCTATTTTGGTAACTTTTCAGCCAATCAGAGGCTTCCTAAGTGCTAAATGTCCCTTTCCCACTTGGTTTTAATAGTTTTTAATCCATTTCTAAAACTTTGTGCAAAAGCAAACAGGAAGATTGGAAATGAATGGAGGGAGTATATACATAATGCGGTCATCACTAAGTTTTGGTTGGTTAAGGCCAAATTTCAAGCCGGCTACTAACCTGTTGGAAATAAAGGTCACGGATTTCTTCAGCGCGTACAGAATTCCCTTGATCTTCCTCTAAATTCGCCCATGTCATCCATGTAACATAGCTTTGAGAATTTATGTTTAGTGAGGATCTGAATAATCTTCTAGCTGCTGACAGATTGCCTACTCTTTGTTCCAGAACACCCCAAGCCTGAAATACATTACCCAATAGATATATATTTTTAACAAATGCTTCTGTATGTCATGACATAACATCAAACAGGCCATTCAATAGGATATAGCAACGAGCATTTACACTACAAACAGTGCATATATTTATTCAGGTGATTTCAGATTCACTGGGAACAAGAAATGTTTTAGACATTGTTTTTGATTCAGTCACAAGATTGGTTTTACGGCATTTCAAGAGGGACATTCTTGATCAGCTGATCGTAGACTAGCCAACACGAAAGAAGACCAAGTTGGATTACCAACAGTTTAAGTTGGTCATTACCTGAAGGCACCGAGCTGCACTTTCAGTAGTTGCATTAATCGCCAGAGCTTTTTGGTACAGTTCTCTTGCTGTTGCTAAGTTACCTTCCTTCCACTCCATCCAACCCCAAGCCTAAATGTGAAATACAAACATTCAATTTGATCCTTTTATGCTAAAAACAAACTGTAAACCACAACTCGTTTCCTAGAATTTGCCTCAGTCCAACTCCAACATATTGACAAAGAGTGCAGAGAATGAGTTTCTTACAATCCATACAGGCTGGTGTCGAGGATCTAATTCTGATGCACGCCTAAACAGAACCCTCGAAACATTTGCTGTCGAGTGTTTATACTCCAGCAAAGCCAGAGATTGGAGAAGAACAGGATCCCTTGGATTCACAAGATGACCTATCTTTAGAAGTTTTCTTGCTGAATCAACCCACCCAAGATTAGCTTCAAATACTCCCCACACATGCCAGGCAAACCTGTTTTTGGGGCTCGCCTGGACTGCTTTCTGCAAAATGTCAATAATTTTGGCTTCAAATCAATAGACTAGGCCAACAAGGCAACATTTCTGAACACTAATGCAGCTTCAGATGTATCACAGACCTCAAAAAGACGCCTTGCAGCTCGATTATTTTCCTGCTGCATTTCTAACTGTGCCCAGGCCTGTTCCAGAAGATAACTTTACTCAAATCCGCAATCAGCAAAAATTTAAAAAGAAGACAGAAACAAAAAGATTGCAGCAACTTACGAGCCAACTAGCACAACTTTTCGGGTTAGACTTGGTGGCTTGCCTGAACAAGTACCTGGCCTGCTCATACCGGTTAGCCTTGGCTTCGAGTAAGGCAAGAGTCTGGTATACATATTCATTTCCGCCACAATACTTAATACCTTTGCCTAGCAAATTCCTCGCTTTCTGAATATTACCTTGTTTTAGCTCCAACACAGCCCACCCATGCCAGGCTGCAATGTGCCTCTTATCAGCAACTGTCGCTGCATCAAACAACTCCCTCGCCTTCCTCACATTTCCCATCTCGTTCTCGAGCACAGCCCAGCACTGCACGCGCCATGATCACAACACGATTAAGCTCACATTTCCTTGCTTTATGAAGATGTTTAATCACTGCTAGTCCAGCAAAAATATACCTGCCAAATGTAAGCATTTTCGCCCTGCGTTGCCTGTGAGCCTTTCTCATAAACAGCTCTTGCTTCCGCTACTCTTGATTGCTTCCTTAGTACCTTTCCTAGTCCTACATACGGCCTCCCGTCTTCCGGCCAATAATATATACACTTCAAACAACAACAAAATCACACACCATTAGTCCATTACACTTACACTACCACTCATGTTCAGTAGTATTTACCAATTTACTACATTAGCAAAGGAAGCGGGTCTCAAATATACGCAAGTCTTACCCCTATTATCGTTTTTGGCGAATTTATTATTTAAATAAAAGTCATGGTTCTTTCAATAATGTACAAAAACCATTATTATTATCCAAGTTTTGTTTACAATATTATCGACTCTTAGTAAAGGCGTTACCTCTTGTAGTAATTCTTCAGCTTGACGATACTGAAAATTCCTAGTGAAAATCTTAGCACGATACAAAGCCAAGTCTAAATTAACCTTCAAAGGCTGTTCCACAACAGCAACTTCCCCTGTTTCGCCTCGGCCGGGTTCGAATATCGGCATCTTCTTAGCAAACTTCTCCAAACTCCTATCCAACGCAGACTTCCCTTCACTCTCCTCCTCATCCTCCTCGGCATCGCTGTCACTACCACTATCATCGGCAACGTCAGTTTCCTCATCTCGGCCGTCGGATTGGATCACCGGGCGGCGAACGAGGAGGTCCTCGAGATTCTCTCTCCTCGGAACGACGTCGCTTGCGGTGGTGCCGACGTTGTTGGTGTTGGAGGCGGAGGGGGAGGGGGTGGTGTAGGGAGGTAGAGTGAGCTGCGAAGGAGGGGATTGGAGGGACTTAATGGGGATTAAGCGGGGTCTTGAGGGGTATAATTGGGAATTCAGGTTGTGAGAAGGAGTGAAGAGAGAGGTTGTGGTGGTTGTTGCGGTGGCGGTTGTGGTGGCGGAAGACGGTGGCGATTGAAAAAGCTGCATTTTCTCTCTCCTCTGTTTTTTTTTTTTTTTTGGAGAGGAATTTTTGAAGTGGAGATTTAACGGATAAAACTGTATAAGGCGGGAGCCAACGACGTGGCCCTTCCAAAGCCAATGGCTTACTCCGTATGTATTTATAGAATGACTATAATGCCCTTTCTGTATTTATATGCAAGAAGGCGTACGTCTCGGAGCAAAAGAGGGGTGTATCGGTCGAACATTGAGCTTGATCAGACCAAAATCGATATTAACAAATGAGGGTTGTAAAATGGAAAGCAAGATTTTGGTTTGGTTCGAGTTTGGACCGATTATATTGGGTGTAATTCGTATTACACCGAATTCAGACAAATTAGTAATTTTAAATTTCTTCTCCCAAATATTGACTTTGTTCACCAAACATGAAATAACACACAGTGCTCTACGCAAGAGTTGAGGTTTGCATTCAGTAGATGTATTCGAGGGTAAAATGGTAAAAGAGGTGCTAATATGACAGGAGAGAAAATGGGAGCATCAGATATCCAGCTGAAGCACTAGATTTTTATGACACGTGGAAGATATTTGTTGGTGGAATATCACACTTTAATCTTTAACCCCATGCTGCCCTAATCTTCTGAGTTCTGACTCCCAAATGCTGGGCCTGGCAAATTACAGTATTCTACACCAATAATAATACACCAGGACTTCAAAGGTAGATCGACACTTAGGAATGAATGGAATTAAAACTGAACATCGAATTCGAGTCAATTTAGTTCAATCACATTGTCGCATGAAAGCAGTAACACTTACGAGAAACCATCACGTATTACACGACTACATGCATTCATCCGTTTCCCTTACTCGTGCATTCCTAGTTGCGTCTCACTAACCTTGCTGAAACGGGAGTTGGAGTTCTGACATTGTATAAACAATTCCACTGCCTGGTTGCTGAACTTCCAAGTACTAAGATCAGGAAACCGGATGGAGCTGATTGAACTGTATGATCTGCAGAAGATTCGGCATTTCAAGATCTGATGCAACATTGCAACCCACGGAATTGGAGAATGGCCTTTCTATATCAGGAACTGAACACTAAGGAATCAACTCATGTCCATCACATGAATTGCTTTAAAAATTCAGTCGCCACAAGTCTACCCCGCGTGTTTACTGATAGTTTCAGTTCACCGATCTCCTTATCAATATCCTGCAATGGAGTAAAATAAAATATCAAAAAGTTGGATGCTAGCAAGGTTGGCACCGTATTTTCAATTTTTATGACTGTCTCAACTCTCAAGTTATTGTCACTCAAAAGGGACTTAGACACAAAGCGGGGGATTGAGATACAGGAATATAATACAGAAACCTGTTGGCTTAAATCTGATAAGAGTCCTCATTAAAGCAGTGAATATAATCACGGAGAAAAGGATGATTGAAGCCACTAATCCGTAGAACGTCAAGACTCCAAATGCGTGCAAGCTTGGCACAGCATTCTGGTCAGTTATGTCAATTTTGAAACCACTCAGACACTTCAGCCTACCATCTAGTCAGCACAGAAACAAGCTTATGAGCAAGTAATTCTTCCAAGGCTTGTAACTAACTTAGTAAATCAAGTTTTCTTTATCTATAAAACCATGTTTAATTAAGTTCTGAGAAAGGAACACAATGGTATCAGTCAAGGGCTGGAAAGGAATCAACTTTAACCACAAATCCTTCAAAATGTTCCAAATTCTCAATATTCTTCTCAATAGCGTACTTAAATTTCTGTGTTTTTAATTTCCTATTCTTTGCAAGTTCATCTCATCACCATGAATCCTTCAAACTGTTTTAACATTCTACTTCTGCTATACTTGTGAAGTAATTCCATCATCCATGGGATCTCTTTGCTATGAAAAGGAGTCCATGAGTCTCTAGAACATATCTCATATCTGGGTCTAAGACTAACCAAACAAGTAATATATGAAGCACCACTTAATGTAATCAGAATATAATGTACAAAATGGGGGAAAAAGAAAAGAAAAGAAAGCAGCAGCATGCATGAAAGTTGCTATAATAACCTTGTCAATAGCACATGCTCAAAAGCTTATGGATTTAATTGTTCAAGAAACACGCTGTTGGCAGTGTAAACACAGAACATAGCACCAAAGCATGATACTAAAAAGGGAACTACACTGAAAAATAAAAAGGGGAAAGAACCCTTGCCTCCATAAACTGAACAATAAAATCTATAAGCCTCTGTTTTTGCATCTCCTCACAGTGAAAGTTGGTGATGAGAAAGCTGATGTCGTAGCCCTGTTAAGAGAAATGCCCAAATGCATCATGTTATGTCACAATGCAAACATTGAACCATCAATTTGTTATCAAGACACGTTAGAAACAAAATACCGACACATGAGTGTTATTCATTGCCATTCAGAGTCAGTGATACACTACTGATTCTGGAAGACATCTCCACAAGTACTCATTATAACATGTGTGAACTTACATGATGGAATAATTATAAGGCGAAGTAATGAGTACCTGAACAGGCTTTCTTCGTAGGACCTGAAATGCTTCAGCCCTCATTGACAAAAATCTTAGGAACTTCTTGGTTAATATATTTTCAAGTTCATCTGCTTGTTTTACCTGTAAATAATAAATCCATGAAGCCTGGGCATTGCAAAACCTTCGAGACAAGCACATATGACACAAATTAAGAGCCATGAATAGGTTACCTTGAGGCTAATCCGCAAAGAATTTATCGAAGTTTCTATCAAGCATTTCTCAGCCTCGTTCCGACAAATCAAAATCTGCAGATGACATATGAAGGACTTGGTAATATTAAAGAATGCAGTGAATAGTTATTTAAGACCATCAGATATATGTAAGGGTGGAGATCCTCTAAAAATTATGAAAGTAACTCTACCACATAATTTTCTTATAATGGTAAACTGAACTATTCATTCTTTTTTCATTGTATTTGAAAAATGCACAGCTATTTCTTTTAACCCTTTACATTAAGCTCCTACATTACTTCGACACGACAATCCAAGGCATGTCAAATATAACATGGTGGACGGGTGGTAGAGTGTCGGGACTCTTCAATTCCAAAACTTGTTGCTACACAAGTACGATCAAAGGTGTGTCTTGACCAATATTATAGTCACCAATCCTACTCTTGTTAAGTATCGATACAGTTGTGTTAAACACATAAGAACCCCCCCTCCCCAGGAAAAGAAAAAAAAAAAAAAAAAAAAGTTTCAAACTTTCAATTTCTAAGTACTCCGTATGAACTAACAAGAAACACAGCATAGGAAAATTTGCATATCTGAATTTCCTATGCAGTTTTCCATTTTTCTTTTGAAACCAAAATTCAGCTTCTGGACGCCAGAGAAAACTTATTTTTCACTATTTATTGAGAAGGTTCATAATAACGTTAACAATTTGAATGTTATCGCATTGGCTTCAATTTTCCCAAGTGTGGACTGAGTAGATAATTATTAAATGGTGAGAATTTTTTAAATCGTTATTTCTTGCTCACACCATGAAGATGTCAGCTATACCTTGATAGAATCATAGTTGTCCACCAAATGACGGATTCTTCGTCGTTCCATAGTTAACCCACCAAATGACGGATTCTTCGTCTTTCCTTGCTGCAACATGGCTCGAGGAAAGCAATATAGCTCTATAACCCCATTTCAAATTTCTTAAATGCTTTCAGAACGCTCTTTGAAATTTGAGGATCAGACAAGAGCCTTTGTGAGTAAAGATTCTTGGTCTTAATGAGTGCTACTCTTTGAAACATTAACATCGTTTGCTGAGTTACTACTTCTAAAGAGAAGCACTCCATCAAGACTAAGAAGGCTGTACTCACAAAATGAGTTTTTCAGGACTCTTTCCTGGCCTTCAAATTTGAAAAGCATTCAGAAAGCATGAGCATTTTCAAGTAGGTTACTCCTCTTTCATCAAAGCCATTTGACTGCAACAAAGGACGAAGAAGAGCCCATAAGTTGGTGGCATAACTATTGCTTTGCCGCCACACTTATGCAAGCTTGCTTTCAAGTTACTGTCATGTCGTGCCGTCATCTAATTCTTCATGCTGTGAGCAGAGTTTGAACCAATACTACAACATTTAAGAGAAACAGGCTACAAAAATCTACCAGAGGTAGAAGTTCGTGAAGGTTCAAAATAATCGTTGCTTGTTCAGAAGGCAAGATAAGAGGTCTCGGACTTGTATGTATTGGAATGTAGGTAATTATTTTCACATTGTGTAGTTCAAGAAGAGAAAGATTAAATTGGATGTTGACATGCCTGAGCTGGCAAATTTTTCCAACAACAATCCGGAGCTCAAACACGTAGTTTTCGGTCTAGTAAATGGAGACCGTCTGCTGTACTTGAGCCTCCAATTAAGTGGTTGTTTAATTGTTAGGATAATTCTCATATTGCTTCTTTTGCCTTTAGATAATTGAGCATTCTTCTGTTTGGCTCTAGATAACTAATTTCAGAGAGGCAGAATACCCTATTGATTGTATTTTGTTAGTTTGGACTTGATGCAGAAGACATTAGGACATTAGGTGCAGAAGGATATCAAGAAGGATTTCCAAGCAAGATGTGAGGATCTAAAACTGAAACAGGGTTGGCAATCCTTAACAAACAGAAACCTCATGGAGACTCCATTAATCCTTTATCTAGTTTTAGGGTACATATATGAGTAACAGAAGAATTTCGTCCTTCTGGAGCTTTATAATTAGCCTTGGTGAGAGTTTTATAAAGAATTTCGTATCAGCTGGAGCTTTGTGAGAGTTTGACTGTCAAAGTAGTACTTTTGACATCCAACAAACCTGGCTAATTGCAGGTTTCAAAATATGCTACATGGACAAATGAAGTACTTTATCTAGAGCCTAGACGAATCGCTACCTCCAAATTGGCCAAAAGGCCAGTTAGGATGTTGTATGCATTACTACTAACCCTGACGCGAACAGTGATAGCAGTAAACACATCATAGAATATTTGCATCTCTACTTACATAAGCAACAGCCATGAAATGACGAAATTCTGAAGACTACACCTATTCTACAATAGCAAATGCAAAAAAAATAGATGGGGAAGACAAGACGAGAGAATGAGTATTCACGTTGCAAAACAAAGAAAAAGATGATATGGCTTACAGAACGTAGACAATCTTCTTACAGGATTTAGTAGAAGCTCGGGGCTACTCCTGAAAAGCAGAAAGGGAAACATAAGAACAACTTTCATTCAAGCTCTCTAAAATTAAGTAGAACCTGGAAAGGAATATTGAATATAGCGCAATGCTCTCCAAGTGAGAAAATTACATAATCCCACAGACCAGCGTACACCCAACAGGAAACTTGTGGACTCATAACTCCAAGCTCAATGCTTACTCTAAAAGAAATGACTAAAACTACTAGTGAAAAAAAAGATCTAAAAAGATCCGACATCGTAAGTTCCTTAATGTCTAGAAACAAGATATTAAGACTTTTATGTTCTGGAAATCGTACAACAAAACTGCAGCAGGATCACTTACTTCATTTCCACCTCTGGTTTATTATGTCTCTCCACTTCTTGACATGGAAAGTTCTGTAAGATACATGAAAGCTCGGTAAACTAAAACTTAAAAAGGAGTACATCAGAAAACAAATAGCAGACACAAACACCCAGTGTGAGAACCAAAGACTTTACCTGCAGACACATAGCAGCCTCCAGAGTGTTCCTTATGCAAGTCAGATACAGGCGCATAGTGGTTGCCTGTCATCAAACATTTAACCAGGAGTTCAACACTACAGTCGTAGCTAAATAGAAAATAGATAAGTCCCCAACTACGAATCAATAAACACACACACACACACACACACACACACACACACACACACACACACACACACACCTATCATTATCTGATGGAAGCCAATTAAAACACACGTCTCTTGGACAACGAAAAATTATTCTATTGCCACAGAACAGCAAATGAAATTGTGCCAGAAAGTGATACAATGAAGATATGAACTAAGAGATACAAAATCAAAGAATTTTAAACAAAAATGATCAATTTCTTCAGGGCATCTCATTAAAATTCTCCACCCCACCGCCGATTGCATTCAATTGAGTGATTACAAACAGCATTAACAAAACTGCACTACGGTCACAATACAACTCCACTAGGAACACATTCATACATCATCAGAATCACTGCCACAATGCCTCCAAAGAGGCTTTGGCGCGCACACAGCATTTCCCTGCAACTATAAGAGTCTCTTTCCAATTGTTGACACTTGACACTCAAATATGTAATCAAATACTACAATGCTCATAAACTTCATGATTCTCTAACCTATCTACAATTTACACACTCCCCCAGGAAGACCCATCAGCATCTTCCGGAACCATGGCAACGAAACCACAGTAGCAACAAGATCACAATCCAGTCGGTTTCCAAAAAACTAATCACAGACCATGTTAATCCCTTAACAAGTACAACATCAACAACATTCATCCTTACCTTATCAATTGCCGTGAACATTTTGCAACAATTTCCAAACACAAAACCCCAATATACCAAACACAAATTCCACTTCCAATACGATCGAGGTAGTCGAAAACTTCGATCTAATCCTTTGCTTCCAAAAGGCGTATATCTTTTTTTTCCAATCAAATTATTTAAGAAAGCTTATCTTGTCATTATCATTATTATTATAGCTTAAAGAAGAAGACTTGGTAAAACATCCACCATCATCATCAAGTCGTCTACCACTACCAATTAAAATAATAAAAATGTAGGATACAATTACACTCAACCAAATTAAACCACCCCCACAAATAAACACCCACATGCCAAATAATTTGGGAATGTTTCATTTCTCCCTTATTTAACATTATCAATAATAACAGTTACATCATGTAATAATAATAATAATAATTAATATTATAATTCCAAATAAAACATTCAAATTATAATGAAAACGTAAAATTCACTCAAGCCCCACTTAAATTCTCTAACTACAGACACTAATTATGGTAAAAGAAATTAACTAAAATAACTAATTAAAAGTAAAAAAGGGAAAATATTTACCATGGCAGATGAGTGATTATGAAGGTTATGATCTGGGAAATTCTGCAGAAATCTGAAGTTGGGTTTTTGAATTTTGGAAATAGTAATTCAGTGATATTGTGGAGAAGTGTGAGTCGTAAAGAGGAAGAAAATGGTGAAAAAATGGGATTTTACGATGAAGAAAGAATTTTGTCGAAAAAGAAAAAAAAAAAGGAAGGTGAAAATAACTGAAAAAAAATCCGACCTACCGGATTCGAACCAGTGACCTAAGGATATCTGCAACCTACTACAGTCCTCCGCTCTACCAACTGAGCTAAGGTCGGTTTGTTGATTGGTTTACTATGTTTGTAGTACAGAATTACGCGTGGTGCCCGTCAAATAGAAGTGTATCCAAGAAGTATGTGTAGTTGTATCATTTACATCTTTTATCTCATGCGGACTTACGGAGTAATCATGTAGCCATGTTGGAGTCGCAATAAGGTTTATATATTATACACGATGCGTCTATACTTTGATACGGAGTACATAGTAACGTCCTACCCCAAACTAAACGTAGCAATTATGCGAATATGCATACAATCCACTTCAGTACAGATACAGATACTACTCCAAAACTTGAGACAGCATAGAAGAGTATTGAATTTACTGCCAGTCTCGCTACCCGTTGGTCAACGAATGGACGACAAGAATCCATGAACCCGTAGACATTGTAGAGGAGACAGTTCCTTTCACCCGTCTACCGTCTGAACTGAGTGAACTCTGCAGCATTGACCTCGAGTCTTGTACAAGTCATTGCCATTTTACAATTTGAATTAACAGCATACACTCCGAGCAACTAGATCAGCGAAGAATAATAGCCGAAATTTCACTGTATATGTAGACTAGACTGCCCCGTTCCATTCCTTCTGAAAAGGTTCATAGCAAATTCCCGATGAACAATTTCTTCCAAAAACAGTGAATAACAGCTCAGGGTGCAGCGATAGTTGCTATACTACAGCTAGTTCCAGGTCGTCCAGGACTCCGGGTGAAACTTAAAATTCAGACTCTCATACCACACAAGTATAACAACTGCCAGTCGAATGCCAGCACTTCGATCATGGGCTGAAGAGTTAATCTAAGTTAACAAACATATCTAAGCACAAGACAAACAACAGCTTCAACCTTATTAGAAAGTAAATATCAGCAAAAGCAATTGCGGCCAAATTTTCATCTATTTATATTGAAATCTAGATCGCCAGGTAGCTGGTGGCCTGGCGTCAAAGCCTTTCCATCAGTGTCTGGCAAAGTTTTACAAAGATGTCAATCTGACATACATCTCCAACGTCACATTTATTCTTGCAGATTAGACTTTAGATAATGAGAAAAAGAATGATTACCTAGCTTCCACCCCATTGCCTTTTTCTTGATGGCCTCTGTCCTGTAGACTTGGGTGTTTCAACTATTTCAACCACCTGAGGCTTCGGATCAGAGTTACTGTCCTTTTTCTCAAGTATCGGCCCCTTAAAGCGCTCCCTTCTCTTCTCCATCTTCGCCATTGTTGCAAGAATCCGACTCTCATCATATACACGGCTATCATTCTGATTTACCAATTTCTGACCACGTCTCAACCTTCCTTTTACATTGTCCTTTTCAGCCAAACCGCCAGGAACAAACTTACTTGCCTTGACAACCTTTGTACTGGGTTCTTCTGTTGGGATTTGACCCTCTTCGAGATCAGAGTCATTGCAATGACTAGATGACACACTCTGTGATGCTTCAACTTTCTGAGCTTTATTTACAGCCGTCTCAGGACAAGATGCAGCAACTTCTTGTTGCTTCTTCAGGTGCTTCTGGAACCTCTGATCAGTGTGTAAATGAGCATCGTTTTTTGGGGCACTTCCAGATTTTGAGACATTTCCACTTGACTGCAAATTCCACCACAGCGCCAAAAGAAACAAAAACATGTCACAATGTCAGGTATGATTATCCCCTAAGGCTCTACAAGCGAAATAGGGAACTCTAATATAAGAACAGGAAAACAAGGATAAGGTACAGGCAATGCTCCTATAGACATAGATGTTTGCAAGACTGAACGACAAATGAATAGTGTGGGTGATTCAATCAGGCCCTCATAACCTGCCCTGCGTGATTCATAGTTTGTAAATTATGTAGAACGTGAACTTGTCAAAAAAAAAAAATTATGTAGAACGTGAACTTGTCAAAAAAAAAAAAAAAAAAAAATTATGTAAAACGTGAAAGTTAAGGGTTGTTCACTAAGCAACACTCAGAAACACACACAAGAACATGAATTTATCAAAATAACTGTGGTTCAACAACAACCAAGCCTTAGTCCTGAAATCATTCCGCCTCAACGAAAGGAAAACCCCTTATAATACCCATTGTAGCAAGACGGATGAAGTCCATACTTTTCGCTTGAAAAAAAAAAAAAACTCCAGAAAACATTAAGGAGACTCTTTTAGTTGTCCAAAGACCCACAGAAGCTTGTCTCAGCCGTGGCAGTACAGAAAAATTTGCATAAAGTATTAAAGCATACCACGAAAAGAAAAGAGGAATGCATAGGAGAAGGCAGGGGGGTGGGGGGGGGAATGAAGACAGTCACCACAGCAACACGACAGAACAATAATTCAAACACATAAACACACACACTTAGATAAACAATGGTGCATCAGAGTCATAATCATAATTTCCACCTCGAGCTGGTAGACAAAAGCAGAAGAGGATTGAAATATTGCTAGAAATATAAATCCCTAATCCAACTTGTGTAATGTAAAATTCCAGCCCATTTCCACATGAAACCTTTAATAGCAACCCTGCCAGATTTTTAAAATGGTTTCTCATCGCAGTAAACAAAAGAGGCGCTGAAACTTCACACACTTCAGACTAAACCTATGATCAGAAAATCAGTCACCCACAAGTTTTCTGTAGACAGGAACATGCAAGAACATTTTTCAGATAGAATCCAACCGCCACCAATCTCATTAATGTATTACATGCTTCAGAGTTCAGACTTTGCAGAGTGTAGCTAATAAAGGCACCCATAAACCACAGGCAAAAAATAGATTTCGGGCAAAATAAAAAAGATGTAAACAGGTGGTACTTTTAGCCTATTCCATCTTTTCTCAGACTTGACCTATTATAATTTCACATTATTATAGGTCAATCAATATTCCTTGGAAACAAATCCAATCCTTCTCCTGTTAACGAACAAGTAGCTAATGTGACCAATATATAGCCCACATAACCACAGTCCACAGCATCATAAACTTGAAAGATAATAGACCAACCCATAATGCAAGAGCAAAAGGCAATCCCAAATGACTTCAATGGTTCTATACCACCATCTCCCCCCCCCCCAGGGGAAAAAGAAAAGGGTAAAAACGATAGCACATCGCATAACGCAGGCAGCCTACCCTACCCGGCCAACCAACTCAATCAGGGCTCATTACCACAATCACACTGGAAAGAAATGAAAACAAAAAATGCACCACATAAGAAAAGAATTGTGCAAAAGCAGCCACACCATTCCATCTTAATAATCAACCTGCTAAAATTGAATTCTTCAACATCTTACTCAAGATACTCAAGTACAGCTTTCTAACAGTAGTTTTCATGCCAGAGTAACAAGACAAATTTGGCTATTGATTGAAACCTACCAGACCTAGACCAAGACATTAAACGTGATACCTACCAAAATGAGTAACAAGAGGGAAGGCACGTTCAAAACGGCATTGATCTCTTTAACATTCTTTCCATGTTGACTTGGTAAAGACTAGAAACAAACAGATAGACATGCTCAACAGAAACAAAGTACGAGATAAACTCATCTCTAGGGCACAACATCAGCGGGTAAGGTAGGGACAAGGAACAGGCGAACAGCTCATGAAAAAGCTCAACCTGTACCAAACCAGGAAGAAGTAAAACATAGCAACGCCTCTGTACGTAACAATTACATTACACGCCTGATAAAATTAAACTTGAAATGAGAACCATCCATGTTTAGAAACAGCATTCATTGCAAAGATATTAGACAGTATAAGCAAATGTCAATTTGAAATCCACATGACACATATCACATCTAAAAGGGAAAGGAAGAAATACAGTCTACGGAGTACATAACAGCAAAAAAAAAAAAAAAAAAAAAAAAAAATAATAATAAATAAAAAAAAAACGCTCATCAGCCATGCATAAGTCCCTAGTTGCTTCTAGTCTTCTTCAGGCACAGATATAATAATGGAGATGAGTGACACAACAACAGTCAACAGGGATTGACACAACAACTAATTTCAAATTCTGTTTACTGCCTTTACTCATGAAATCAAAAAATGATATGCAGCATTAGAAATAAATAATAAACAAAATACTCCATTATGAGGCTGAGAAAAGGCCAAATCTTATGGCCCAATGCAATATTATGCCAGATGATGACTTTAAAGGTGTTCCAATCTACTGGTTGAAATCAATAGGAGAAATTTGTAACTGTATAGCTTGGTGGACTCTTGTCCTCCAAAGTTTTTGCAATATAAATATAAAAATTAAGCAAAAGAGAAAATAATGCTACCTAAAACTGGCTTAGGGTCCGAGTGTTCCAAAAAATCAGACAGACTCCTCAACCTACCAAAAACTGGTGTAGAATTCTAGTTTCCTAGAAATCAGACATGCTCCTCAACCTCAACAGGATATCAAGAAAGGGGAAAACATATGCCCGTACCCCCCCCCCCCAAAAAAAAAATGTACACTTGAAATGCATTCTGACAAACAGAGTAATATGTTGTACTTCAAACACAAAAGACAGGGGGCTGACAGCATAAGATATGGTAGTCTATAAATAAAAAATTAACTAAGCAATTTCAAACTAGCACAATAACAAAAAGAAAATTAACCACATTGCAAAAAACGGCAAGCACTATGTTTCACAACCAGTGCAGACTACGGCGACACTTTCACCTGCAACTGTATATTCAGGACATCATGTTCACATGAGAAAAGATAGCTACAGGTAGTCAAGGGAATAAGTATAATAGAGCTCAAAGTAACAACATACGAGCCATTTAACATTGACGTTAACATCATAACAAGTGATTTATCTGATAAACACATACTAAGATGCAATCCCAGTATCCCACTCCAAGAATCCAACGTCACAATGATGACAATTGTTTGTGAACAGACAAGGAACAAGAAATTAGGTGAATAATAAACATGATACATGAACAAACATTCTAGACCTCGCCAAATATTTAACTGACATATACAATAACCTCTGGAACGTATTCAGATTAACAAATAATTAAGTATGCAGCACCGAGCCCAATCAGGCAATATAAAGCAGAAGAAGGCAATCATTTGTAAGACTTGAAATATAGACCATGAGATCAAACGTTCAATAAAAGGGAAGCACTTATCGTACAAAAGCTAATTAATACGACCAAAGAACACAACACTTATATACCAAAGCACGACCAGTAGATCATGAAAAAGTATGACAACAGCTCTCAGATGCATTTACCCTGTGAACACACCAAGTGGAGGAGGCAACCACAATTACCACAGACCCCAATGATTACCTACATAGCTGTGATATTTTTATAGGAAACCGCTGATGGGCCCATATTAGCGAACAGCCAACATAACTGGTGTTCACAGACAGCTCACGGAAAGGAGACACAATCCCAAACAAAACCATGGACTCTTAACTTTTTAGGAGATACATGGCAAAGATAAATGCAAAGCCAATAGGCCAATACACAAACCCATAAGAGGTCCCCTCTCAAAACCAATCGACACTAATAGCCATCTAGACTTGTATACTAGAACTCGTCTACTCAATCTTCCAATAACAACAGCAACATTATCCCAGTGCCTCAAAGGCTCTCGCCTATGGCAAAGTAAGAGGGTTTGAAATGTTAACAACCTATCCCTAAGTTGAAAACATAGAAAAAACTATTCTGATGACCAATAAAGAAAACTGCATCAACAATCGCATTGATCTGCTACTTCACAATACTATTTTGATCAAAAAGATATGTAACAATATATCAAGAACAAAACGAAGGCGAGGCCTCATAAGAGAGCTAATTACAAACTAGTCCCAGCTACTTCACAATATAAGAAGCACACAGTTTACCAATCCTTTTTGCTTTATTCCATCACCTTCCACAGCCGAAGAATAGTGATTTCTTGGCTCCATTGGAAATGGAATGCCTACGGAATCGTCCAATATGGGACAATAACTAACACGTGGCTATAACAGACTTGAGAATATAAACTATGGATCACTTAAACACCTAGGAATTTATGTGCTAGAGTCCAAAGCTTCTTAAACTATGAACCTTGACACTTTGAGTACTTGTGCCCACAAAAAAGCAAGTCGAAATCTGTGAACTCTATGTATTGTCTCTGTTAAACAATAGCATACTACAAAATAAACTCACAGCTCGCAGTAGCAGTAATGAAGCTAACAACATTGAGAGATTGTCAACAAGATAAGAAACCCAAATACAATCAACTAATATGATCACATTTGCTTATAGCACATAGTTCACATAACATCTATACTACTATCTCTTCACACAGAGGTCGCAGATGCTAAGTTTCTATATATAAATGCCCTCAACAGACTATTTATCACAAACACACAAACACAGTTTCCCCAAATCTACCAAGACAGCTAAGACAACATTTATAAATTTTACTTCTTTATAACGTAAAAACACTCTAAAAAAGAAAATACAAGGTATGGAGCACTTTAGAAGAGAGATGCAAAAAGCATTGAAAAGAATGATTCGCCCCAAAGTTTGGAGAGATATCATGTATACAAGTACAATAGTATAAAGTTCCAACCATAGTTTCCTCAACCTTACCTCTGTTTCCCTAACATTGTGCACTTTCACAGGATTTCTGCACAACCCAGTACGTTCATCCTTAGCTGTCATTAGCGCCTTGGAAGTTCTATCACTGAATTTACCACCAGCACACATAATACCATATCTATTTTTCATGTCATGTGCATGCACTCTCATCTTACCAGACACACATCCAAGCTTAGCCCCACGCCATTTGTTTCTTGGGATGCCTTTGACAGGATCCAGCATCTCATCAGAGACAGCGTTGTTGAAATGACTTTGAAGTATAACATCTTCTTGCAAATCCATACTCTCAGACAGGAAAACATTTCTCCTATTCTCAAAATAGTCATCCTGATGACAATATATCCCGGAATCTTCTCTATCAAAAGCATCCCTGTTATCAAAATGTTGTCCAAAATCTCTACTCTTCTTGGCAGAGGCATACCTACTATTTCTTTCATATCTTGGACACAAGAGATGAGCATCAGCATCATTTCTGCTGAGGGTGGAGTGATGCCTTCTTTCAGCATAGACAGATTGCTCATCTTGGTAATCACGGATAGAAGGAAACATTTGTCTATTCTGATACTCATTATCCTCTTTGATAAACGGAGGATAATGTAAATCTGATGATGGATGGTCAAAGAACTCATCCTCTCTGAAGGATGTTCCTAATTCTCTTCTAGAATGCCTTAGACGACCTTGAGGTTCAAGCTCGGAATCCAAATAATCCCAATGCCTGCCATGCAATGGGCTGTGTGCATACCTATCAATCATAGGATAGTCAGAGTACCTATAGTCTACAGGCGTGTCATGTTTGCTTCTCTTGTTCACATGGTCATTATGAAATTCCCTATATTGACTATGCCGATCCATATCAGTGAATGAATGATACTTCGGAATGGAGTGTGGTTGATTCTGAAAAGGAGGTCTCTCTTTCCTGAACACAAATCCTCTTTCTTCAAGTAACCGATCTCTGTGACCCATATCATCCCTCATGCGTTGAGGTCTCTCAGAATAAATACGATCTTCTTCACATCTTCTTTGAGTATTCAAACTCTCATCTTCCAAAAGATCCCAATGTTTTTGTGGATATAAATCTTCCCGGAATTCAGCGTAAAATTGATTTTCCACATAGTTTCTATCATAAGATGAACGGGAATAATCTTCTTCCTGATGACTTGGCCAATCTTCAATAAAATGAGAAGAATGCCGCCAATCTTCATCTCGGTAATTGAGGCTCGAATATCCATCAACACGTATATGCTTAGGTAAATCATTATGGTGGTCATAATTATTACGGTGACCGCTCTTTGTTTCTGAATGTCTCAAAAAGTTCCTCTGACTGAGCTTCCTGCCCTCTTCAATGGGACTTCTGAGTCTTGGAGAATGTGTATGACGATTTCCTTTTCTATTAGTATCATCCCTTTCGTTAACCCTAGAGAAATGGTAAGTATCCCTAGCCACCTGGCTCCTATCCATGACTGAGTCGGGTGATGAGCTTTGAAAACTTCTAGTTTTCTTCAAGTCACAGAGATCAACATTGTTCCATCTCTCAGAACGAGAATAAGATGAAGTTGTAGTGCTCTCTATATGGTCATCAGATAATAAATCTATTCCTGCCACACATGGGTTTGCATCAGTGGAATCTCTATCACTGCTGGCATCATCTTTCAATATCTTAGGTGCTCCCCCTGAAACAATATCCATCTTTCCAGAACTCTGTGCGTCTGACTCAAAGTTTGGCCCCTCCATCTGGATGCTAGAATTTTCATGCATGCTACTGGATACTGATGCGGACTCGTGAGATCTGATCAGACAGCAGAAAGGCAACGGTTTCAATAAAGCAATTTTTAAAGGGGGCACATATTAGATAAATGCACTTTCAGACAGATATTCAGGTAGAAGGAAGGATAATTAGTTTGATAGAGAAATGTTCCTTCCTTCAGCACAACTACTGAGTGCATGTTTGGTAGGGGAATTCACCATTGCAATGTGATGGAATCAAGTTTAGTACAAGTAAGGTAGAAAATGAAAGAGGGGTAAAGGAAAATAAGATTTGCGTCCTCATGGTAGGTGAAAGTAAGTCAGCCTAGTCGCACGAGGAGTGAGTAGCTGATCACATATACTGGTGTAATGATATTTACATGGGTTTAAATTCAACCCCTCTCACTCTTACCCACTAAAATAGGTTTAATTTGCAATGAGGCTACATGCTACCAAACATGACCCAAATGGCAAGAGAATAAAACTTTAAAAGTGATGTTTAAGTCATTAAAATGGCAAGTTCTGTCAGTGGGTCTAACGACCACCATCAAGCATATAATCCTTCTAACAAAGAAGGCGATCTATGGTCCACAAAGAAGACAGTTTGTAAAGAATTAATACTCCAAGAAGAAAGTAAGTTCAAAGTTAAGATATACACCTGATATCAGATGAAGTCGCTGGACTGTGAATGCTATCTTCAGCAGAAAGTTTATTCAACTCATCAGACTTTAGATCCCCAGATATCTGAGTTTCCCGCACAACTTTCCCTTCCTCACACCCCTCTTCAGATATCTCCAATTTAGCTTCGAGATCATCATCAGGCTCCTCAGTTTCAGGGATTTCGGGACTAAGGCTTTGTCGTTGTTGTTTATCATCTGGCTCCTTGAGTGAATCAGAAGGCTCTTCTTGTTCTTGCAGAGTTATCTGCCAAAAAAAACTGCTAAATAACTTTTAATTAAGACTCAATCATACTGTAAGGTAAAAATACTACCTCGATGACAACATCAGAATCAAAATTCCGTGGAGGCTTTAAATCCATAGATGGCTGGCGTTCAGTATTGCTATCTTCTACACGTATAGCTTGGCCAATTTGCTGTAAACAGAATGTGAATGAGCCACTGATCAGAAATAAACATTCAACACAAGGTAAACACTTCTATTAAATCAAATAGTACAAAATAGCAACAGTACCCTGTTGAACTGCCTTGTAGCTAGACATGATTCCCACTCTGAAACTTCTTTGGGCTCTAGCAACTTAGTAGCTCCACCTCCAACCTTATATTTGAATTAGAAGAATGAGACAAACCCTAAACATGTCGGTAGTTGCTTATAAATTGCTTAAGAGAGTGTTTGGACTTTGGATACAAGGATTTCATTCTCAAATCCAAAGTTGACTCAAATCCCATGTTTGGGAATTCAAGAATTTGAGAATTTGGATTTGTATCAAATCCTTTGGAATGTGACAGAAATTCTTTCTAGTGTAAAACAAATGACACCCCAATAGCCCTAATTTTGAAATCCCACCCACACCCAAATATTGGCTTTATATATAAATCCACATTTCTCAAATGATAGAATTCAAATGATTACAAATTCCAAATTTTTGTTTCCAAACGCTGCCAAAAAAGTTTATATAACACATCACAAGTTAAATCATACCAGATTTGATCTCGAGTTCCCACATCCTTGGTTCCTCGTCTGAATCAATGTTTGCTGACGTATTTGATCCTAAACCACAAAAGCTCAAAAGATAACTTAGAAAAAGATATTTACATATACGATCAAGAAAACCGAACTTACGTAATTCAGACAAAATAAACCCGATCTATGAGTTCCCATCAGTATGTGACATTCCATATCTAAACACAACGATTTAATCAAGTCTGATTATAATTCTATTAGAATTGAATTTTACGGAAAAAAAATCGCAGATTTTACCCAAAATATCTTCTACAACTTTTGACATGTCACTCAAAGCAAGTGTCTGGGTATGGGCAGTTAAAGTCTAAACAAGCATCCCACAGATGCAGTACTCTTGGCAGTAAAGATCTTATAGTTCAGTGACAAAATGAACCACTTCCATAATTAAAGTATACAAAATGCGGTGAGCACATTGGGCTGCATAACAAGGTGAGCATGTTGAGCAGGCTAATGTGCCATGAACTCATGGGATGCTCGCACCAAACAAATCCATTTGCTAATTGTGGCTCACATTTGGTTAGACATGAACACACACGCGCGGGGCACACAAAGAGGTAAATTTCCCAAAGAAACAAAAAAAAAAATATTTCGCTCACCAGTGACTGACAGTAATTTCTCCAGCTGTCCTCGTCAAAACCAAAATTAAAATAGTCTGTCGCATCAGCTCCCGAGTGTGTCCAAGGCTTCTGCTCAAAGTTATCAATATCCACATCGACTATGGTTCTGAAAAACAATAGAATTACATTCAAAAACTCGTAGACGACACTTTTTAACACAATGTAATTTGTTTCTATTATTGCTACTACCTAGAAGCTAAAAGGCATAAAAAGCCAACGCACATGGAAAACCTTTGTTCCCTAACGTTCACAAGAACCGATTTTTATTTACCTGTATCGTGGAAGCCAAAACCCATTGCCCTGATCACCAAAACCAAGTATAGCAGAACCAGCATATGTTGGTTCAAATGACCCACCACTTGATCTTCCAGGTTGAAAACACCCAGTATCATCCCTATCACCTCTCCTCGAAATTCCAATTCTTTGATTACCCATCGAAACTGCTCCATTTCGTCTTACATACTAAAACCCAAAATCAAACAAGATATCAATTTCCAACAAAAACAATCATCAGTCGAATAAATATAACTCCATACAACCAGGGGAGGAGGATGGGTACACAAGCAAACGAATAGTTACTCAAAACCCGAAAATGGTTACTCCACGCCATTTCGGAATTAGACATCAGTTTCCATAAACTACATTGTCTAAGATAATCACATGATATGATAATCGTAATCTCATGTCATTTTATATGAAGGTTTTTCTGCTGAAATCCAATGTAATTATTCTCTAATACTCAACTAAACAAGTATGACAATTGACCAGACTCAACAAATCACAAATAATATCAACCCTTCACTCATACGCTACTACATAATCAATCAATTCAAACACAATATAGATGAATGAAATTTTCACCTTGTACTGAGAATTCCCCCCATTAAACTTAACCCCATTTCCTTTTACCTCTCCTCCACAATTACTACCACTGTGATCAACCCCATTTCGAGCCAAATTCGCCTCGGCGCCACCGTGTTCAACCTCCACACCCTCCTCACCACCTCTCTTCCCCTCCACTCCGCCGGTTTTCGCCGCGAAATCCTCGTCATTTACAACCAAAACAAAATCATCCTCTTCATCGTCCTCCTCCTCGCTTTCGCTATCAATTTCATCTCCAACTACCGCATTCTCGACATTGACAGTTCCTGAACTATTCACTCTACTCCGATCATCTTCCCCCAATTTAGCGTCATTGTTACGCAAATGCTGCTGTTCTTCCGAAGAATCGTCGCTGGTACAGTGACGGTCCACATTACTAATTTTGTGTTGGTTTGATGAATTTATGTACAATTGAGGGGGTTTTGGAGCGGTAGTAATGGCGGAAGTTGCCTGAATTTCGACATCGGCGTAAAGTTCGCCGAAATCGTCGTCGACATTTTCCATTTTGGGGGTGAAATTAGGGATTTTGATTGATCAAATTTTAATTGGATGATGAATATTCATTGCGAATTTCAGAGGTTTGATAACGTTAAACAAGTGAATTGGGAAAAACTGGGAAAAGTGAGAGAAATAGTCAAAAGAGAAGAAATACAGTGTGCTAGGGTTTTAGGGTGTCTCTTAAACCCTTCCTAATGGTCTCATTCACGTAAGGGTGACGATTTTGTCAAAACAAATACGAGTACTTACAAAATAACTATTTCGAAACCTAGCTACATTGCGAGTATACTTCAATCGTACTGGATTGGCTTGTCATGTGTATTACTCCCCACTACGACACTAGTTGCATAGTGCAGTCTTTATTTACGTACTACATATGGGGTGGTGATTTTTACACTCCTCTTTGTGGGAAGGGTATCAACATTGGGAGATGTGACTCACAATGAGGAGTGTAAAAATCACTACACCTACATATGGCTCTCGTTCATCTTTTTTTTTCCTACCATAAAATATCAAAAGACCATAATCAAACTTATATTTTCATCGCAAAAAATTCTTCTCATTATTCCTCTTCTTGATTTATTTAGTTTTCTTTAATGTATCATTTGAGGGTGACTTATATAGTTATATCCATTGATGAGTTGTGAAGAGTTTAACCAATGTCGAATAGCACTCAATAATCACCCTCCACAATGAGCTATTCCACCCGTACTTAGGCAAGTGGTATATATAAGTTGATCGTGCGCTAATGTCTATCTTATTTTTACCATTTATTTCTCAAAAGTTTGTAGTAGTCCACACAGAGGGAACGGGCTATATAAGCATTCGTTTGAATTTGTTTTATATCATTTCCAGGCTGTTGAATTTTATCGAAAGAAAACTCATATTTCTCAACATCTGCCCTTTTTATGACTGTTTATTTTCCTAGTTCTATTTTGCAGGGTGTTATAAAAGACGGATATCAATAACGCGAAATCAATTGTACGTTTCATTAAAACCACATTGTCTTGCCATTAGTAATTTCTAATTTGGTGAAATCATCACCCTAAAAAAATTCCCCAATATCAATATGAACCGGTGATAATGACATGAGAGATTTTAAAAGTTCATGTTCAAGACTTGCGAACCAAATTATCATGCGTGGAAGCTAAAAGGATATAAACATCATGTGTGATGTTATAAAATACAAGGTCGCTTTGTTACTAAAGAGATGTTTCAAGTCCAAACTTAAAATCATACTCGTATATAGTATACACATTTTGGTACGATAATACAATTGTCGTTATTTTTCCTGTAATTTCAAGACATTTCAACATAACATAGTACAATGCTCTCAACCTACATCACGTCGAGTGTGGCTTCTCCTTGAACAACCCCCCTCCCCCAAAGATGGAATCATTATATATAAGGTTATTTTAAGTTGTACCCTCGTATTTTACTAGATTGCACATGCTACCCTTGACATTTGTGTTCTTACAGATTGAATGATTGCTCCGTTTTCAAGTGCTTAACAATAATTATCGTTCGCGGCATATTAAGTTTTAATGTTTTGTTACAAAGGTAAAGAATGCACGTTCTTTTGAGATGGATGTTCCGCTCTATCTTTATCAAGTTATTAGTCTAATCACTTCATTATCCATTGCGTCTAGATGAAGTTGACTCGTATTTGATTGGAGTATGACCAATGGACAATTAACTCGCAATCGTTATTTTTTCTACCATGTCAACTTCTAATTAGTTGATTATGCTCCTCACCTAGGTCCGAGTATAAGAGAGTACACGCTTTCTCACCTCTTTGTTTTCTATACATAGGATTATAGAAACAGCTAAAACTCCAAGAGTAGGAATATAAGAATTCGACGCGAGAACAACCCTCGCACAAGTTTAACTTATTAACCACTCCAAAAAAAACTTTGTTGAAGAAGGTTTACCTAATTGTAGTAGTCGGACAGTTAACTTGTTAACCACTAGAGTACTTCAAACTTAATCATCGTCTTCACCTCTTTCTAATCTTTGGAAGTGACCAACAAAAATAGTGCTATCCGCAAGAAGGCCTTTGCACCCGTTCTCTTGTTCACAACACAGTTTCCCCTGTACTGTTACCCAAACTCATGTGTCCATGGCCTTGAGCTTGTCTTGCTGCACATCATTCTCTCTCCAAAACCAAGGTAACTTCTCCATCACTCCTCCTTTCTATGCCATATTTTGTGCTACAATTCTCTTTTGCATAACTCTTTTGCATAACTCTATCTAGGGAGGAGTAATCGATGATCGATGCTATGGGTGTGGCCGCTGCCTTCCCATCTGCCCATATGACAAGATAAGTGAGTACTTCTTATTGGCATGCTGGCCTTGTTCCCATCTATGTGTTGAAGTACACATAAGCTCTACGTGCGAGTATCCCACATTTGGAAATGAGGAGAGGATTTGTCCACTTTATAAACCAAGGTGTTTTTTCCCTTATTGTCAATTGATTCCAGGATGTAACCTTCTAGTTTATGAAGTGGGCTTTCTCTCTTCTACTCGTGGGTGTGGCCCAACTTGTTTGTGGATTTAACATCGTTTTAGAGCATGGTATCGTATCATTGTTCCTCAGATCTCAAGTTGGTGATGGACCTAGGATATAAAAACTGTTCTAAGCATTGCATTAACAAACTACACAACATGGTGAGTACTTTTGCCAAAAACATCGAACGTTAAAGGAGCTGTTACTCATGAAGTGGGTAGCGACTAGCGAGGGTATAGTGTCATGAGTAATTTTGCTAGAAACGTCTAACATATGGGCCCGAGGCAGTCTACGCTCCGTATGAGACATTAAAACAAAGATATGGGCACATGGAGCGTGTTATCCTGGCTTTCGGAAGCCAAGATAGCACGTTCGATGTGCTCATATCTTTGTTTTAAGGTCTCATATGGCGCGTAGATTGGCTTGGGTCCAATTGTTGGATATTTATAGTGAAGTGCTCGTCATGTTGGATGTTTCAGTTCAAGAATGGATTCCTCCATTCTTCGAACTGCTTCACTCTACTCCGTGTCCACTCACTCCATGATTAACAGCTGCGGAACATACCAGGATTTAATTAACTGAACTCTGCCAAGTATATGCACATAAAGAGAGCCAGGTAGCTTCCAAGCCCACGATCTTTATGAGCAACTGAAGAGAGCCAATTATGCCCATATAAGCCTCTAAGTCCAGCCTGCTTAAGGGACCTCACATGTGAGAGAGGAGTGTTGAAGTGCCCATATAAGCTGAACATGTGTGTGTCACATTGGAGATAAGGATAGGATTTGTTCACTTTATAAAGCAAGGGGTTACTCCTATTGCCAATTGGTTTTAGGATGAACATAATGAGTTTATGAAGTGAGCTTTCTTTCTCCTCATGAATGTGGCCTAGGCCCGTTTGCAATTTAACAGTATGCCCTTAGGGGCGCCTCTACATGGATTCTCGTCCAAGGCCTAAGAAAATATGAGATTTTTTCTTTATTCTCCCGGATAAAAATATTTTCGTTGACAATTTGACCCTTCACATATATTGAATTGAAGTTTGTTTAATTTATACTTTTTACCATTGCATTTCCAAATTTGACACCCCTCCCCCCTCCTTAAATTTTTTGATACTCCAGTGTATGCCCTTGTCACAATCTCTTTCAGCATTTGTTCACATTTGACTTATTACTATGTTCACATTTGTTCCTATGTTTGATGTTAAATTGAAGCTGCATGAAATTCTTTCAGAGGCAGTTACATACTTGAGGGACGCTGTAGCTACTTCTCAACTGATGAGAAGAAACGATGTAGATGCTATCGAAATCCACACAAATGGAAGGTGAGCTCAGATCCTTACGTATTTCGTATTACTGGTCTAATGAACTAATTCTAAAATAAATGAAGAACATTCATTTGGAAGAAGATTGCTAGTATAAAGCCCGAGTGGTTTTTTAAATTTCCTCGAAATGAGATGGCACAAAGTTGTACTCATGGTATGTCTAATTTTCGCTCGCAATTTATTGCTGTAATCAAACATTAGCTGAGAGAATTGCACGTTTCTTATATCATACCCCTGTGGTACACCGTGCTTTAATCCCCTTGGGAGAAAAAAAATACCAAACCAAGAAAAAGCCTAAGTTTTGAGCATAATACTTGTGTGATCGGAACAAGTGCTTTTTACCAGAATTCAAGCTCGATTCGGTTTATTTCATCATTGACGGCCAATTGCCATATGTGATGCCTTCTTGACCTGCAGTAGTTTTCAGGCAGACTGCTTCGTTCGAGGAACACTGGGAAGGACTAAGAGATTCAATTAGCCATCTAAGGTTAGTGGCGGTAAGACTGAATCTGCTTTTTTTTTTTTAACGGGGTCAATAACTGAATAACATGCTAAGTTTCATATCTAAGCGTTTCGTGTTTACCCTTCAAACCACCCAGATAAGCTTTCCAGATGTCGGGAAGTCAGTGACAACTCTGATGAGCACATTATTTTCAATCATGAAACCGAACCTAAGTTGCTACAATTTGTGGCAGGTATGACTTTGCATAAAGCTTCTGATGTCTCATCATATATAGCACCGAGTATTTTGATTCATGGTTCTTTTTTCACCTTAACTCTAACAACTTGCAAATATAATGCATATTCTGAGACTAGTTGGATGGACGCCCTATGAGTGGAGATATTGGACGAGGTGCCACCAGGAAAGCACTTGCGTTCGCTGTACGCTTGGCTGCTGCAGAGGATTTACCACCTGGTTTGTGGACTAATATTGAAATCCACTAATTGAGTAATTGTTTGACTGTGTAACTTATTAACAAGTTCGGTTGTACAGGCTTTCTTCAATTAGCTGGTGGTACAAATGCTCATACAATAATTGGGTTGAAGAAACATGGGCTTTTTCAGTCGAAAGGTACTGGTACTATGATGTTGCCTCATACATTAGTCTTTCTTGGTCGTTATATATAGATACATCGGCCAACCTCTTTATGCACCCCTTCTCACAGGGACCCTTAAGGAGGGAATCGTCAGCGCAGAGAAGTTTGGTTCATCAGATTCTTTGATTGGTGGTGTAGCATATGGTGGCTATGCTCGAAAGGTAGATATTGAATTGTTTTTTATTTGGTCTACTCCCTTTTTTAGAGTGCCATAGATATTGGTTGGATTAAACTTGAGCGGATAGCTTCAGGATTGCACTCCTGAAGCATGAGTGACTGCCTGACCAAGTGACCAGTGCCTAATCTGTCAAGGACACTTGCTAAAGTAGTGGACTGATTGTGCCTAGATGTGTTTTTTAAAGTTCTTAACTGTTAATCTATGTTATGTTTGTTTGTCATGTTCCTCCAGATTGTTGGGAGGGTATTAAGAAGCATGGAATCGCAGCATGGATTTGCTCGTATTGAAGATCATCCTGAGTATTTAAGCGAGGCCCTTAAGGAAGCACTCTCTTTAGTTGCACCAGTCAAGTGCTATGATAACCTCTAATTCTCCAAGTCCTCTAGCTTTTACAGAAACTGTCTAGCTGTGTATGGTGGAAGCAGCATTCTGGTAGCCTGGTATGTCGAAGTCTGGCCATGAGAAGCAGAGGGAAAGTGAACGAGTAATATAGAAGGCTAGAATTTGTTCTAGCACGAAAAGATGAATACTTAATTACCAATCAACTTTATGAACATCCTTATCTGTCTGATATTTTTTTTTTTTTTTTGAAAGGAAATCTGTCTGATATTATGTTAACAGATTATAGCCAGAATTAGAGCAATAGTCATCAGTTGTTTTTGGTGTTCAAAATGAGTTGTTCCGGTCTTCCAAGACTTGTAATGCCGAGAAATGGTAAAAGAGTAGGGACGACTTCTTCCCCAAATTGTGTCGTGAATTACTCCGTTCTGAAGTGCATCAGCTACTGTGGAAAGTCTGGAAACAACCTCTCTTAGTTACTCGCTGAAGACGAGAATGGGAATTCGGACGGATCAAAGTAGCTCAAGTATCTCTAATCTGTACCGTGGGTTAAAGCATAACAAACCTGGCTAACCTAAGATCTGTAACTACGAGTACGTTAAGGGTCGTGGTTAAATCTTTCGTTGAGTAAACACAGTCAAACTGCAACGCATTACACTGACTTCTCTAGTTAGCGAATGCTCCAACGTGAAGACAGGAACTTAACAGAGACAGAATTACATTGGTTCAGTAATAGTCAACAGCCAACAGTCCCACTCAAGTTTCTAGAATCCATATTCTATTTTAGTGGGCTCATACTCCGTATTTGCCTCATTTCTTTCACTGCCAATTTATTGAGGAGCAAGGCAGCCGAGGGAAATGAGAGGCATTGGTATCGGACCATGTGTTGCGCGAGGCGCACGTGGGAAGTCCCACACTCACATTTTTAGATCCCAATCAAATTTCTTTCTTCTGGACTTGTACAGTACATAATTTGGGTGTAATGAACGCAAGCTCGGTTGAAACTTAAAACTCGATTGTAACTTTAAATACATTTACGCAAACAAAACTTCCGTTATGTTTCGTCTTGTTTAACTCGTTTGCGTTTTCCAACAAGCGAAATAAGATTTGCTCAATGATATTGATATGAGTAACAACCCAATAAAGGAGAAAGAAAAATTAAGTCGTTACATGAAAATACCTTAAATAGACAATATTTGTTTTTTGATGTGTAAAGCTTATGTGTACTTTTCACGTATGAACCCTTAAAAATCCAACGACGGAGTCAAACCTCCGTTTTCCTAATTTCACGGGCCTTATAGCCACCGACCGACCCTTTTGTGGGTATGCGATTTAAAATACAGTGCTTCTTTAGCTAGCAGAAGTTATAAATGGTTGAGCTAATGAGAAGAATATATATTTACAAATTTTAACATCATGTAATTCTTTCATAAAAGTTTGTAAGATGTTTATCATAAGAGATTCAAATAAAAAAATCAATTAAAAAAAAATAGATTAATAGACTTATTTTTAGTTTGTTTGCACTGCACGACATCAAATTCAAAATGATACTTGACCCGTAATAATATCAATCAATAGCCTAGTACATTTTGAGCTTATTTAGTTTGAACTGCATTGATTTAATCCAATTAAATCTTATTGGCAATTAGCTGGTTTTGGTGAATTTGTACCAACAACTCGATTAAATTCGTCAACAATGGGACTCGATTTGGCATTCATCGTTGTAGAAACTGTTTAAAAAAAAAAAACAAAGTGAGTGACGTGAGTGTATAGAGGGAGCGTAAGCCGCAATCTAGTCCGATTGATCCACCTAACTCCGCCAGCACGTACACATCATTCCTTCCAAGTTCCAACTACCAAAATCGCGATCAATCACATCCTTGTGAGCTAACTACTCTCTGCCATGTCACCATCTTCATTGTTTTCTCCTAACATCTACGGAGTATTGTGTATTGTATATATACTCCTCCAATTTTGAAGAGATTTTTCTGTTTGTTTTTACAGTTTTTAGGTGTCATGTTGGGAGTTATTTTAAACCAAATGAATCGTTAATTTCAAAAATTAGTCAATATTTCATTTTGCATTGCAACAAACAAACTCTACTTGATTTTACGCAAACGGGTCTTTAATTTGGTTTACAAGTAGTCCTGAACATGGAAACTCAAAATTGCAAAAAGAAACGGGAAAATTCCTTTGAATCAGAATAGTATTGTATATGCGAGGTAACAATTTACATAAGCAAACTTATGAATTTTAATTAATTCATAAAATTATGACCGAAATTGTAAATACGTCACTAACCAGGAATGTTTTTCCGAATTCACCTTTTCATTACTAAGATATCAACATTTATGAATTTCTTCACACCGCTATATACTCGCTCACTTTACAATCTTAATTCTTGAGTGTAAACATCATTGTCAATTTTAAGATGACAGCGTCATCTACAACACTTATTATTATTTGACATTGGCGGAGGGCCTGAAACACTTGACTATAATGAAGAAAAAAAACTCGTAAAGTCACTTAAATGAGATGTATTAGTACTCGAGTAATACTCATGATTAGAATTTGAAATCAAAATCACTTTCCATGTTTTTATTTTAGGGTCGATCACTCTGTATCAATATTGGCACCGCGACTCAATAAGTTTTAAATGATAATCAATCAATCCCCCCTTTTGAGTCAAAAAAATTTCTAAATCCCCATAATATTTGTCATAAAAAAATAACGTTCTTTTTTTAAATAATGTTCTAAATTCAAATAATTCAAGTTTTGGATGTGAAATGAAAGTATTTACGTAGGATTGGCATTCTCCAAGCTAGCTTCAGTATTTTTTATTCTTTTCCCGAAACAAACCAAAATCGTCACGGCGCGTGACGATTTTACCCATAACCGTTGAGAATTGGGGCGGTTATGGACCAAAACCACAGGGCCGTTTTGGTCAATCTTACAATTTTGACGGAAGAACCCGCCAAAACTGTAGCAGTTATGATCATAACCGTCACGCGCCATAGCGGTTACGATACAAATTTGGTTCAAGGGTATCCAATCCTACGTGCACCCATTCTACGTAAATATTTTCGTTCCACGCCCTTAACTTGAATTATTTTAATTTAGATCATTATTTTAAAAAAAAAAGTTCGTATAAAAATGTGATATTAATAAACATTTACAAATTAAACATACATAAAAACTTCATTAACAATATTTCAAAAAAAAGAAAAAACTTCATTAACAAAAAAAAAAACATAATAATATATGATGATCTCCATTTCTTGACTTGTTATTTCCTGACATAAAACTCTCTCTGTGTTTCTGTCTACCTATAAATCTCATCCACCTACACAATTCCTAAATCCCAGGCAGCACCTAATTCCACACCCTCTCCTCATTTTCATTTTCTCTCTCCTCAATTCAACCCACCTCGTCTTGATCACAAGGTTTGATTTCCCCCCTTTTTACTTCAATTTTCCCAATTTTCATAAAGATTCAATCTTTTTTATTGTTTTTATTAGCCGTTTGATTTGAAAAAAAAAATTTAAGTACTGGCATTAATCTGGATTTTAGACCCACCTAATTCTTGTGATCTTGATCTCAGATCTAATGATTTTGCTGTGAATTTTAGTTGGATTAGTGCATTTATGAATTGGGTTGTTGTCTGATTTTGGTGGGTAGTTGTGATAATTAAGCTTGTTAAAGATCTGGGTATGTTTGTTTGTTTGTTGAACTACATTGCGTATATTATACACTTTATTAGTTAGTTGGTGTGTATTAGTGATTTTGATCTACTTCCATTTTTTTGTATTTATATTATATTGTTGGTTCTATGATCATTTGAGTTTCTGTATTGGTGTAATTGTGCTGCATTTTTGTGGGTATGTTTTACTATGTTTGTTTTGTGACCATGATTGTGTAGTAAAGTTTACCAAGATCAAAGCTTTTATATGCATTTGTGAGCTGGTTTCCTAATCGAATAATTTCGTTTCTCGTCCATGAATCCATGATTGTGTAGTAGAGATTACCAGGATCAAAGGTTTTATGTGCATTTGTGAGCTGGTTGTGTAAACTTATGATTTCGTATCTCGTCCGTGATTGTGTCGTAAAGATTACCAGGATCAAAGCTTTTATGTGCATTTGTGAGCTGGTTTCTTTATCTACTGATTTCGTTTCTCGTCCATGATGTGATGTGCAATGATTTTAGATTAGGTATGGAGAGAGTTGGTTCCCGGGTATTATAGAACATGTAGAAGTGAGGAACTTTGATTTGATCTTCAATGTGATATAATTGCCTCATCGTAAATGACTGTTCGTTCAATTAAGGTTGTAAGGATTTAGTGGTATGAAAGATGAGTGAGCTTCACTCTTCAAGGAAATGGACTATTACTTTACATCCCAAAATGAAGGTTTGATGTGTATGTAGTGTCTTAGTGTCTTATAGAGGACTAAATAAACATTTTTTTTTGTATTTCTCTATTGTCTAAAATGTGTCTAATTATGATATTTAAAAAACTAATGTTTGAGATGTACTTCAGAAGTATCTTTGTCTTCCTATTATTTGCATATATATAGTGTTATCCTGAAATATCATCAGTTGAGAGTTTGACCCTGTTCCTTTTCAGGCTTGGTTGAGACGACATCATGGCTACCGGGCAGCTGTTCTCGAAGACCACTCAGGCGTTGTTCTACAATTACAAACAACTCCCCATCCAGCGAATGCTTGATTTTGATTTTCTTTGTGGTATGTTTACTGGCATTTATTTATATTGCTATAATTAGTGGGTTAACAGGCTTCTGTTACTTACTCTGATAACCCAAATTGGAGATGTTTCTCATGATGTTTGTTAGTGTCTTACAGGAAGAGAAACACCATCAGTTGCTGGAATCATCAATCCTGGTTCTGAGGGATTTCAAAAGCTGTTCTTTGGTCAGGAAGAAATCGCTATTCCAGTTCATTCTACGTACGTTTTGCTAGCTCTTTAGATATTCCTTGTGCTATTTCAAATTCTGGTTATGTGATAGTGTTATAACAAATGCTGCATGCTGAATGTTCATGAACTATGATTGATTGTGTAGAGTATTGCTTTTTCGAATGCCATGAGCATCTAGTAGTATAGCCCCAATGGAAGGAGTTGGGTAATCCATGTTTCATAAGAAGCTCATGAACAATACTGTGCGAAACTTTTTCACTTAATATTTTGAGGTTTGAGGCATTGCTTCGTTATGCCATATCGGTCAGTTAGGTAAAGGGGTATCTCTCCAATGCTCCTTTGGTATAGTTGGAAGTTGGAACTTGTGAGTTGTGACGTTTCACTGTTAGTTGTACTTGCGTGTATTACTGAAACTTGTAAGTTATGCTAGACTGCCCAGTTTAGTGTTTGAAACTTAGCAGAGTAAAGAATGTTACTTTTAAACTTGAAACATAGAATTTATGGATGAATGGAGTCCTCCCAGCCTACACCTCTTCAGAATTCTAGCTAC
Source organism: Spergularia bocconei (assembly GCA_963457585.1). Classification (NCBI taxonomy): domain Eukaryota; kingdom Viridiplantae; phylum Streptophyta; class Magnoliopsida; order Caryophyllales; family Caryophyllaceae; genus Spergularia; species Spergularia bocconei. Next base: position 19,783,804 of record OY734946.1, on the reverse strand, counting down.
TACTGTGTAATTTTCGTGTTGAGGCTTTATGGAGGATAAAAGTATCCGCCTTTATTATACACTTACAGCATTAGCCATCATGGTTTTTATTTTTATCTATTTGGCTAAAGCCTAGGAGAGAGATAAAGTTAGAGTAGGATCATCTGAGAGCTAATGTAAAGATTCCATCCATGATCTGACCAAGGTCTGAAGTATTGGGTTTGCTGAATGACGAGTTGGCATGTGAAAAACTTTGTTTTCAGTTCTTCCATTTCTAATGGTCTGAATAGAATTTTTGGATCATGTTTCGTTTTGTTGGAACTCATCACGATTTTCTTGCTAACTATTTTGGTCTTGCCTACAGCGTTGAAGCTGCATGTGCTGCCCATCCGACAGCTGATGTCTTTATCAACTTTGCTTCCTTTAGAAGGTTAATGCTAATTTTTCTGTCGGAGTATAAAGCAATCAGTTTGTGCTACTGCATATTAACTTTGTTTATAACTGCAGTGCGGCTGCTTCTTCCATGTCGGCCTTAAAACAGCAAACAATTAGAGTGGTTGCTATAATTGCTGAAGGTGTGCCGGAGTCGGACACCAAACAGCTAATCGCTTTTGCACGGGCAAACAACAAGGTAAAAGCTACTTTCTGGCCTTTTGTTGTTTTCCTTTGCAGAAAGAGACTTTTCTTTTCTGCACAATTTCATGGCTTCAACTTTAGCCACTAAAACATCTTTGTTTTTCTGATTTTGGCTTTAGGTTGTTATTGGTCCTGCCACTGTTGGAGGTATCCAAGCTGGAGCGTTCAAGATTGGTGACACTGCTGGAACAATTGACAACATTATTCAGTGCAAGCTATACAGACCTGGATCTGTTGGTTTTGTTTCTAAATCTGTAAGGGCTTCAAACGATAATGGTTTTGTAATTGCTAGGGTTTTCTTTGATGATGACAAACTCAACATTTTTCTTCATTCAAATTTTCAAACTTAGTAACTGCCATTACTTTTATCCGTTGCAGGGTGGCATGTCTAATGAGTTGTATAATACAGTTGCTCGTGTAACTGATGGTATCTATGAAGGTACTTTACTTTACGCTATTGTCTATTATGCTTGTAGTTTCTTGATTGCAGATTTATCTTCAATTCTCTGAACTTCCGAAACTTTTCAGGAATTGCCATTGGAGGAGATGTCTTTCCTGGTTCAACCCTTTCTGATCATGTGTTGAGGTTCAACAATATCCCGCAGGTGCCTAGTTACTTGCATAACCTTTTTATGTTTCTCAACCTAAGCTTTAGCGGCATATGAACTGGTCTATTTTGTATCAACGTGACATAAAACAAGCTTTCTTGTTTCAAATGCTGTTGGTGTTTATTTACTTTTTTTTAACTATGAAACTTAGAAAAGCATTAGCATATACTATGAACGTCTGTCTTAATTTGTAAGCTAAGGGATCTGCCTCTCTTAAAACTGAGTTGGAAGAATTGTACCAGTTCTTTGATGTTGATGTTTGTGTGACTATTTGACGGCCCTTCTGTCATTGTTTTTCACTGTGACAGTTTCCTTAAGGTGATTCCTGTTAGCCAACCCTAATTGTTTCGGGACTAAGGCTTTGTTATAGTTGTGTACTTTGAGCTTTCTGCTGTGGCTCTTCTTTTGGTCCTAAACTGGTTATTAAATACTATCCAGGTTAAGATGATAGTTGTATTGGGGGAACTTGGTGGGAGAGATGAATACTCCCTCGTTGAAGCCCTAAAGCAGGGGAAAATTAGTAAACCTGTGGTGGCTTGGGTCAGTGGAACCTGTGCAAGGCTCTTCAAATCAGAAGTACAATTTGGCCATGCTGTAAGTTCCTAACATGACTAATGCTGATCTTTATGAGCCTGCAGATATGCTAGAAACAAATCTTAGCATCCTTTATTCTTGTTTATATCAGGGTGCAAAAAGTGGTGGTGAAATGGAGTCTGCCCAAGCAAAAAACCAAGCACTGAGGGATGCTGGAGCTGTTGTTCCTGACTCATATGAAGCATTCGAGGGTGCTATTAAGCAGGCCTTTGACAAATTGGTGAGTCTCACATTGTTAACGGTCCATTCACCTCCATCCCTGTGTGCGGGTGTATCTCCATCTGTTTATTTTCTTGTCCTATAATTTACTGAATTTGCTATCGTTTGGGTAGCTTGAGGGGGGAAACATTACACCTATCAAAGAAATCACACCTCCCCAAATACCTGAGGATCTTAACATAGCAATTAAGAGTGGAAAAGTCCGTGCTCCAACTCACATTATCTCAACCATCTCCGATGACAGAGGTGCGTTATTGACTTGCTAAACTTTCACCATGTATTGATGTATATATATACACTTTCTCAAACCTCAGTTGAACCAGAGTCCAATGGTTGTATGTGTTATATTGTTTTCTTTTACAGGTGAGGAACCATGCTATGCTGGGGTTCCTATGTCATCCATAGTTGAGCAAGGCTTGGGTGTTGGTGACGTTATTTCTCTGTTGTGGTTCAAACGCAGTCTTCCTCGTTACTGTACTCAGTTTATTGAGGTTAGTAGTTTTTGTTACTAACTTCCATAGATCTTTCTTCATTTTGTAAACGAGGTGATATGTGCTTACTGGAATATTTTCTCATCTCAGATTTGTGTCATGTTGTGTGCTGACCATGGTCCATGCGTATCCGGTGCTCATAATTCGATAGTTACAGCAAGAGCTGGAAAAGATCTTGTTTCCTGTCTTGTTTCAGGTAATATTCTGCACACGTATCTTGTTGATAGTACTTGACACTATGTAGTACAAAGGTAACCTTGTGTACAGCTGAATACTGACCTTTTATCTCTACTACCAGGTTTGTTAACCATAGGTCCTCGATTTGGTGGTGCCGTTGATGATGCAGCTCGCTACTTCAAGGATGCATATGACAGGGTAAGTTTGCATTATCATTGATACATTGTCAAAACTAAAAGGCTTATTCATGATACAAGATTGTTTGTGATTCTGTGCCAGAATTTGACGCCATATGAGTTTGTTGAGAGCATGAAGAAAAAGGGTATTCGTGTACCAGGCATTGGACACAGGTAGGTCTTTCGTTTTTGAATGGTTAAGATCAGCTTTGGATGTTTACGCCTACTTTCGATGTTGTGCATTTTCCCTGTAAGGCTGTAATACAGATCACTTGAACCATCACTAGCAGCTTGCAGTGACTAATGAGCAATGCAATGTCTAACGATGAATGTTGCGGCTTGTTTCTTGTATATAGTAAATGTGACTGATTTTTTCTACTATTGTGAGATTTGCCTGAAATGACTCGCATCCTTTAAACAGGATCAAGAGAGGGGACAACAGAGACAAGAGAGTAGAACTCCTACAGAAGTTTGCCCGCACTCATTTTCCCTCTGTCAAATACATGGAGTATGCTGTAGAAGTTGAGAACTACACCCTTTCAAAGGCGAACAACTTGGTACTTAACGTAGATGGTGCTATTGGCTCACTTTTCCTAGATCTCCTATCAAGCAGTGGTATGTTCACAAAGCCAGAGGTTGATGAGATTGTCGGAATTGGTTATCTCAATGGGCTCTTTGTATTGGCACGTTCAATTGGTTTGATTGGGTAAGTTCAAGTGGCACTTTATCAATTCTTGCCTTTGATGGGTTAACATTTTGCAAGTGACGATCATGTCACAAACTGAAGAAGATTCATTAGGTTGTATGTATCTTAGTCTAGATCTAAATTGGTATCTCGCAATACTGATTGATTTGCTGTAATTGCAGGCACACCTTTGACCAAAAGAGATTGAAGCAGCCATTGTACCGCCACCCATGGGAAGACGTCCTTTACACCAAGTAAAGCAGTCTGCAAGGTGGATGCTGACGGTTTCTTACAAGTATTCTTTTTCATTTTTAACGCCTCCCTTCTCAATCGACTTCAGATCATTAGGGATTTTGCAGTGTCTCAGGGGAGAATGGGATTGCGCTATTTCAAATCATTCAGTTATCCAAGTTAGTGTTGTATGTACTGGTTATGTCTGTGATTCGAAAATTTCGCTTTGTAAAGCCTTCAGAGGCATTCTCAGGCTGTAAGCCAATTCTCCATTCATTTAATTAGGAACCCTTCTCCCAATATACAAGAAAGAAAGAAAGATAAGAGGTCACGATTTCTGTTTAAGAACATCTCTAAACCAGTTTGACACTAGTTGTGTAACTTGTGTTCCTTTTCGCTGGAAGTTTTACTTGAAGAAGTTATATTTTGAAGTTTAACGATATTTTTTTTTTATTTTTTTTTTGCGTATATTGTTACCATTTCTTGTAAAATCCTTAATTACTGATCTGCTAAGAATTTTGATACTGTTTTATTCCAACTTAGACGTCGTGTCGTCGTCTCAGAAAAAAAAAAAAAAAACTAAAATTGATATACGTCATACTTGTATTGTCATATACTCATATCTATGCTTCGGTTTTTGTTTTCTACCTAGAGGGTTAAATTTTATTTTTTTGACAGAGGTAAAAAAGTATACAGGGTAAAATTTAAGGACTTGATTTTAGCCTTGCGTGAAGGATTACTGATGATATATCTAACAATTATCGTCTTACAATGTTCACCTGTCGTCCTTGGTTAGGGTTGCTCCTAGTCTCCTAGAACCAGTCTCTTAGAACCGGAGGGGAGGTCCTTACCATACAATATTACTGATGAGTCAATTATACCAAATGTTACACAAAGAGACATTAAGTCGCCATCGCCAACTTCCCCGTCCAAATAAGAAAAAAAAATTCACCAAATTGAGATTCGAATTTCTAGCATTTCTTTCGAATTTCGGAAACCATGAGAAGCTTTCACATTTTGTCGTACAGCTGCCCACCTTTAGAGTGACAGGCTCATATCCCCGATTTCATGATCATACATTCCTAATACTGATTCCAATGTTCTTTGGTAATCACCTTCACGTTGGATTACATTTCTATTTATTTCAATAATGCTATTATTGCTAGCATTTGAATCCGGCGTTGTTGTAGGGTTACTTAGAGCAATAGCAATGGAAGAACTCAAATTTGAGTTTTTCAAATGCCACCTCATGATTTTGCAAAACCAATGAATAAGAACTCACATCTACAATGGAAGGACTAACTTTATTGGTTCTTAATTAATATTTTTTAAACATTTATACTCTTTCTCTCACCTAGTTTTCCGCAAGAACCGAGTTCTTATTTTAGACCTCCCACAATGGAAGAACTTGCATTTTGTAGTTCTTATTTAAGAACTCGAGGTGGATGAACCACCATTGCACATACCCTAATATATACTCTCATTATGTCGTTTACTTTTGTGATGGATAGAGGGAAGTTAAATTGGTGGATTCATTAATGGAATTAGTCATAACTCATTTGTTTGAAATGAACAAGTAAACCAGCGATAGTTCGGTGAAATTCCACCATAATATCGATTGATAGTAAATGAACGACAACTTATATAAATATGAACTATTATCTTCTCTTTTACTTCGCCGATATAGAATAATTCTTGCAATTGGCTCGCTTGTGTTGTGGGTTATTGTCTTTTCTCCAACAATTTCACTTCCTCAAATAAGTAGAGGACTAGGGAGTTGATCACTTCCTCACACTCTCAAAGGCTTGTATTCCCGATTGAGATCACACATACATAATACTTTTTTTATTTCTTGGAAAGGACACATACCTAATACTTACCCGCAAAAAAAGAAAAAAAAATCATAATCCAATGCTTTTTTTATACACATAACCCATATTCTTCGGTACATACTATCACCTCTATGTTGGATTACATTTCTATTTATTTCAATAATGCTATGACAGTATTACTACTAGCATTTGAACCTGACGTTGCTGGGTTACTAATAAACGAGTATCATTATGTCGCTTATTTATGTGATGGATATAGAAGGAAGTTACATTCGTGGATTCGTTAAAGGGATTTGCCGTTTAGTCGTCATAGCCCATCGGTTTGAAAGGAACAAGTCAACCAACTGATTATCCAATGACATTGCACCATAGAACTCATTGATAGTAAAAGAAACGACTCACTAATTTATAAGAGTAAATAGAAACTAGTATCTTCTTTCTTTTTTTTTTTTTTTTTCGCCGACATAGAATAATTCTCGCAACAGGCTCTCTTGTGGAGTTGTGAGTTATTGTCTTTTCTCCAACGAGTTCACTACCTCAAATAAGTAGAGGACTAGGGAGTCGATCACTTGATTGTTTGTCGCTTGTGGTATTGGTCCTTGGTTGACCACATAATTTCACGTGGGTGTATAAAGTAAAATTGCAAAATTTCACGTGGTATAGACCAATATTATGTACCAATATCACGTGGAGGAATACTTGCTCTTTAGTCCCTCCCCCCCACCAATGTTTCTTGCGTCGTAATACTTGGTTTGCCAATAATTTATGTCAAGTCCTTTTCACGAAATAGGCTCATAAACTTATGGGACCATTTTTGTATTATAAAGTTGATACAATTTTTTAAAGAACAAAGTGTGGAACGTGTACGATTTATTTTTGTCCTAAAACAGTACTTGATTCTTTATCCTCATTGATACACACTTCGCCACATCTTTCAAATAGTATGTACAAACGCTAACGTAGTCGTTTTATTTATTGATGACGCTTAGTTTAAAATTCCAACTTGAGCATTGTGTACAACCTATTCTCCGAGTTTGTTAGGAGAGATTTTAGTCGAAAGGAAAACTTCAACGACCATGTTATAAAAATTGGTAGACTTCTTGTATTCCGCAACTGAGTTGGACGAGTATTTACTAAGTATGTTCGAAATGAGTCATTCCTAAGAAAAATAATAGCCCATCTTCTACATGAATGTGAAAAAGTATGTCCAATTTATTTTTATAACTTAGTATGAATTATGACATCATCAATCTTAGATCATACTATGAGTTTGGAAATTAGGATTCATTGTTGGCCCAAATTCATTGAATATATCATAAATGAAGATGTGATGACTGGTGAGTGTTACTAACTTACTATAGTCAGTGTGTAGTATGTGTGATTGTATGAGCCGTGAAGTAAAATAAGGACGGAGGGTACGAGAACGAGAGGGTGCTACTACTACGGCACTTGAATCTTTCTATAGGACGACGTCAACCAAATTCTCATACAAAAATTGAGCTGGCAAAATAAAATATACGAGTAAGTAATTACAGATTAAACTTGTACCTAACACTCTAGGGGGCCGCTCTTCACATGGTATTCACGTAATCACGTTATCGTGAGTACTGAAAACTTTATCGTAGTGCTTGTGTCCTATCAAGGCAGCGGATATACCAAATGTGAAAGCCCAAACCATCAGTACATCAATCAAGTGAAGTTTAGCTCATTGAAATTCAATTGGCAATAGAAGCCCCCTAAAAACGGAAACACCGGTAGTAACCCACCTCTTTGTGTGTTATTAGAAAAGTCTCACGTATTTTTTCAATGTGAAGCTAAATCACACATTTTATAACGATCTTTCACCAAATGTGATGAGGCAGGTCACCAAATTCTCTCTTCCTTGATTTGAATTAAATCAATAAACCACCACTTCAAATTAGCGCTCAACATGCAAAAAGGTCTATCGAGATTGCTTGTGGCACCCACCAGACGTGTGGTGCAGTGGTGCCTGTACCTAAAGGTAGGCCGAACCTTAAATTCTGACAACACTTGTCAAATCCATACGCTATACCACCTTTAATCCTATTAGTTCCCACCGTCATAGAACACGCTTATTCTAAAATGTCTCAATTTCCCTTTGCTTTTATTCATCATACACACATAGGGTCATTTTGCTAAAAGAAACGGTTTCAATACGTGATACCTTTTTTTTTGTAACAACTAGCGAGTAGCCTTCCTTATACCTGATGGAGTTTACCGTAATTGGTTAACGATTAACCAACATAAGGTTGTATCTAATACTCCTTACTAAACAAGCTCAAAACCCGTTTATCCAAACATCAAAATTGCATAAACAAGAGAATGTGATTACAGCACAATATTACATCAACCCACAAAAAGTTGATTAAAGTAGCATTCTTTTTGAGGTGAGTGAAAGTAAAGATTTCATGCATGTGAAATGGCCACATTGGGTAAAAAAAATGGAAGGATGAGAATAACCGAATCAAGGTAGTTCGTTGGTGAATGGTAGAAACCCAATACAACCGTCAAAAATGGCACCCAATAAATACAAACAAAATGCTTCTTCAGTTAACACTTAAACATATACCACTCTCTCACTTTCTCACCCACTCACTTTTTCTCCCCTCTCAATATGATGACATATATGCCTACCAACAACACACTCTCACTGCCGTCGTTTCTGCTTTCCTGCTTTTGTTCATAGAACCAGGACATTATCTCACTATGGTACCTTCCAAGTGTAAACCAACCATATGTATTTCTTTCGATAAACTAATAATAGGTGCGTAACAACCCAACTCCAAGATATCTTCGTTTTAATTGTTAGCGATTCAACTTTCGCCATCAACCACATTTTGATGTAATACGAGTAGTAGCTTTGTTTATAAGTAGCGATATTGAGCTTCTGAATGTTTTCATAATACGTAGGTCATAGGGGGGTAACAATTCAACTTTTCGGACATGCGAGCAACGACAAACCAATAATATCTTAAGAAAAAAAAAACCCACTTTCTGTAATCTGTAGTACTAGACTTGGCCACCCCATCAAAATTAAAAAGAAACCCACCTAGGAAAAAATCATCATCTGTTGTTTGCACATACATAATCTTATTACACAGTAGGGAAAATTGTGAGTAGGAATGGAGTGAAAGATGGGTTCAGGAAGTGGAGGATCACAGATAAATATGGCAGGGCAAAACCCATCAGATTCAATGAGCAGGGCAATTGCACAGTACACATTGGATGCTCGTTTACATGCTGTGTTTGAGCAGTCAGGTGAATCTGGTAAGTCTTTTGATTATTCACAGTCAGTAAGAACTCATGCTAGTGCTCAATCTGTGCCAGAACAACAAATTACTGCATATTTGAGTAAAATTCAGAGAGGGGGTTTGATTCAGCCATTTGGGTGTATGATTGCTATAGATGAGTCTTGTTATAGGGTGATTGCCTACAGTGAAAATGCTAGGGATTTGTTGGGGATTAGCCCTCGGACCGTGCCGAATTTGGATGGTGGGGTGAAGATTATGGAGAGTTTGAGTGTTGGGACTGATGTTAGGACCCTTTTTATGCCCTCAAGTGCTGTTTTGCTGGAGAGGGCATTTGGGGCTAGGGAAATTACCCTTTTGAACCCTGTTTGGATCCATTCCAAGGCTTCTGGGAAACCCTTTTACGCGATTTTGCATCGGATTGATGTGGGGATAGTCATTGATTTGGAGCCTGCTAGGACTGAGGACCCGGCTTTGTCCATTGCTGGGGCTGTTCAGTCTCAGAAGCTTGCTGTTAGGGCGATTTCGCATTTGCAGTCTTTGCCTGGAGGGGATGTTAAGCTTTTGTGTGATACTGTGGTTGAGAGTGTGAGGCATCTTACAGGGTATGACAGGGTTATGGTATATAAGTTTCATGAGGATGAGCATGGGGAGGTTGTGGCCGAGAGTAAGCACTCGGACTTGGAGCCGTATATTGGGTTGCATTATCCTTCCACTGATATACCTCAAGCATCTAGGTTTTTGTTTAAGCAGAATAGGGTTAGGATGATAGTGGATTGTCATGCCAAGCCTGTTTGTGTGGTTCAAGATGACCGGCTACAACAACCTCTTTGTTTGGTTGGTTCAACTCTTAGGGCTCCTCATGGCTGTCATTCTCAATATATGGCCAACATGGGTTCCATTGCCTCGTTAGTTATGGCAGTCATCATCAATGGTAGCGAGGATGAAGGGAATGGTAGAAGTGCTATGAGGTTGTGGGGTTTGGTTGTGTGCCACCACACCTCTCCCAGATCTATTCCTTTTCCTCTTCGATATGCTTGTGAGTTCTTAATGCAGGCATTCGGGCTTCAATTGAATATGGAACTGCAATTGTCGGCTCAAGTCTTAGAGAAGCGTGTCTTAAGGACTCAAACCCTTTTATGTGATATGATCTTGAGAGATTCTCCTACTGGAATTGTTACCCAAAGCCCCAGTATCATGGATTTAGTGAAGTGTGATGGGGCTGCTCTTTTGTACCGTGGCAAGTACTACCCGTTGGGTGTGACCCCAACTGAATCGCAAATAAAGGATATTGTTCATTGGTTAGTGACTCAACACGGAGATTCAACTGGGTTGAGCACCGACAGTTTGGCTGATGCAGGTTACCCCGGAGCAGTGGCATTGGCCGATGCAGTTTGTGGTATGGCTGTTGCCAGTATCACTCAAAGCGATTTCCTTTTTTGGTTTAGGTCGCACACAGCAAAAGAGATCAAATGGGGTGGAGCAAAACATCATCCTGAGGACAAAGATGATGTGCAAAGAATGCATCCACGTTCCTCGTTTAAAGCCTTTTTGGAGGTAGTTAAGAGTCGTAGCTTCTCATGGGAGAATGCAGAGATGGATGCTATTCATTCTTTGCAGCTTATTTTGCGAGACTCATTCAAGGAAGAAGAGGCTAACAATTCGAAGGCAATTGTTAATGCTCACCTTGGGGATGTTGAAATGCAAGGAATAGATGAGCTAAGTTCCGTGGCAAGAGAGATGGTTAGGTTAATCGAAACTGCTACAGCACCGATATTTGCTGTTGACGTTGAGGGTTGCATCAATGGGTGGAATGCCAAAGTTGCAGAGTTAGTTGGACTTTCTGTGGAACAAGCCATGGGAAAATCCTTAGTTCATGATCTCATTTGTAAAGAATCTGAAAAGGTTGTTCAAGAGCTTCTTCTGCACGCTTTGAGAGGTAATCTTTTTGCACCAAAATTTGTATCGCAATTGAATCAGTCTTGGTATGTATTCTTTTTTTTTGCGCAACTAAACGTGGAATACTTTTCTTCTTGTTTTGGTTATATAGTGCATATGTTGAAAGTTGAAGCGGAGCTTTTACAAGCAAGCTGCTTTGTCATTTGTGACTTGTGAGTTGAGCGATTCAGCTTTTATCCTCTCATCAACTTCTTTTTAAAGACCGAATCAATAATTCATATTGATGGTCTATGATAAAACCGTGACTCTATTGTGGAAGTTTTTAGGATTGGATCAAGTAGGATATGAGGAAAGCTTCTGCATTATTACACATCCTATCCAAATATTTTGGCGGGAATCTAACTTAAGCGTGTATCAAATAGAAAGAGATAGCAACTTGAGTTTGATTAACTGAAGCAACTTAGTACGGCATTCTAGCAATTTAGCTTTCGGTATCATTCTTTATTTAATATATGCCGTGAGGCTTATTTTTTATACGCGTCATATGAGTCCTGGTGTTTTCATCCAAGTTGATATTCTTTCTGATTTTCGGTTTATAGGTGAAGAAGATAAGAATGTGGAGATAAAGTTGAAAACTTTTGGATTGGAGCAACATGGAAAACCCGTTTACGTTGTGGTCAATGCTTGTTGTAGTAAAGACTACACCAACAATATAGTTGGAGTATGTTTTATTGGCCAAGATGTTACCGGGCAGAAAATCGTAATGGATAAATTCATTAATATACAGGGTGACTATAAGGCTATTGTTCATAACCCAAATCCTTTGATTCCCCCTATATTTGCTTCAGATGAGAACACATGTTGCACAGAGTGGAACACTGCAATGGAGAACTTCACTGGTTGGAGCAAACATGAAGTCATAGGAAAGGTGTTGGTTGGAGAGATATTTGGCGCAATCTGCCGGCTTAAGGGACAAGATGCATTGACCAAGTTTATGATCATTTTACACAGTGCAATTAATGGGCAGGATAGCGACAAATTTCCATTTTCTTTCTATGATCGTAATGGGAAGTTTGTGCAAGGTCTCTTGACTGCTAATAAGAGAGTTAACATGGATGGCCACACTGTTGGAGCATTCTGCTTCTTGCAGATTGCAAGTCCGGAATTACAACAAGCATTGCAAGTCCAAAGGCAACAAGAAAAACTTTGCTTTGAGAGGATGAAGGAATTGGCTTATCTTTGTCAGGAAATAAAGAATCCACTCAATGGGATACGTTTTGCTAACGCGCTTTTGGAAGCGACAAATTTGGGTGAAGACCAGAAGCAATTCATTGAGACAAGTAGTGCTTGTGAGAAACAAATTCAGAAAATTCTAGGAGATATTCATCTCGAAAGCGTTGATGAAGGGTAAGTTTTTGGTGTTAATACTTATATTTTTTGAAAGGGTACTACTTATTACTCTGTTTAAATTATAACTTCTCAGTATTATATTTATAAGCTATAAAACACAGCACTCTATATGGGTGATTGTGTCTGTGTCCGGCACATTCAAGATGATTTAGACACTGACACTTTCAATCCTCTTTCACTGTCACTCTCAGACACATGTTAGGCATTTACAATCATACCTCCAAAACAAGTAAAAAGAGTACATATAATACTTGTAAGTCACTTCACGACTTGACTTGACACTAACTAGAACCTATATTCCTTTCCCTTCAGCCTTTACTTAATTTTATGATAATTAACCCTGAGAGTTCTAAAACAATCGAGAGCATAGATTTAGGATACTAGTTGTGTTTGAAGAAGGAACTGGAGATATTCAATTCTCCTAGTAGTAGTATCAAATCATATAAAGAACCAAGGATTAATCAATGTGTCCACCAAGGCACCAATGTGGTGTACTTTCCGTTGAAACTCATATCTCCACGTACTATTATCATGTGGTATCTGTGTCTTGTGGAGTTGTGGCACACACTTACTTAAGGTGTCAATTTCACGGAGCTTTTACACTTGATGCGTTGATGATCATTGTGCAATATTACTTAAATGGGTGTAAGGTCTGACAATCTCAAGGTCTTCATCAACTTGTCATTGCTATTTGCTGGACTAAGTTATTTCATGCTCAATCCATATACCAGAGAAAGTACCCCCCCCCCCCTAAGAATGTATTTTTCAATAAGTTGTACGAGTATATGTTAATCATTGGGCGTACTTTAAGATTTTCCGAATTGTTGCCCGTGAAGTCCAACTTACTGGGTGAGTTACTGTAGTGGTGGCTTGACCAAATTGTTGCCTGTGAGTTCCAATTTACCATAGTTGGACCAATATTGGGGAGAGATTGGTGGGCACACACGGGGGAGAATCACGGTGTTACATGTGTGAGTTAGTCTCACTTCAGAAAATAGGTGGGATATTCTTCATATATCAGTAGGGGTTCATTCTCCTATTGCCAACTCCTTTAAGGGCGGAACCTTGCTTATGGCTCTTGTGCTAGGAGTTGGGCTCTCCCGTAGGATTTTCGGTCACAACTCTTCCTCCCTTTTGAGTCTTTGAAGAGTGTAATCCATCCTTTAAAAATTTTCTGACTGTAAACCAGTGTTTCTGCAAATCCATCAATATAGCATGAATTTATCCCCTGTTCATGTTTATGTTACCCGTGGCAATGAGTTTATTGAAGATTGACATTAAAAATTGACTATGTTTTAGCTCTTTGGAACTAGAGAAGACCGAGTTTATGCTGGGAAACGTCATAAATGCCATTGTCAGCCAAGTGATGATACCATTACGAGAAAGAGGCTTGCAGTTAATAAGGGATATTCCAGAAGAGATAAAAACTTTGGCAGTCTGTGGTGACCAAGTGAGAATTCAGCAGATATTAGCAGAATTTTTGGTAAATATGGTTCGTTGTGCCCCGTCTCCTGATGGCTGGGTGGAGATTCATGTTCTGCCAAGATTGAAGCAGCTATCAGAAGGTGTAAATGTCGTTTACATTGAGTTCAGGTATGTGTCTTTATTAGCTTCAGTTTCTGTTATTGTTAGGTTCTTGTTTTTCAGATCATTATTTGTTAAACGCGTACCTGTGCTTTATGATCCCAATGGTATTGGAAGCTATTTGCTAAGATTTTTTTTTTTTTTTTTTTTTATTGATAACTTACATTTTAGCATCATCCGTACACCTTAATGACCTTTACCCTTGCAATACATAGCAGAGCTATACCCCTGATTTCTTGATCAAAAGGCAATACACTGACTCAGGACTCGCTTTCAATAAGAACCAAAATGTTATGAATCTGAAGTAATTTTCATTGTTAACTTTTTTAACCCCATGCCGTCCTGTGGGGCGGCAAGGGAACGTAAATGCTTATTCTATCAACTTGTTCCGGTATAAAGAGTTCAAAGAATTTCTATAGTTAGCTCTCTTCTATACAATATGAATTGAACCAAGCGTGTCCTTGTACCTGCAAATATAAGATGAACCCGAGTTTTGGTTCTTCTCTTACATATATTTGGGGCGATGATTGGTTTTCTTATTTGAATATCTTATGTCCATTTTCGATGGAGTTAAAGACTAGCTATTATTTAGCATTTAAATATAATGGAATAAAGCAACATGACTCATTAACTAGTTTGCACTTCTTATACGGAATTGTGGAGTAATGTGAAATAGAAGCCCATCAGTGCAATCGTGGATGGAATTTTCACTACGAGTCATCCAAACATAATTTCATTACTTGTCACAGGCGAATGACAAAATTGTGCTCTGAATCTGTTTGCCCTTCTCAAATTATTAATAATACAACAACTACATCAACAACAACAACCAAGCCTTAATAATGTTGTACAATAATGCAAGACTAACTTGCAGGTGTAAGTTCCTCGTCTTCATGTACAAGTATGCATGTCTCGCTGTCTTCAATTGTACCTCGAGCTTTTCTTGTCCTTATAGATGCGGTTTTGATCATTGTTTCAAAGATAAATGTTTCTACCACAGTTTGAAGTGTATTTCATGCGTAGATAACAATCCCTGAGTAGTGAGTACAATAGAAGTCGTCACATTCAACAATCAATAGTGTTTCTTCAGTGCTGAGATAATTGTGTTTCTAGTTATGCCTTAAATTGTTAATGTGCAAATGCGCCTTTAATTTGCAATGACTCAGAATTGACTCTAGTCTCTGAATATAATCGTCTATCCAATTGGAATGAGCTCTGATATGTTTTGTGGCAGGTTGGTATCACCCGGGGAAGGCCTCCCTCCGGATTTGGTGCAGGACATGTTCCACAACAGTCGATGGGTAACTCAAGAAGGCCTTGGGTTAAGCATGTGCCGGAAGATACTAAAGCTGATGAACGGGGAGGTTCAATATATAAGAGAATCCGAAAGAAGTTACTTCCTCATCATCCTTGAACTTCATATGGCGCGGGGAAGCCTGAAGGATGTCGACTAGTCTATTTAACTGTTAAAAATCGCAACATGCAGTGTATATGCTAGTATATATGCTGAACCAACTTCATATGACTTTGTAAGAGGCTCTAAAATGTAACGAGGCTGTAGCTGTAACCGTATCCTCTTGTGTAGCTCAAAATTTACTCTGTATGTAAATTTTTGGTTGCAGACAAGTTTCAATAATTATATTTTTTCACAAAATATTAGCGAAAATGTATTATGAGCATCAGTTCAAAAAATTAGTACTTGTGTGCTTGTTTTGGTACATATGTACACTACTAGCCGAGGTAGCTCCAAACTACAGTTCGGATGTAGCTTTCAACTTCTCATAGTTGACCGCCAAATCAAGTGCAATTGATTAAGCATACGAGAATTAAACTTGTTCCGTGGAGCAATTAGGTCAGGCAAGCCAATAACTCCGTCATCATCCCTCTAGAAACTACTACAATTTATACTGTTACGGTGTAAGTGTAAGAGAGACATCACATAATCGAGCTCGTGTTGAGCATCAATTCGCGGTCAGAGTGATTTCTTATTCACTACAAGTCTTGGATCATGCCGGTGCTCCCCCTCGATAGCATCGAAATGAAAACAATCGCTCACAAATCCATGAAAATATAACAGAAACACGTGCCACAACAATCTAAAAATAGTAAGAATCAGGAACAAGTTATTTTTCGACAGTAGCAAAGCCGTCAGATCATTTTGGGGGCAGTAAAATTCGAGTCAAAATCATTCAGCTACTGTTTCCTCCCTCACTCTACTTTTTCTCACACACAGTTGATCATCCAATTGAGTCCTCACTGTAACACACACACACACACAAACCAAAAACAAACAAAACTTCACAATGAAGATATATCATAATCAATCCCAATTAAAGTAAGTCAAGTTTAACAATAATAATAATAATAATTAAAATTAAATTAAACCCCCAAAATTAAAAAAAATTAAAAAAACCAGAGAGAGAAAGAGAGAGAGAGAGAGAGAGAGAGAGAGATCCATCATCCATGAATCTCTCACTACAATTATCTCCATTTTCCCTCTCTTCCTTCTAAAAATATCTTACTAACCCACCCATTTCCCAAACGACCCGTTTTTATCATTTTCCGGAGCCCCGGGTTGTATCGTCATGGGTACGCCACCACCGCCGGCGGAGGAGCTCCTCAAGAAGATCCAGAGCTTGGAAGCTGGCCACGCTCACCTCCGCGATGAGATGTCCAAGCTCATGCTCTCCGGCGGCCTCAACAAGCGTCGGGCCCACTCCGTCTCTCCTCAGCGTGGGTCCCGCGGCCTTCCGCCTCACCGGAGCGGCGACGACGGCGGCGCGCTTTGGAAGAAGGGGTCTGTTTCGTTCGGACATTCTTCTTCGTCGTCGTCTTCTTCGCCGTTGCAGAGGGAGAGTAAGAGCGCCGCTGAGCTTCCTCCGCCGCCGCCGCCACCGCCGCCGCAGCACGGGAAGCCGGCGCCGGCGCCGGGGCATCAGTTTACGGATAAGCAGTACTTGAATATATTGCAGTCTATGGGCCAATCTGTTCATATATTTGGGCCTGACGGTCGCATTATTTATTGGTATGATTACTAATTTTAGAACTTACTATTTTTGTTGCATTTGATTACTTATAATAGTTGGTAGAATTTGACTTTTTTAATTTTTGGTTAATTAGTGAATTTGGTTGGTTAGTTGAATGTTGTGATTTTGTGATTGATGTGCGTTTTTCGCGGTTTTCGGTGATTGTTTGGGGGTGATTCATGATTGATTGAGTTGATTGGAACTTTGATTGAGTTAGTTAAATGTAGTGATTAGTTGTGGAATTTGATTTTCGGTTTTGTTCAAGGTTTTCGAGAAGGATGGGAATTGGTGGAGTAACGCGGTTTTTAAGTGCCACTATGATATGAAGCAAGAATCCTTCTTTTTGTAGGTTGATGGTCCTTGTGAGTAATCGGTCTCTAAATGAGGGGTTTAACTTCAGCAACTCGTTGATACCAGCTTGGGATGAACTGAGATCTTTGCAATCTTGTAAATTTTTCACTTCTCTATGTGTAGCTCATCAATTTGCATTTTTCGTTTTCCCGATGCAAACACTATGAGTCTTAGGCTTATCGTGGTTTTTATCAATGTGCTTTAGCCGCAAGTCTAGCTAAAAGGGTCTTAGTTACTGGTTTTTGGTACGTTCTTAAGATTTGTCATAGTAAAAATGGGGTTAGGGCCGGGCTTTAGCTTTTGCAGTACATTGAACAAAAGGAGGACTGAGCATAATATGCTGCCTTTTGCTAGTTGGAAATTGCCGAGCCTAGGTGTTTTAGTGCATTCACCACATTTTTAAGCAGGCAATTTTGGTAACATATTTTTTGTTTTGTTTTTTGTTTTTGTGAGAATCAAGGTACTTTTAGGATTATGAGTCAGCAACTAGTTTATTCGGGTTGTAGACGATGAGGCTTCATACAAGTGAACTTCCCAGTTCTGTTTGGCTAAGCTATTGTTTGGATTTTTATTAGAAACTTCATTATATGGGGTTTGCTGATGTTTCTAATCCTACTCAAGGGGTACCATGGAACACTCTTTTGCTAGTTCACATTGGTCAAGAATAGGCCTTTCTTTTGTTCTCTGTTTCTATGGGCCGAAATTTTAGATCTTACGGTTGTGTTGGGGATGGAAGGTGTATAAGAATCTGCAGTTATTATAAGCTCATTACAAAGAAGAAGACTCAGGAGTTGTCGGATGGACATATATTCTAAACACTGAGAAAGTAGGACATGGCGATAAGGCTCCATACATCTCAACCAATTAATTGGTAACTCTTTCTCTCTAATTCCAGTGGAGCGTAGGTCTAGGAAGTAGCTCACCCTTCCCCCCCCCCCTTCCGGTCCGGCTGTCATTCAGGATATTTATGCTTTGTGGCATGAAAGATGCCATTTCACTCCCAGCCTTTCTCTCGACTGCATGCATATGAACCTCTTTTCCCCAGACCCGGCTCCCCTCCTCTCAAGTCCCAAGTGAATTGCCCAAAAATTTTCTCAGCACCAACATATCATACATCAGGTACACAATTTCAATCTGTTTATTTTGTGATTGATGAATATAAAGCTTATTGCAGTGTGATATCCTCAAGGTAAAAATTGGAATGGGTCACCAACTCACCATATGGAGTAACCAATACACTGTGATCTCAATTAGGTCTGACAGTAGAATATGGGCATGTAGAGGAAGTAGTCGTATAGAAAGAGACGAAATCTATAATGGTCATGTTTAGGATTTTGGTGAAGATATGTTTCCTCCTTTTGTCATGCGACTCTAAATTCCTATAGTGGGGAGTAACCACTTGAGTGACTCAGATGGGAATTGGGAAGTAGTGTATGTGAACCAAAGTACCACCCCAAGGAATTAGAACTTCCTAGATGGGAACGGAACGCTCCCAAGACTATTTTCTGGCAGTTTACCGTTGGAAGTCTTGGACTTAATTTCCAAGCTTCCTATATAAAATATAATTCCTAGGTTTTCAAAAACGATTACTTATTAATGTGTAGCTGATCCTTTTGGTTCAAATGCCTAGCAATATATACTGCGTTATTTCTCTTTCCTTTTTCCCCCTCTGTTAGTAAAAAGGCTCACTGCTAAGGACTTGTAACAAAGCAAATTCGCTCATAAAACTGTCTGCGCTTGTTATATTGTGAAGTAGCAGTTGGTCGGTGCGACTCTTGAAGCAACTTTTAATATGGGTCGTCCATAAGCGGCCTCTCTATGTTTTCAACATAGGGGTAAGTCTTGCTTACATCCTGGCCCCCCTTACATCGCGAAATTCAGGAGGTCGCGAGGCATGGGTGATTGAGTGAATGCTGATGTTGAAAGAAAAACAGCTTACCAAACTGTCTGTCCTCAAACCAAATAAAAGATTTAGGCTTTAGCAAGCTTTAGCAGGAGTTTTTCATCATGTGCAACTCTAAACTAAATCCCTTAACAATCGAACAACTTGGATGCTTTTCTATAGCTCTCCGGAAAGTCTGACATCAACAATGGGGAGTGCCTAAGAGCAAGTTTTGTGCCTCTTTCCTAGTTTCTTAGGCTTGCCTATTTATCATCCTTTTTGGATGTCGAATATTAGTAGATAAATATGTTTTCTGTTCTTGATTTTTAACGGATAAACTTGAAAATTGTGTGCTGCTCAAAGTTTTTGCCTACTGGTAGGAGGGATTCTAAGTTTTAGAGCTTTCATATGGTAATGGCTCAAGGCAATGATTGCAAATGTATAACAATTGTCAAATGTTACCCCTTTTACTGGGCTAGTTTCGGACCTTAAGTGTTGTAGATTGGAAGGCGTTATCCAAAGTTTATAGAGCAGAGCATGTGGGGGGTTTTGTGGGCCTGTGGGGTAGAGATGGAGAGGCAAGAGAGTTTCAGCAATCGCCTCTTCATGGAGCTTTTCTGTTGGTATATTTCTTGTGTTAGGTTAAATGACATTCGCTCATGGTACACTTTATAATGTACCTTCCTATCATATACTATCAGTTTGTCTTATTTTGTCCCCTTAAAGTTTCTGATAAAACTGAGCGCAAATGTTACAATTTTATCTGTGCGCCTGCAACTTCTGTATCCATCTTGGATACTACCCATTGTAACTTTTTTTTAAAGTAGAATTAATCAAAATAAGGCTGGCTTGGTTTTCTGAGGTTCTCTATTTTGTTAATAGTCTAATTGTTATCATGAAATTGAAAAAGTCATAATGTTATCATTAGGTCTTCGAAGAGTGGTAAAGCCGTAAGTTCAGAATATGGGCTCTTAGCTGATAACATGAAACTTTTTATCTTTGTACTTTCCGCTTAGGCTGTATGTTCCTTGGTACTGATATATCATCACCCTAAGATCCTTTGAATGCCAATTGGTATATTAACTTCGCAGGAACCGTTCTGCTGAAAACCTTTATGGTTATCCTGCAGCAGAAGCCATGGGCAGGGGTATTTGCGAACTTTTGGTTTCAGATCGGGATGTACCTGTTGCTGAGGACATCATTCATCGTTGCAGAATGGGACAAAGCTGGACAGGGCAGTTCCCTGTTACACATAAGATGGGAGATAGGTTTCCAGTTATTGCAACAAACACTCCTTTTTATGACGATGATGGTACTCTCATCGGGGTTATATGTGTCTCAAGTGATTCAAGACCATTTAAGGAGACACAAGTGCCCATTTCTGGTGCGGAGGAAGGGGAGATGGTTCAAAATCATAGCAGGCCCAGGCCCAATGTGACAACTAGACTTGGCCTTGATCCTGATCAGTCTTTGCAAACTGCACTTACTTCCAAAATAACAACCCTGGTTGGTTTTTTTCAATGATTTTACTTTGTGAAGGAATCTTCTTAATCGTTTGCTGACTTTTGGGTTTGTTAACTCAGGCTACCAAGGTCAGCAATAAAGTTCGATCTAAAATGAAGACTGGGGAGAATAATGTGTTCCGAGAAGGTGGAAGTGGAGATAGTCGCTATTCGGACCATGTTTACTCTGATGTAGACCATAGAGATGACGGGAACTCCAGTGGAGCTAGTACACCCAGAGGAGATCCAGTTGGCACTCCTTTTGGCGTTTTCTCTTCGTTTGCTGCCAGGTCCCCTGCAGATGCTCCTGGAGAATCTATTGATGAAGGTGAGGAGAAACCTGGTATCCACAAGATTTTAACTTCAAAAGCTGAAGCTTGGATTGGTAAGAAAGCAATGCAATGGTCTGGTAAAGCAACTGAGCGGGAATCATCAGAACCTCGGAGCGGTCGATTTGGTTGGCCATGGATGCAAGGTGAACAGGATTCTGATCGGCCCCATTCTTCTGCAAAGTCAGAAATTCATACAGGTGAGTATAATAGAACAGTTGCAAATGAGGCATCGGGGTCCTGGTCATCATTCAATGTTAACAGCACAAGCAGTGCAAGCAGCTGTGGAAGTGGAAGCAGCAGTGCTGTAAATAAGCTGGATGTTGAGACTGATTGCTTAGACTATGAAATCCTTTGGGAAGACTTAACAGTTGGAGAGCAGATTGGACAAGGTGAGCTGTCTCCTCCTCTTGGCAGTGTGCGAATGAGCTTGTTATATTTTATTTGAGGTCAATGAGCTTGTTATGTTTAGGCCTGATGTGATGCAGCTTTTGACTGCCCAATGTGAGTTTCATTCTTGTACTCTTTAGCATTGCGTTGCATTTATGATCAATTTCGTTGAACAGTAAGTTTGGGGCTATTCCAGTTCCTGTCATGTCTCTCTCTTGTTTTGCTTTTGTATATTTTTTTTTTTGGGGGGAGGGGGGGATAGGCCCTGAGTTCTGGATTCCACTGCACCTTGATATTCATGGACCCTGCCAACTTTTGCGTTCCTGAGTTGTTGCTTGCTTGAGAAAGCGCTTTCTTGAATCTAAACTGCAATTGATAATCCAGTTTTCAATTCCAACATGTACATGAAGTTGTGTCAGCTACCGTATGGGTCCCCCCCTCCCCACTCATCACAATTTCTTTTAGTTCATTACTATCACCTTTCTAATCAGCCTTGGACTCCTGATATGTGAAGTTGAATTAGGACCTACCTCTAAATTGTTGTAATTTCATTCACTAAATTTATTCGATAATAGGGATTTGAATCTTAAGAACTTAAATCTTACACTTTTGTGGTCAGTCTAGGGCACATCCTGTTTACCCATATTCCCGCTTTTATTTTTGATGTAAGAGCTCCACCTCCTCTTTGCCATAATTTTCCGACTGCTTTTGCATACTGCAGTATGATATCATTACCTGTTCTACACTTGGTTTCTGTGTACTCTGACGAGCTATGGACCTCCACTTCCCCATGTACCTTGAAGAAAAATGTTAATAAAAATGAAGAGTATATGATAAAGTATATTCTGGCGCAAGCTTTTAGTTTTTTCATGCTGTCAATGATTTTGGGGTCATCTTGTATCTGGATCTGCAGATTTTTTTTGGGAAAGGATAGTGATGAGGTTTGTTCCGATGAAAAAGATGATGACAAGGACAGTAATGTTAAATTTGTGTCTTAGTGCAGTTTTTTTTCCCCATCTTAATTACTCTGCCTCCAACCTCTATGGATTAACTTGCCTGTATCGCTATGACCCATTTCTTTGCATTACCATTATCATTGGCCGAAGGGATTGGAGATGGATAGTATTAAAGTTTGTAATATTGAATCTGTTCCTTCGTATTGCAGGTTCCTGTGGAACTGTGTACCACGGTCTCTGGTATGGATCGGTATGCTCCTTCTACCTTTTTGTATGAAAATTATCTTGCCTGGCTGATTTTGCTTGAAAGTTATTTGAAAGAAGTAAAGTAGTCTGAGAGGGGACACAATCATTGTGATTTCATAAATGATTTATATCTCAATGTTAAGGATATGGCTCATATGGTATTTACTATGCGTGACTGTAACAGCCCAACATGTTGACTGGAATGTGCCTTATGTATTTTATCTCAATGCTTATGGCTGCAGGATGTCGCTATCAAAGTTTTTTCCAAGCAAGAATATTCTGAAGAAGTTATATATTCATTCAGACAAGAGGTAATTGATAATGCCTTAGAAGTATAATTTTTGAGTCCCTTGGACTGTTGACATTCTTTCCTATGTTGATGATAGACATGTCAGAGTGAAATGAAAATTTTGGCCATTGAACTTGAAATTGTGGAAGTCTGGCCATCCTGATGACTAGCATTTTCTGTTGATTTTGTGTAGGTCTCCCTCATGAAGCGGCTACGGCACCCTAACATTCTGTTATTTATGGGTGCGGTGACATCACCTCAACGTCTCTGTATAGTTACAGAGTTTCTCCCACGGTTCATTCTCCACTTTCTTTTGATGATAGCTGAATTGTATTCTTCTGATTATGAATGGTGACATGTATTGAGTTTTTCTTAGAAAAATCTTATCTTAGTTAAGAATGGAATTCACTGCCCTTGAGTGAAAACAAGTTGCCGAGTGCTCTTAATATGAGTTCCAATTGTTTATTTAATTAATTTGTTGGGTTAAACATGTATGGCTGATGTTGCTCAAATAACCTGGTAAAAGGGGGAAAATGATACTCAAGAATGAATGTCATGTACTTGATAACCTTGTTGACTTCTTATATAACAACATTGCCCGAAGCCTCTTAACATGTGCCACTAAGGAAAAGGTTGATATTAAACCCCTCCAAATCATGACAGTGAAGTTGTTTTGAAAAGATCTTTGATGAGAAATGCAGCTACATCTGCTTCTTCACAATGATCTTTAGGCCTGAATACTTTATTGGGTCATTCAATTGTTCTGTTACATTTAAAAGCCAAAGAATATTTAATCTCACACCTTTCAATATCATGCAGAGGAAGCCTGTTCCGCCTGCTGCAGAGGAGCACATCCAAACTGGATTGGCGGCGTCGGCTTCATATGGCTTTAGACATAGTAGGTATCTTAGTGTAACTACTCTGTTGAAAGTACACTTGTTTGAGATTTGAAACTTCGATTTTGTTCCTCATTGATGACTATGGCTCACACTACACTATCTTGCAATCTCTAATGCAGGCTAGAGGAATGAATTACCTTCATAACTGCAGTCCCCCTATAATCCATCGTGACCTGAAGTCTTCTAATTTGCTGGTTGATAAAAATTGGAGTGTAAAGGTATGGTCTATATATTCTGCTGCTGTCTGAATACCGTGTCTCTCTAGTGGAAGCAGGAAATAATTGCATTTCTTTTATCCTCTGGCAGGTTGCTGACTTCGGCCTTTCACGTGTAAAGCATGAGACCTATCTTACTACTAAGACTGGGAAAGGGACAGTAAGATTGAAATTTTAATTACTTTCAGTTGTGTTATGTACGCTCGTCTCTTTCTCCGTAAGTGTTGAGTTAACCTTGCCATTATTTCTCTTTTGTAGCCTCAGTGGATGGCTCCAGAGGTTCTTCGCAATGAACGTTCAGATGAAAAGTATGTCTGAAGTCATGTTTCTTTACTGTTTATTTCAGGCTTGTTCAACCCTTTGTTTTTTTTTTTTCTTTATTCCTGAATTAAGGGTGGATTATTCTTTCAAAAATTTAGCAGTAGTGACTTCTTTGTTTGATACCAATGTTCTTGCCATCATTTAGGTCGGATCTATACAGCTTTGGGGTCATACTGTGGGAACTTGCCACTCAAAAGATACCTTGGGAACATCTCAATGCCATGCAGGTATGAGTTTTCTGGGTAACAGAGCAAGAGCAACTCATTACTCTCACCTTGTGGGTTGTTTGACTGGTTTCGGTGTATTATTCTGTGTTGAAGCAATTAAAGGAGCAACTATTATTTTTGCATTGGGTTACAAAGTAATGAAAAATTACACATGTAAACCGCCCTTATTTGTGCACTGTAGGAACTTGTAAGCAAAGTGATACTTTCCTCTTTTGTGCCCCTAAGAAAAAAAGACCCCTGCTGTTGCAGGGTAAACTTGCATACAATCCCTTAAGAGGTTTGTATACAGTCAGAGGTGGACCTTCTCGAGAGGGCATTGGGTTAAGGGCTGGTTTTTAATACATAGCAGCGTTTTTTGTAATGTTGGTGTAATTTTCAAATTTAAGGTGTTAAGCATGAAGGAATTTAAATGCTAAATGAAAGTTGGCACTGCAGGAACCTTCTGTTTTTACTTTATGATGGTTGCCGCGAATAAAAGAGTGGGAAAGGGCCTTACTTTCTTAATAATCTAGATATGATCTCTATCTGCTCCCTGGTTCTTGGAGTGTGATTATGTTTAATATGCCAACCGGTTTGGGAAACTATTTCTTATGCTTTGGATCAACTATGTATTATGATGGTCGTTTCAAGAGAGGCTTCTTAGCTAGGGGATTATTGTCTCATTGTGGTTGTGGTTGGGCGTGGATTACTTGTTTTCCCTTTGTTTGCTTTTATTGACTATACGGAGTATATATATAAATTTGGATAAATTGAGTTAATGAGTTTCTTCAGCTATTAATTTTTTATGTCGTATTACGGAGCATGCAGGTGATAGGAGCTGTTGGTTTTATGAATCAAAGGTTAGACATACCAGAGGATGTAGACCCAAGGTGGGGCGCTATGATTGAGAGCTGCTGGCTCAGGTACTTCTTCTGCTGGTCATGTGATTCTGTCTTTATAAACTGGGCACTGAAAAACAGGAGCAATTTGTAGATTCCTTTTGTGTGTCTTCTAAAGATACTTGGTTGATAAGATCCATAAGGTGGCTTGAGGAATCGTATTGTGGCTCTGATCTTATGGTTCTAGCCAAAATGGTGTGTTCTGCTCTCAAATTATCGAATTAACCGTAACACAATTCGGGCACCTAAATTGTCCATACCTTCACCATTCTGCTAAAATTTTGCATAAGTTATACATTGTAATTACGTGGGGGAAACGTCTACATTACTTCTCTTTTTTTGTGAGTTGCCATGCCAGCTCTCTTGAGTGTTTTGCTGTTCAGAACCTTTCCTACGCTGATACCTTTAACAAGTCAACATATGCTGTGGCAATCAGTTACGAGTGCTTCTATACTGATCATCCCCAGGGCTGGGCTGGTTGCTTGGATAGGCATCTTCTGTCCTTTGACGGGATGCTCCTGTGCGGTGATCCACTAATTTTCCTAGCTTTAACCACAGTAATCATATTGTGGTTGCAATGTTGCAACATTCATGCTATTCCATTGATGGACCTGCAGACAGGGTCAAAGAACACTCATCTGTGCCCTATGCCATTTCCAGTCTCATCTTCATATGAATATCTACATTTTATTTTTTTGTATGCTTTGGTGTACTTAGTCTCACTTTTTGTTGTATACAGTGAACCTCAAAGCCGCCCTTCATTCCAGGAATTGTTGGAAAAACTGAAGGATATGCAGAGACAGTATGCCATACAATTCCAAGCAGCCCGTGCTGCTTCTGCGGATGGTGCCCAGAAAGAACTATGATTTAATGTATAACTTCTCTAACACACACACTGTAATGTCAAGCTGTCAACATGTCAAGCTTTGAATTATTTCGAGAAGGCAATTGCTCATTCATGCCCCATCAGGGAGGTTCCAGAGTTGCTTGAATACTCTCAAAAACCAAGACAGCCAGGCACTTTCTGATTTGCATCCCAGATGATCAAGGTCTGTTATGGGCAGCAGAGGAGATCCTTGTTCGAAATGGCCAGAGGATGGGTTTGATTCAATTGCAACAGTTGCACAGTACGCAGTAACTGATACCATTGCCGTTTGATAGTGAAGAAACAGAGCAGAAAAAGTATTCAATCTATAATAGCTATTGTGTGGAAGGTTTTGGTCCCTGAATTTGTACAAAGATTGCTTATTTTCAATTGTATGTAGATAAGGTTGTACAATACAAGCCACTATTGTGAACAGCGTGATTATCTACAAAGGGCGGCAATTCACCCCTGGTATTCTTTTACGTATGGTTATTGTTTTGGTACTCTGTTAATGGTTTTATGTACTGCCGTGACCGATAGAAATATGATGGCAAGGACGTCTCGATGCGAGTCTTAAAAACATGAGATCCGAAATCGAAATGTATGAAACTTAAAAGATGAGTTCAAATTGTGGTAGTATCAAATTAATCAAGGTAAAAGATCAATGAAATCTGAAGTGAACTGCACTGTTCAATCTGGAGTCACAAACACCATGATTCTCTTGTAATTTGCCCTTGAAGTTCTAGGTGTGAGAAAATGTGCATAATCTTGGATCGAGGTTGATGAAAACAATGTTTACAATTTTGGTACAAACAACTAATAAGAATATTAGAACTTGTGATTAGCTGCTGTCCTCGTGATGATTCCTTCGATTTGTGACTGGCATCAACGTCTCAAAAATGCAACACGAACAAACATCTCTTTAGTGAAGCAGGGACCGTACAGCAGCCACGGCATCACCTTTGTGCTCTCGCAAGGTCCTTTCAGCAACCTTCTTATCCATCTATAATGAACCAGTCATTGAGTTACAGATGGCATCGAATATTTAGTAGAGTTGGCTTAATTAGAGAAGTAAATAGAATAAATGGTAGTAATACACAGTGATGTCCATGGAAGCTAACCTCGAGTTCATTTGCAATTATATCAATATCGCCAGCATTAATCTTCACAGCAGCCAACTCCTTTTCCCTATTTGCAAATAGACAAAAAGATACATTATTTACAAAGGATTCTAAGCAGGACTGGGTATGCTAGATTAATGCTACAGCAATCACAGGGGCGACCCCCCATTCAGTCAGAAAGTTATAGAACAATTGTCCAATATGCGAGAGGGGGGGGGGGGGTGCCACAGTTTCAGGAGGAAATCTAGATGACATACACCGAAAACCTGTCACACTGTCTATATAAACTACTTCTAAAATGAACTAAAAGAAGGCACAAGAGAAACAAAAACCATCTCTTGCAGCCTTAGGTATCACTTCTAGAGTCTTGCCATATGCTACACAACTTCAGTAGCAGTCTCAGAAGTCTTGCCATGCGCTTGGGACTAGTTAGCCATCACATCTGCACTTACCCCCATACAGCAAGAGGGCTTTGTAATGCGAGGAGAGCTCAACAAGAGTAGACAGATAAAAGCATACTCGGTGCATATTCCATCTAACAAATGAAATACCTTTCAGGGTCTCTTTCCTAGATTGGGTTTGCTGGGGTTAACAGTTCACAACATATAGATGCCACCACTAGACGCTTCGGCTCACAGGACAAAGATATAACATGTTCAAAAGGGAGACTGCATGTTATAATATGTTGCGACATCGATAGAGCCACAGTTTGCATGGATGTCAGATGCTGTGTTTTTTGCTTTTGAAATCAATAAAATGATATTATTAAAAAAAAAAAAAGGGCTTAGCGGCGGTTGGCGCCCATGTACACAAGACATACACAAAAGGAGAGCTAACATATTATTTCATTGCAAACAGAACGAAGCACTTGACTCCGACCACATCAGTTTCTACTGCTGCTACGAATTTTTTTACTGCCAACAGTATATGACAGCATTCAATTAACTCCGTCCATGATAACATTGTTTAACACTCAACTCCAACCAACATCTTCGCAGCTAGACCTTTGCCAATTGTAACACTGAGACAGCTGAACGTACTAAAGAAATGGATATTCAAGAAATCCTCCAAATGAATCAAAGTAGTCTCTGGCTAAAGTAATATATATCGAGAGCAATGACAAGGATTTCATAAACAAAGACATAAAAAGCCTGAAAGTCACGTATCATATTGCCCCCTCTCCCTGAACTTGAATACCAAATTTATTAGCAAGAGCTTGGAGTTCAAAGATTCCAGCCTTGACTTGGAGAGGTGTCAGATCAAAAATAGCACAGTTAAAACATTATATGTACTTCCCCTCAACTTAAGAATTATACACAGGTTGATCTCCATCTGAAACACCAAAAACATTCCCATGATTCCCATATTGAAACTCATCACAGAAAGAAATATTGAAATTTCCCCAGAGATCCTGAAGGGACATGTGCAGTTGTTCACATCCGCTCAGGAAGTGCTCCATCCTACACAGCATCATGATGCGAAATTCACCATAACTCACTAGAAATTAATCACTACCCTCTAGGAAATTTGTTTGGCAGTGTCTCATGCATTGCATACTTGCATTTACTTAATGCCAAAGCAGTAACCTTGATTTGAAGATCAACACGATAATTCCAAGTAAATAAAGCTACTCCAAGTTCCGTCCTTTCCTCTAAAATGATTACCGCTATCCTTAGTCTCCTAAATTGAGAAGCTAACACAAACCCAGGATAGTTGAAATTGAGTCTTATGCTAAGCACATGAAATTCGAAGAAGCTTTTCAATTTTTTTTAAGGCTTTAGTTTCAAGCAGAGTAATATGAATCAGGAACAAGTCCGATGGCTTCACAGAGAAAGGCAAACGACATAAGAGCTTCACATGACAAATTTACACCTTATATACATTTCCAAAAAGTTCTTCTATGGAGTCTCATGTCCAACCTTGAATTTGAAGTGGCACAAGCAGCGCAAAACAAGAACCAAGAATTCCAATCTTATATGTTACAGTGTTATACACTGGTGGTCTCAAACTGAAAAGAAAAAAAGAAAGGAATAACAACCATCCATGCCAAACTAATCACCATGTACATGTCCGGTAATCTTCCCCAAAGATCATGTAATACTATAAGCACATCGGTTGAGCAAGTACTATAATCCAATAGGGCGCATGCTACAAATATACTAGTGAAAGTTACCATAACTTGCCCCCAACCCAATCTAGAAACATGAGAGGGTATCAATATTGTTCATTGCATCTCAAACTGACAGAAAACAGTCAAAACACCACAATATACAAATGCTTGCATTCTAAGTCGAAGTGAGCTACTCCGAGCTTCATCTGTAATTGCCAACATGACACTCAGAAGACGTTAATACTAATTTGTACATGCATGCAATATTCAATAAATCACAGCAAAAAAGCTTCCCACGTCAATACCTCAAACCATTTTTCCATACAACCTTCACTCTACTTTTCAAATCACAACTCAAACAATAAAAACCAGAAAGTGGATGGCAGGGAATTAAATTAAAAATCGAAACTTGGAAACAGAATACCATTACAACTCAAAATTGTAAGCAAAATAACATTGAACTTGAAACTTGGAAGCATAATACTTCGACAAAAGTACAAGTTAGAAGCAGAACACAAAATCAAAATTATCTGACAGGGCCATTCATAGTTTCATACATCTTATTTACTAAATGCTAAAACAGTAAATCCCGATAAATCTACGTTACTAACCCAACTTCCATCCATTCCTCTAAAATGATTACTACTATCCTTAGTCTCCAACATTGAGATGCAAACAGTATCCCACGTTAGTCAAAATTGAGTCTTATGAAGCTCTTCATAAATTTAAGACTTTAGCTTTAAGCCAGAGTTATAAGAGTCAAGAACAAGTTCGATGGCTTACATACAAAGACATACGACATAAGAACTTCACACAACAAATCTACACCCTACATACACTATTAACACTTTTTAAGTTTTTCAGCAAAGACCACCTATGGAGTCTCAAATCCAACCATGATTTTGAAGTGGCAAAAGAAAAATTAAGCATTACAATCTTATTTGTACATCATGTAGATCAAATCATGCTCACTGCCACTGGTGATCTCAGGAAAAAAAAAATCCTATAAGCTCATCTGTGTAGCAAGTACTAATGTACTAATCAATACTGGTACACTATAACATCATACTAGCAAAAGTTATCATAACTTGCTCGCACCACGTACCCTAGAAACTTGAGAGGGTATCGTATATCATTTATCGCATCCCACATTGACAGAAACACCAAAACAACACATTATACACATAGTTGCACCTCGAACTCAATTTTCCTAAGTCGGAATGAAGCTACTCCAAGCTTCACCCATTATCGCCAACGTGACACTCAATAGCCCTAGGTATCCCTTGTTGAAAATGCAGACCCTAGTACAAATTTGTGACATTATTATGCAATTTAAAATCAAACACAGCAAAAGAGATACCCACATCAATACTTCAAACAGTTTGTTCTACACCACCTTCACTCTACTTCTCAAAATCACAACTCAACCAATAAAGACCAGAACTTTATAGCAGAATAACACCCAAAATCGAAAGTTGGTAACAAAACACCACTAATAAAACTGAAAATTGGAAGCAAAATAACATTAAATTTGAAACTTAGAAGCATAATAGTTCAACAAAAATTAAAAGTAAAAATCAGAATTCAACATCAAATTAAAAAAAAATTAAGGGGTTTGTATGCAATTAATTACCTCATTCTTAAAGCATTAGCATCAGCTTCAGCATCAGCAGCAATTGATGCCATAGCCTGAAAATCACGCAAACAAAAAAAAAAACCCAATAATAATAAAAACCCAGTTCATAAAATTATCAAATAATAACAAAAATTGGGTCAGATTATATGAAATATATAGATAAAAGCTATACAGTTTTGACGCGGGAAGAATCGAGCTGGCGATCTTCGACACGGTCAGTAAGTTTGTCGAAAGCTTTGCTCTGCTGCTGCATATCCTTTGAGTCTGCTTGTATCTCCAAACTTTCATCTCCTCCCTCCATTTTTTCTTCTCTCTTCTTCTTGTTTTTTTTTTTTTTGCAGGTTTTTTTTTACCAGAGTTGGGAGTTTGGCAGTGTGTGTTGTTATTGTGGAGGCTTGATTGGGTTTTTTGGGGTTTTGGCCTAATCGTTTTAGTTAGGGCACTCCCTAGTCCTAAACTTTGATTCTTCCTTTCTCGGTCGGACTATAATGGCTCGGTGTTAAAAGTTAACTTTGTGAAAAAACGAGGGGTGGAAAAAGAAAATTACGTACAATTGGGTGTCTAAGTCTCTCATATTCTTCGGGGTCGGTTTATTGTCGCCACTCGCTAGGGTGGTTCGTTCACATGGTCCGGCAATAGTTGGTGGTTTGGCTAGTGTTGGGAGGAGTATGTTGGATACGTGCGACGGTGGAATGGTACAGTGATTGATTGTGGTGAAATTGGGACTTGAATGGACAAGAATGTCCCTACATTTGGATGTAAAATGGTATTATTGGCCCTGCGTTTGGCCCTATTCCTTCTAACGAGGCGTTCAATTTCCCGATCTTTTAATAAACGGATAAAACACGTAAAATTGAGATAAATGACTAGAATCATATTGGACTACTTTTTAGCCCATACACGTTGTATATATACGCATGTGCGTAACCTCTCCTTTTAACGATTCTATTCCTTATTGTATCATGTTTCAAAGAAAATGGTATCATTGTATGTGCTTTGACTATGCTGAAAGTATTTTTACAGTTACGATGATGGCGGACTATTTCACCATTTCTAGATTCGTGTACTCTCCCACGCTCTTTAAAATAAACATCTGCGTTTCATGTTTTGCTTTCGAAAATGATGATGTAGGCTATGAGTATGTTGTGTTATGCATGCTTCAAATCTTAATGCTTATAAAAAATGATGACTAAGAATGTGGATAATTCTACATACACCTAATTTTTTGTTACATTTTTATTTGGTGATATTTCTTTACTTGGAGCACTGTTTTGAAAACCGCACCGGACGTCAAAACGGTAGCCCCAAATGTACGATGGGTCAAGGGGTTATAAAAATATAAACTAATATAAAAACTGTTAATAATGTTACGACAAAACGTGATGCCCCAAAACTATATTAGAATGCGCTTGGTGCCCCTATTTTTGAAACTTGTACGATTTGGTGCCCTGTGACTTTGCACCTATAGTAACGTGGGGTCCATATCCCCTAACACGGTAAAAAATTTGGATGTTAAACGTTGTAGCACCACCCAACGCACGAACGTCATGCCCACGTGCCACCCCAACACCATCTTCTCCTTATTTTCTCTTTCCTCAAACTTGACACAACCACCACCGATCTATCTCGACAACCACTATCCGCGTTGCCTCTTCTACCCGAGCCGCTGCTCCTAACCATCACGACACGCGTCTCCGGCAAGGTTTGCCGGGAGATGTGCGATTTGGCGTTTATAACATTGTAAATTTGCTAGGTTTGTGGCGGTGTCTTCGATAATGACCACCACCACAGTGATGGTGGTGGTCGACGTGTGAAGATGCATCGAATGGTCTTTGTTGCGGTGAGTTCTGTAGTGATTGGTGCTCGGTAGGTGGTTGTGTATGGTGGGCGGTGAAGGAGGTGGACAGAGGAGTAGAGAGAATAAAATTGGGTAATTCTTTTTAGGTTTTATATATTAATTTTAGGATAAATTGTGCGAAACCACCTACTAAGTTTCCCATTTTTTGGGGAACCACCTAATAAATTTTATTTTTTGGAGAACCATCTAATAAGTCATTTTTGTTATGGTAGAACCACCTATCGCCGGATTTCGATATTAAGCTACCGGATCAGTCCGTTCTACGTGGCTTGCCGGACTAAATATGTGGCATTGACAAAAAAGAGAAAACAAAATCAGTTTATCTCTCATCCCCCATCCCCCCCTTCCCCCTGCCTCCCATCCGATCCATCTATTCAAAAACCCAACCAGGCCACCACCACCGCCTGGAAATCCTAACACCAAAATCAGTTTCCATGTCCGACAAACATGCACCCAGTATCCTCATCGTCATCAACATTAGATCACAACAATGGCGATCGACACCCTCCACGTCCTCCGACGTCAACTTTACGCCACCGAATCATTCCTCTTCATCAACCTCCGTGTCTTCAACCCCCGAAACTCCACCGCCTTCTCCTTCAAATTGTACTTTCTCGACACATCTACAAATTCCCATAAAACCCTTTACCCACCTCATCTTTCACCAATTTACCCTTGCCCATCTCATGTAATCGGAGTATGTTGATTTGGGTGTGGGTCTGTTTATGATTTCCATAAAAAAATGTGGGTTTATGATTGTTTGATGAATAGGTGGGTCGGGTAGGGGTGAAAGGAGAGAAAACTTGATTTATTTTTTTAAGTTAGTGCCACATATGCACTCCGTTAAGCCATATAGTACTAAGCCAGTAGCTTAAGACCGGAATCCAGTAATAGGTGGTTTTACCATAACAAAAATCATTTATTACGTGGCTCTCCAGTAAATAAAATTTATTAGGTGGTTCCCCAAATAATGAGAAACTTACTAGGTGGTTTCCCACAATTTATTTGTAATTTTAACTAGTTTGCATGCCCGACCCGCGCTGTGGCTGCATATGTATATTGTTATACTCGTTTTATAAAAATATAGGATTATCTTTTGTTATAATATCATTAACAACAATTATTATATTACTAATTTCTACTAACTTATCATATTATAATTTAATTTCCACTTTTACATCACCACTTATACTATCCCACCTTCATTTTACACCATAATTACCATAAATCATATTATTTTTCATAGATTAGCTAATAATTATCATATTGTATGATTACTTATCTAATCAATATTAGGGGCCGTTTGGTTCCAACAATGGAAAGGGAAAGGAAATCAGAAAGGGAAAGGGGAGGAAAGGAAACAAAACCCCCCAAATACCCCCATATGTTTGGTTGGTTAAAAAGAATCATTCCCTCATATTTCTCTCTCTCTTCTTCCTCCCGTAAGTTTTCCATCTTGTTCATCCATGGGCAATTTAAACTCCTCTTCATCCATGAATTGCATGTCCCATCGTCATTGTAGCTGATCTCCCATTCTCCATTGCCGCCGCTTCACCTTCGCCATCCACCACCACCGCTGAGTCGTCATCCCACTATAATATGCAGCTAGAAATGGATCTATTTTTGACAAAGTCAAGTCCGAAGATCAGATAACTAGAGAACATGAAGTTAGATCTAGGTTGAAACATGAAATGTGATCCTTTTTTAGGTGATGGCGGAGGATAAGAATGCTAGTAAAATGGTGCTGGTGGAGATTTGAAGGTGACGACGATGGTCACACTAGGAGTGCGGCGGTGAGTTGGTGACGACGGCAGTGGAGGCGGCATCGGCGGTGACTATGGTGGTGGTGTTCGCGGTGGTAGTGGTGGATTATGGGTGGTGTTGATGGTGTTAATTGTGGTGGTGGGGTCCAGTGGTTGATACCCAATATTGGGTAATGAGTGAAACCCTGATGGGGGGAGGGAATGAGTGTAGAGGAGTTAGGGGGAATTGATTAAGGGGAATTGGGGTAAGGGAATTGCAAAAAAACACAACCAAACACCATCAAAGGGAATCAGGGCTTATAATTCCCTTTCCCTTTCTTTATTACCTGCAACCAAACGGCCCCTTAGTCTCTTTGGATAGCAAATTGAGAGGGAAATGGAGGGGAGGGAAAGGAAAGGGAGGGGATGTTAATCAAATTCTCTTATTCGGATGAGAAAGGAAATTGAGATGAGAGAAAGGAAAGTGGTGAATTTAATTTTTTTTATTCAAAATATTTTTTTATAATAATAATAATAATAATACTGAAAACCGAACCCAAACCCACCCTCACATTTTTCTCTCTCCTCTCCCATGCGCCGCCATATCGCCAATGTGCCTTACACCGGCGACAACTAACTTCGGCAAAGAGTACATCACCCAATCGGCCCAGATACGGCGACTACGCGGTGGCCTTCGACGGCCACTATCTCTCTTCCCTCCACCGCGCGCGAAGCGTTTTCCCTCTTTCCCTTCTCCCTTGTTTTGCCCAGATCTGCCACGACCTACCCTCATTCCTCTCGCAGCCTCACCAAGTCGCCGTCGAGCCGGAACCAGCCCTCTTTGGCCAAAAATTAACTTTTTGTTTTTTATTCTTAAACCCTAGATCTAAAATTAAGTGGTCTTAGGGTGATGGTTGGAGAGTGATTTTAAGGGGACAATGGTCGCCGGAGGTTGGTGGTTAAAGTGGTGGTGCTGGCGTCGGGTAAGGTGGTGGTTGGTGTGGGTCGGCGGCGGTCGTGGGTGGCGGCAATGGTGGTTGGAGAGGAGATGAGAGAGAAATAAAATAAAGTTAATTTGGGAATTTTGAAAAAAGTAGTTGTTAAGGGGATTTCTATAATTTGACATAATATTGGTGTATTTTCCTTCAAAACCTTTCCAACTATGGAGAGATGAAAATCAAGTAAAAGAGAGGAAAACTCATCCTCCCAAATCCCTCCATTTCTCTCCCCTCCCCTTACAAATTTGTATCCAAACGAGGGATACAATTCCCCTCCCTCCCCCTCCCCTCCCTTTCCCTCCAAATCCTCTATCCAAATAGACCCTAAGAGCTTGTTTGGGCAGCATTTTAGAAGAGAAAGGGAGGGGAGGGGGGAGAGGGAAAGGAAAGGGAGGAGATATAAAGGGAGATGGATTAATTTCCTTTGTTTGGTTAATGAAAGAAATGGAGAGAAAGGAGAGGAAAGTAATGATAAACAATAACAATAATAATTATAATAAAATTAATCTAATCAACCCCCTTTTATTTTATCTCTCCTCTCCCTCCCCCTCCATGGCGCTGCCCACGGCACCGCGTCGCCACCCCAACGACCACCTGAGAGGACAGTGCTACCACCGGCCGAACCGCCTCGGTACGACAAATCTTCGTCGGCCTACGACGTACTCCGTCGTCCATCTCTCCCTTGCGCGCGATCTCTTCTCCTTCTCCCTTCTCCCTCTTCTCTCTCGCTTTTCTCAAATCCGGCCACCACCCATACCCTTCCCTCTCCCCCAGATCCGCCTCAACCTCGCCTTGGGCTGGGATTGCCGGAGCCGGCTATTTTTGGCCAAAAAATGATACGAATTCATTGTGCTTGATAGAACAGTACCAGTATCTGTACCATCAGTTAGTGCAGAGAAGACAGAACCAGGTTCTGTACTGTCCGGATTCCGTGAGTTCGAGTTTCTTGGCTAGCAAGGACGTGATCTTTAGCCAAAAGACCAATTTCCATAATATTAGATAATTTTATTTACCTTATTGTTGCAAGAATAAAATTAGGGAGATAAGTAGATTTCTTATTTCCGCATGAGTCTTATTTTTCCATATTTTATTAGGTTAGTTTAAGGCAGATTCTAGAGCTTATGTTTACTATTTAAACAAAGTCTAGGACGTTTCTTTTAGCATCCATGTATCGTTGTATTAAGAAAGGTTTTCTCACCCCTTTGCAATCGTTTTAAGTTCTAAAGGTAATTGAACTCAAGACAGGGAACGGAAGGCACTCGTTCTATCGTTTATGGGTGGTCAGATTCACAGGTGGTAATGGGTTGACCTGGCGCGCAACTGGTGTTTATGGGTGGTCAGAGTCGACAGAGAAGCATCGAACGTGGAGCTTATTAAAATGGCTCCATGCTCAGTCTACACTTCCGTGGCTAGTTTTTGGTGACTTTAATGAGATTCTGTTTGAGACAGAGAAGTTGGGTGTATTGCCAGGAGACCAAAATTTAATGGATGGTTTCCGCGAAGCTCTGGATACAACGGGACTCTATGATTTGGGATACATGGGGCATACCTTCACCTGGTCAAACGGGAGGGAGGGGGACACCCATGTGGAGAAACGTTTGGATAGGTTTCTAGCTTCAGAATCGTGGTCTGAGATGTTTTGTATGACGTGTAACAAACATATTATTTGGGAGGGATCTGATCATCTTCCTATTTGCTTACAGGAGGGGCAGATTTCTTCAGAGAATGAGGAGACTGGGAGAATCTTTCGCTTTGAGGCGATGTGGCTGCATGGGGAGGATGTGGAAGATGTGGTGCGTGGGGCATGGGAGAAAGGAATATCTTACGATATGAGATTGTCACATTGCAGTGAGGCCTTGACAAGCTGGAGCAAGAAAACATTTGGGGGGTGGCGGAAGAGGATCAAATGGCTACGGGGAAGACTTAAAATTCTCAAAGAGATGAGCCCGACCCCAGGAGTTATTGAGGAATTGAAGATGGTAGAAGACGAAATTGGGTCCCTAGGTCGAGTGGAGGAGACTTATTGGTGGAATAGGTACAGGCCGATCGCTTTGCGGGATGGCGATAGGAATACATCCTATTTTCACTCAAAAGCTAAGCAACGTGAGAAGAGGAATACAATAGTTCAACTGAAGAATGCTGATGGAGTTTTCAAGAAGGAGAAAATAGAGATTGAAGAGATTGTGGTCAGTTACTTTGATGAGCTCTTTGAGACGACGAACCCTGTGGAAGATACCAATGCTCTTGCAATGGTGGGGCGAAGACTGGATGAGAGACAGGCTGCTGGACTTGTGAGGGAGTATACGCGGGAAGAAGTAGAGAGAGCATTGAGTCGGATGGCCCCGACCAAATCACCAGGGCCTGATGGTATGTCCGCATTATTCTTTCAGAAGTTCTGGCATATTGTGGGTGATGACGTTTCGAGGACAGTGCTGGGGGTACTTAATGGGGGAGAAATGCCCTCTGATCTCAACCATACATTTATAACCCTTATTCCGAAAGTGAAGGAGCCGACTACGATGAAGGAACTTAGGCCGATTAGTCTCTGTAATGTAGTGTACAAGCTGATATCGAAAGTAATGGCACATCGACTTAAGCCGATTCTTCCTGGGATTGTGGAGCAGAATAAAAGTGCTTTCGTACCGGGTCGGTTAATTACCGATAATGTGTTGGTATCTTTTGAGGTCTTCAATTACCTCAAACATAAACAGAGTGGGCGCAAGGAGATGGCTTTTAAGTTGGATATGAGCAAGGCTTATGATCGTGTGGAGTGGGCCTATTTAGAACGGATCATGGCCATGATGGGCTTCCTTGATGAGTGGGTAAGGCTCGTGATGAAGTGTCTGTCTACGGTTTCCTTTTCTTTTCTCATTAATGGGAAGGCGACAGGTTCAGTGAGCCCAAGGAGGGGGTTACGGCAAGGTGACCCATTGTCACCGTATCTTTTTATTTTGTGCGCGGAGGGCTTATCTGCTTTGATTAATCGAGCAGTTGAAACCAAAGCGTTGCATGGTGTGAGAATTTGTCGAGGGGCACCGACAGTGTCGCATTTACTTTTTGCCGATGATAGCATTTTGTTCGCCCGAGCTAATGATCGAGAGGCTACTGTAATTGTTGATATTCTGAAGAAATATGAAGATCAATCGGGGCAACAAATTAACTTGGATAAGTCTGAGCTATTCTTCGGGAAAAATATTGATGAGGGGACGAGGGTGCACTTACGAGAGATTCTGAAGGTGCAGGTCTTCAAGGCTGGAAGGAGAGACTTCTTTCTACAGCAGGAAAGGAGGTCGTTATCAAAGCCATTGCACAATCAATCCCGACTTACGTGATGAGTTGCTTCTGATTGCCAAGGTCGTTATGTGACGAACTTCATGGTATTATTGCGAAGTTCTGGTGGGGTTACAGTACGGAAAAAAGGAAAATTCATTGGCTTAGTTGGGACAAGATGTGTCAACCAAAGAAGTCTGGGGGCCTTGGCTTTCGGGACCTTTCCTGTTTTAATGAGGCACTCCTAGCTAAACAGGTGTGGCGTATGGAGCGCTTCCCTCTTTCTCTTATGAGCAGGGTTCTAAAGGCTCGTTACTTCCCAAGTTCGTCGGTTTGGGAGGCCCAGTTAGGAAGCAATCCGAGCTTTACGTGGAGGAGTATTTTAGAAGCCCGTGATCTGGCCTCGAGAGGGGCAGTGTGGCGAATAGGAGATGGTGAGTCGGTGCGTATATGGAAAGACAAGTGGATACCACCTGGGCCGAACTTTAAAGCAATCAGCCCCTGCAGACTCTTTGACGAGAATGCCAAGGTTAGTTTGCTCATTGATCCTGTTCATTTGTGCTGGCGAGAGGACTTGCTAAATGAGTTCTTTTTTGGGTTTGAAGCAGAACATATTCGTAGTATCCCAATTAGTATTCGCCAACCACATGATAAGCTCTACTGGGCTTATACTAATGATGGTGAATTCTCTGTTAAAAGTGCTTATCATGTGGCTTTTCAGGCTAAGGCTGAGACGTCGTCCTCGAATGGGAGCGATCCAGTGTGGCCGCTGATCTAGGGACTAGCACTACCGCCCAAAATTAAGACTTTCCTGTGGAGGGCGTGTCGCGAGATTTTACCCACATGTCAGAATCTCATTCAACGGCGGGTTCCTCTGAGTGGGAGTTGTGCGTTCTGTGGAGACTTCGAAACAATGATGCACATGTTCAGTGATTGTCCTTGGACCAGAAAAGTGTGGGATGAAGTTGGATTGGACGTGAAGGATGGAGCACGATGTGGCTTGTTCAAGGTCTGGTTCCTTGACAGAATGGCGGATTTGGAGGCGAAGCAGAGATGTGTATTTGGGATGGTGTTATGGCACATTTGGAATTTCCTAAATATGGAGGTATTTCAGAGAGGGAAAGCATGCTTCGGGGGGCTGAGAAGGCGGGTAGGAAACTACC
This sequence comes from Spergularia bocconei, assembly GCA_963457585.1. Classification (NCBI taxonomy): domain Eukaryota; kingdom Viridiplantae; phylum Streptophyta; class Magnoliopsida; order Caryophyllales; family Caryophyllaceae; genus Spergularia; species Spergularia bocconei. The sequence goes on along the minus strand of OY734946.1, from coordinate 19,743,740 downwards.
TAGAGGAGTTCTGGAAGGCGAATGGCCATACTGAGTGGAGGTCTCATAGCAGGAGGGAGGTGAGATGGAAAGCTCCAGGAGAGGGCTTTGTTAAAATAAATGTGGATGGGGCTGTGGAAGCTGGTGGAGACGCAGCTGGGGTTGGGTATATTGCCCGAGATGAGAGGGGGCAGTTATTGTTTGCGGGGTCAAAAGCGGTCAGCGGAAGGTGGGAGCCGGCGATGATTGAGGGACTGGCGATGAGAACGGGCCTGCTGATGGCAAATGCGAAAGGCGTGCGGAAGGTGATCCTGGAGGGGGACTGCCAGGGGGGTTGTTAATGCACTTGCCGCACGAAGGAAGCTGAGGAATACCTTGTCGATTTTTTTGGATGATTGTATTTATTTGTTGTCGTCTTTTGACATTGTTAGATTTTTCTTTTGTTATCGCGAGGCTAATGAGGGTGCCCATAGATTAGCTAAATGGGCTGTGTCTAGTAAGGTGGATGAGTCTTGGGACTCAAATGGTCCGGTGTGGCTTTACGATGTAATTGAAGCCGAGGTATGCTCCGCTACCCAAATTAATTAATGCAACACCATGTTGACCCGCAAAAAAAAAATGAAGAAATTGGCATTTGCCTTCCAAATTTGGAGAGATGAAAATCAAAGAAAAGGGGGGGATATACATCTTCCCAAATTCCTCAATTTCTCCCCCCTCCCCTTCCCAATTTGTATCCAAACAAAGGATACAAGTCCCCTCGCTCCCTCCCTCCCCCTCCCCTCCCTTTCCCTCCAAATCCCCCAAGGGCTTGTTTGGATAGCAATTTGAGAGGAAAAGGGAGGGGAGAGAGGGGAGGGAAGGGGAGGGGAGGTGAAGGGAAGGAAGATGATTTCCCTTGTTTGGATAAGGAAGGAAATGGAGAGAAGGGAAAGGAAAATGGTAAATTTAATTTTTTTTGTTCAAAATTAATTTTTTATAATAATAATAATCCTGAAAAACAAAACCCAACCCCACCCTCACATTTTCTCTCTCCTCTCCCATGCGCCGCCATACCGCCACCGCGCCTTACATCGGCGATAACTAACTCCGACAAAAAATACACCACCCAATCGGCCCGGATACGGCAACCACACGGTGGCATTCGACGGCCACCATCTCCCCTTCCTCCACCGTGCGCGAAGAGTTTTCGCTCTTTCCCTTCTCCCTCGTTTTCCCCAGAACCACCACGAACCACCCTCATTCCTCTCTTCAACACCTAGGCGCCACCTACCCAGCTCGTCGCTTACCCAGAACCAGCGCTCTTTGGGCGGTAGATCTCTTTTTATTTTTGGTTTGTAAACCCTAGATCTCAAATTAAGTGGTCTTACGTTGGTGGTTAGAGAGTGTTTTTAAGGGGGATTTGGTTGCCGGAGTTTGGTGGTTGGAGTGGTGGTGTTGGCGTCGAGTAAGGTGGTGGTTGGTGTGGGCCGGCGGCGGTCGTGGGTGGCGGCAGTGGTGGTTGAGGAAGGAGAGAGGAAAAAGAAACAAAAAAAAGTTAATTTGGGAATTTTGGAAAAATGTACTCCCTCCATTCATTTCCAAGCTTCCTGTTTGCTTTTGCACAAAGTTTTAGGAATGGATTAAAAACTATTAAAACCAAGTGGGAAAGGGACGTTTAGCACTTAGGAGGCCTCTGATTGGCTGAAAAGTTACCAAAATAGGAAACAGGAAGCTTGGTAATGAATTCCCCTAAAAAGAATACAGGAAGCTTAGAAATGAATGGAGGGAGTAGTTGTTAAGGGCATTTATGTAATTTGACATAACATTGGTTCATTTTCCTTCCAAATCTCTCCAATTTTGGAGAGATGAAAATGAAAGAAAAGATGGGGAAATTTATCCTCCCAAATCCCTCCATTTCTCTTCCCTCCCCTCTCAAATTTGTATCCAAACAATGGATACAATTTCCCTCCCTCCCCCTCCCCTCTCTTTCCCTCCAAATCCCCCTATCCAAACAAGCTCTAAGTGTTAAGTGTCTGCCTAGGAAAGATTTGGTTTCCTATAACTCATCCGTTGAGGAGGAGAGAATATAAGTGGGAAATTCTTTTTAGGTTTTCTATATTAATTTTAATTTTATTCTGCGAGTAGCATCTAACTTTAATATATTTATTGTAATTAAGTTTGATTAATGTTGTCATGTCATCAGTTAGCAAAGTGATAATTAACTGTCATGAATCGCACAATAACAAGACCAAGCGATCTTTTGGTCTTTACATGTACAAATAAGGAAATATATAAGTGGGAAGTTTAAAAATCAACACCTGAAAGTGGAAAGTAAGAAATTTATAGCCGAATAAATGGTTTAACAAACAATTGATAACACTTCAGTAATTTTGAATCACAATAGAGACTTACTCTTCTTCCTTTGCTTACAATCAAAATATTCAAGCAAATAATATGATATTTCTCATAGCTAGAAGAAATTTAATTGTTGGACTTTTTTTTTCTTTTCAACGAAGTAATTAAAAATTGTTGCATTTAACTTCAAAGCCATGCAGGCAACCATTGCTTTCCATCAATGAAATCAATAGATAAAAGAGGAGCAGCTGCTTCGTCACTGGCTTGGATGCTCCATGGAGCTCGATCAGTTCTAGTCGCTCCAGGTCCATCATTGAGATATTCCGCATGATATAAGTTACTGTTGCAAATTAAACAATATTAATAACGTCATCCGTTCTAAAAAAGAATGTGCGATTATAATATTTATCGTAGCAAGTATCTCGAAAAAAAATTAATTAGGTTTACAAGTACTCTCATATACATATACGCAATTGTTTTTCGCTTTAAGATCGCCCCACATGTCATATTCATTGTAGAGATGACATTGCTGCCAGATCAAGAGATAACAAAAACGCAAGATCATATTTATTCATAAGACTTAATTACAAAGTTAATCAAGGGGGGGCTATAGTTGATCGATCATTTTAAAAGATTAGATTGGTTAACTTTCAATGTTTTCCAAGGGTAATGCAGCATAACTTATGGTTTATTTCTTTAGTTTGGGTGGTCAGAGTAGATGGATATGCACTGAATGCATAATATTGCATGTAATCATGAAGCCATAGAGAACATTGATGTTCTCAAGAACCAAGGGCATTCTTCGATTGACAGAAAGATCTTTCAAATCTTAATTTGACTACTACTCTTCCATTCTATTTAATCCTTATTACCGATTGAAAGGCAAGTGGATGGTAAAAAAAATGGACCACTTACTCTGTGGGGCCATCATAACTCCAGCTGGTCCATCCTTCGGGTGTGATAGTTCCAGACAAGTAAGAATTAGCAAAAAGCACCCTAGAGTAAGCCCCCTTGGCTCTACCAAGGTAAACTTGGCCTGTGCCATAAACTTTGCATCTATTGAATATAAATCCGCTTGGCTCCTCCGCACTTTCCCTATTTTGTGCTGTGATTGACCCGTGAATCTTTATCCTACGGTCCACGAGCACAAAAATCTCACAATCCTGTAAATTTGCGAGTTAAGTTCCTTGAAAATAGTTTTAAAAATACAATTTTAACTTTTTTTTTATAAGACCAAAAACATGTGAATTTCTTTATATACAAGATAACCCAATCAAAAACTTGGACATGTGCTAGTGTTAGACACTTCTAATCGAATTTCAGTAACGTATATTATAATGAATGTCACTCCATGCATTGTGTTCGGTTCTTTACACATAATGGAACCAAGTGTAATAAACCTAAATAAATGGAGGAAGCCTCAATCTACAAACTTACATGGAACATGGATCTTGCGCGGCCAAAGATGAAGTCAATCGAGCCTTGTATGTAACACGCGTCATAGTAATGTCTCCCTTTGAGATCAAAGAGAGTGTTATGTGTGCTGAAAAATCCACAATGATAGAAAGCAGCCTTGTCCGCAGCTACATATGCTGCAACTGATTGATTTTGTGAGGTATATGCTTCTCCTGTCGGAGCATCATTCTACATGTAGACAACAATCCATACATCAACATATATACTTCTTACAATAATTATACGTGATTTGGTGTTTATGGCAGAGTGTCATCTAATCTAATGCTATATATTAATATATGAAATCAAGTCTTTCATAAGAGGACACTTGGCAACGATTAATTTATAATAAGGTACTTATTAGTTAATTTATCGAAAACGTTATAATTTATGGTGATAAGTTAGCTAATTATGGTAAAGCTAATTTATGTTAATAAATTGAAATATAGTGTGATATAACGGGTGGCGGGATAGCGGAATGAAAATGAAATTGTTTAACAGGTGACTTGATAGTTAAAGGAAAATGAAATAGTATAACGGGTGACAGAATATATAATGAAAATGAAATAATATAAAGTGGATATAAAAATATGATGAGTTAGTGGAAATAAATAATAATATAATATGACGGGCGACAAAGGTTGAAAAACAATAATATAAAATATCGTTCTTAATAATATTATTACAAAATAAACCTATATTTTTATGAAACGAATATAAACAATATAAATAAGTAGCTCGGGCGCGGACTAGGCATGCAAACTAGTAGTTCACCTATACTTATAAAGGACCTGTAAAATTTCTATTTTGTATTGTCAAAAGTAAATAATAATTTAACCCCACATTCACACATCTAATAAGTTAGGGCTTCTTTGGTATCGTTTTCTGTTTTCAGTTTTTTTGAAAACCAAAGTCCCGTTTTTGAAAAACAGAAAAAGTGGTTTTCAGTTTTCAGTTTTCAGTTGTCAGTTTTCATTTTGTATATGACTAATATAGAACCAAACAATTTAAAGTTAATTTTGCAAATTATTTAACTAATTTTTTTACACAAAAAAAAAAACCAAAAACTGAAAACGGCAGTGATACTGAACGCGCCTTAAATTTAAAAATAAAATAGAAAACGCCCTCCTAATTTATGAGCAATCTTTAGGAAACTTTATTTGGAACAATAACCAAAATAGCCACACTTAATCATAATTTAACATGCTTTAAACTCATGCATTTTGTCCTAAAACTCACATGGTCTCGGTTACAGACTCAACTGTCTATTATAAGCATAATAACAACGACAAATTAAGATTTTAGTTCGGTTATCATGTATTGTCGTCTTGATTCGTCAATACATAAAAACAATGAGGGCTTGATCTCAAAGAAAAAGTAAGCCCTCAGTTGACCTCCAAAAAAAAAAGGTAACCCTCACTCAATGGAATATGCAATTTAGAATAAAAAAACGAGAAATGATGTAACCTTGAAACTTATTCCAAAGGCAATGAAATCAGGGGCTTCAACTTTGAAAGTGGCAGACTCAATATTGTCAACCGAGCTTTGTGACCAAACTATATATGTTCTACCTTTGCCATTCCCTCTCAAAAATATGAAAGGTTTGCTTTTTGGTATATGCACCTTCTCCCTGCCATATTAAGATAGAATTTTATTAGAATGAATATGGGTCACAAAACCCCATGCTATCACATTTGCATTTTGTTGTTTGACATAGAAAAGAAATCAAAATCATTTAAATTGTGACATATGTTACAATAACTATCATTATCATCCAACTATTACAATCAATACACGACTAACACGAGAATGTCATGCATACGGAAATGTTGATAGTCATATGGAATAACTTGGAACAACACAAATGTAGCAATGTTTAATCACTCATTACAATACAATTTAAGGTAGTGTTGATAAGTGGTTGGATGAGCAATAATTTGGCGGTTAAAACTTTAAGAACATGTATTTTGTATATTCTAAAATGACTCAATCAAATGCATAAAAATTACCTATAGATTCCTTTTCTAACATGAATTACGACCCAATTAGAATTTCCTTCGGGAACTGAATCAATGGCAGCTTGAACAGATTTAAAGTCTCCGTTCCCATTAATATCAACAACTATTGTATGGTTGCTAGCAACTTTTTCTGTCAATAGTGGGCCATCAATTACGTTTTTATGGTGGCTAGCTTCATGATGAGCTGATCTAACAACATTCGCATTGGCCACAAGGACTAAAGCTATTGTTAAAGCGACCGTAATCGCCTTAGTCGAAGAAGAAGAATATGCAGGGTGCATATACATTATGTTTAATGGTGGTGAATAGTTTGTCATGCAAAGAGATAATAACTTGAAGAAAAGGACTACCTAAAATATTATTAGCCCTTTTGATAGGAGAGTTGCTTTTGTTCAGCCAAAAAGACGTATTACAAGGAATGTCATTTACTATTTTAGAGGGTCACCAGAGATTTTCTAGTGGAAGTTAGCGTCATGCTATCTGTTTTTGCTAAATTTTCTATGACAACTAAAGAGCAATAATAATTCTGTTGAATTAAAAAAAAATATTTTCTTGCAAATAATTCCAGCCATTTCAGTAACACATACTCCCTCCATTCAATTCCAAGATTCATGTTGCTTTTTGCACAAAGTTTAAGGAATAGATTAAAAATTATTAAAAGCAACTGAGAAAGGGACATCTAGCACTCAGGAGGCTTTTCATTGGCTGAAAAATTACTAAAACTGGAAACAGGAAGCTTGGTAGTGAATTCCCCTAAAAGGAAAACAGGAAGCTTGGAAATGAATGGAGGGAGTACATTTCAAGTTATATATGACTCCACAATGACTATGGCCACGCTTTGAGAGTCGCCATATTTTATGTTTTTGTTCATGATGACTGTGAGACAATACTAATATGCTATAATGTTACCGTTATAAGGAGATCTTCGAATGTAAATCCTAATGTGATCATCTTAGAGTGCATGAATCATGAATTCATGACTAGTATCTATAAATAAACAAGAGTTTCACTCATTCTACAACTTTATCATATATCCTATATCTCTATATAACTTTGGGTTGCAAAAGTGTGGTAGAGATCAGACATTTGTCCAATTTTTATTGGTTAAGAGTAGGGACATTATATACTTCAATTTTTAAGTCATACCTTTCACATTGCACTAATAGTTGAGACATTGTATATTTCAATTTTTACGTCATACTTTCCGCATTGTATTACTCAAATGAGATTAACATGTTAAATAGAGAGATTAAAGTCAAATATGATTTAAATGTATCATGTTACTTTTGTCAACATGCATAGTATTTATCAAGTGAAGTAAACTGGTGCATGGATGGATACGTAAGACAAATGCATGAAACTCATACGATTAAATGTATGTATCCTTTTACTTTCTCAATATGCATTGTGTTCATCAAGTGAAGTAATTGGTGCATGCATGGAAAGGCAAGACACATGCATGAAACTCATACGATCAAAGGGCTACGTACCTAATAACACGAATGGTCAAAGCAAATGTTTTAGAGTTAATGACAATGATTGAATGTATCATTTTTCTTCCAAATTTCAAGTTTCATACAAAATCCAAATACTTAGGTCATTAGTGCATGAATTTTAGGCTAATTTGACAATATAAAAACCACACTCAAATTGTCAAATAATAGGTTACGACCATGTAATTTCGCTTTCAATTGTTTGCTTATTTATATGCTCATTGTAACAATGCATACTGAGATAAAAAAAAAAGAAAGGATTGATAGTGTTAAAGGGATTGATAGTGCTAAAAGAATATACTACAATGCATATACTCATTTTCATCATGTAGAATATGCATGAACACAAAGCTAAAATAAGTTCTAAACATGCATGTAGTATATTTTTTTAGGGGACGTATATATAGGAATAACATAAATTAATACTAAATATATATGCAATTCACGTATAAAAAGATGCTTTAAAAATAGTGAAAATGCAAATATGAGTTGAAAAATCAAGGGTAAAAGTACACGTCCCACATACACGTTGTGGTCATATGCACTCTAACATTGCATTTGAGTTTATACATATTTTTTAGGGGATGTATATATAGTAATAACATAAATTAATACTAAATTTATATGCATGAATTCCTTTAAAAAAATTTGCATTAAAAATACTGAAAATGCAAATATTAGTTGAAAAATTAAGGGTAAAAGTAAATATCTCATACACGTTGTGGCCATGTGCACTTTAAGATTGCATTTGAGTCTGTACACTTTACATTATATAAAGACAATGCATATACGAACTATAATAAACCATCATCACTATTATATTATTGATGCGTATTCACACTATAATCATCGTCGTGAACAACATAAAGAAATAAAGAAATTTTAAGTTCATCTTTTACATGAATTGAAAAGATAAATCATGTCCGTGCGAACCACAGATTCTTGAGAAACATGCCAACATAAACCTTCAAAAAAATATATTATCGTATATTTTATTTCATAATATAATATTAGCCACATATTATCATAACATTAGACTTTTGAACTCTATCATACAACTTGCCCTCAAGTGAAGGTCATTGTCACTAGTGAATGAGATTGTTACTGATGATCTCTTACTATTGTGATTAGGCTTATGTTCCAGGACTACCAAGTTCAAGTCTAACTATCTTGTTAGTCTAAATTTAAGAGAAGGTTTAAAGAGATAGAAGGAGCTCAAACTAGTGTTAAAAGGATTGATAGTGCTACTTACACCGTCAACTTTCCTTTTAAGAATCTTATGTGCTAAGTACTCTACAAATAAGTGTGCTTGCTGGGGAGTAGTGAATAGGGTGACCTCTTAGGAAGTTTTCCCATGGTACGTATAATGAGATTAATGTGAACTAAACGACCTGTGTTGATTAAATATGCTCAGTAATCCAGTATAATCCAATCTTTGCTGATAATGTTTAATTTGGTGTGCAATTGAGTATGTTATAACTTAGTGGTCACTTAGTTTGCCAAGTTGGAAACTATGAAAACTTGGTTGGTATGTGCACCTATGAGAATCATAACCTATCTCGCGGAACTTGAAACAAATGGAAACCTATTAATCAAGATCTATATAATCTTGACGCCCTAATCTATCACCATGAGCCTCTTGATTGTTAATATGCAAACCATTGAGGTATGAAATTAGACATTTTCGATACGATATGCGACCACGCACGAAGAGTCTTCACTCTTCTCCTCAGTCTTTGAATCATATAGGTGTGCAAAGTGAGCTCTTCATCATGATCTTGGACCCATTGCATTGTCTAGTAACTTTGGAATTTGTTGTAGGTAAACCCAAAGAGAGACTTGGGGTTAACCTTAACCCCATATATTTCAGGTGTAGACAAAGTGCAGGTACTACAAGGTTGGGTGGTTGTGGAGAAAGAGTGGGCATAACATATGTCGTTGATTTTCAATATACTGATGCCTATCCCTTTCTATTGATGAGTATAAATGCTGGTTTGGGCTGGTATCATCGGAATTGTGATTAGCCCTTTCAGAACGAAGAAGTATGTATGCAACTAGGGTAGTTCAGATAATGAGAAACTTATTATATACATATATAGTAGGGTATGGCCGGCGGGTTTTTAGCGAAAATATAGTGTAGAATATTGATTAGCTGTATAAATTAATATAATAGGAAGATACATAGGAAGTTTGTTGTATATGGTAACTGAATATAAATTCATCATTATTTTTAAAGATTGCATTTGGTTTAGCATAAGTAAGTGTTTACATTGACATCTTTTGAGAAAATTTTAGATTCTTTCAAATTATATTACAATCTTCATTGATTTAGTTTGTGCATGAAACCTTCTGTTACAGATTTATATGAAAACTAGTTTGCGTGCCTGTGTCGCGCTGGGCTCCCTATTTGTATCAATCATACTTGTTTCACAAAAAAAAAAAAAAAAAAAAACGTTGTTAGATAATTACATTGTACACATAAATGTATCATGTTGATTTGAACATTATTTAACGTTGTGAAAAATATATACTTTAGCTATGAATTTATAAGTGTCACCTATCACTTAAAGAGTATTGGATATCCCTTATAAAAAAATGTTGATTACTACCACCTCCATTAAAGTGTAGATGACGTTTTGATCGAGATGAGGGTTTGACATGCAAATAAAAGAATAAAATATTCATAAAAATAAAATAATGAAATGCACATCATGGGATGCGTATCGAAAAGTAATTTCACATATAATAAATTATGAAAATTACAATTTCATGCGGACCTGGCATGACACAAACTCAATATAACTCAACCCGCTCTAATCATACGTGAAATTGATCTGACCCTCCTAAATTCCAACTCTATTTGCATTTTTCATTTATTGTTATTGTTGAGATTACACAGAAACTACACAGTTACTAATCAAAGTTTTTCAAAGGTATTCGAACATTCTTATTCAATTTTGAAATCTAGACTCGTGTGTTTCGTAATTTCGTGAGAGAGAACCACACATTTGTCCCCTTTGTTTTAGTGGTCACTTTCATTAAAGTTCAAATAAATTTTAGAGGCTATTATATTTTTGTATTGAGTTTTGTTCTTGAAAAAATGAGAGATGTTAGATTGAATTTTGAAGGGGATTTGATTCCTCCAAATATCTCCTTCTACTTCCTCGTTGACGGCCTCAATCGCCCATTCAAACACGTACTACGGGCAATGCTTTTCGCTCTTCTTTTCTATCTCTTTTTTCGCAGATCTACGGAGGACCCACTCTCCTCCATCTCTCTCCTAGTCAACGCCACCTCCGTTAGGTTTCACATTGCTGGAGCTGTCCTTCCATTGTAGGAACATCTTTTCAAAAATTAAAAAAAACATAAATCTACATTTGACGGATGATAGGGTGCTTTTTGGTGATTATGGTGGTGGGGAATGAAGTCGTGGGCACCTCGTTGTAGTAATTGTGGTAATGGCGCCGGCGGAGGCGATTGTTGGTTCGGGCCTGCGTCGTCTGGGGGGTGGATTAGGGTTAAATTGTGGGATTTAATCGATTATAGATAGTTACAAGTTTATACCTACATATTTCAAGTATTTTTGTAAATTAATGTATTTAATAAATAAAACGATACATTTTTCTCTCGTCGAAAAAAAAAATGATACATTTTCCTTCCAAATCTCTCCATTAGAGGAGAGATGCAAAATGAAGGAACTTAAAGGGAATTATATTCCTCCAAATCCCTCCATCTACTTTCCAGTTGATGACCTCCATCGCCCATTCGACACACCAGTGAAGCTTAAATACATTATTACCTCAAATAATCTGTGTATGTGGTTTGAAACACACAAATCCCCATGTACCTATAGCACTATTACAAGTATTTTGAATTTTTTAAAGGTAGATTTTAAGTATTATTGCCTTATTGGGATTTCATAAAGGATGATTCTCTAAGAATATATTTGTTTTGGGCCTATCCCTTATCAAGAATCATGAGTCTTTAAGATTAGATCCCCTTGAAAAATGATTCATAAATAATGATTTTTTAACAATGAATCTGTTTTCTGCCTTACCTTATCAAGAACCATGATTCTCTAGGAATAAATTTTGCGGTTGTGCAGTGTCATCCAGGATCGTCTGTACATTTTCTTGTTGAAATAGAAGAACAAATAAACAAAGCTACGCAAGATAATGATAGAGCGACATTTTGGACATAATATCCACATTATTGCCAGTAATTTGTCCAAAAACACTATAAAACAAGAGATACAACTAGGGATAAGATCACCCAAAGTACGTAGGTTGACTAGAAAGTTCAGGATTTTGTATTAGGTAGATAAATTGTAATACCCCAAATGTCATAGGAGGTTTAAAGAGATATAAAGAGCTCTTATGAGTGCTAATGTCGTTAGGTAAAAGAAAAGCTCGTCTTTGATAAGCATAACTAAAAGATAACTTAATATCCTAAATTCTCACAAATACAATTTCCAAATGTAGAGGAAAAGAAAATCTGACCATGCGATTCTTCTCACAAATGGGTATAAATTCTTCGGTCACTAACACATTACATTTATTTTGTTCAATAATTTCAATAAATATGCGCACATTATATTTCAAGCGAGTAAATTAGTAGCTTTATAATCGAACATTGTGATTGCTCCACTATAACGACATGATTCCATAGAGACCCAATAAGATCATATTCGAATTATGCTCTCCATAAAGCATGTAATAAGGGCAGTATATAATCCCAATCCAACGGCAACTTTCTTTGTATCGGTGTGTGCAGCTCAGTCACAAGCCAATAATTTCTAAATATCCCCTTATTTCTTAAGGTAAGAAATCTATTATTTTTTTTTTCTTACCTTGTCAAAACCAGCTGAGAACTATATTATGCAGTCGCTGCTATGAAATTCATAGGAGTACAATCGAGTACAATGAAATCTTTTTTTATTGTTAAACTTGTTTTAATGCTAGGATTAGTTCATATTATTAAAATGAGTTAGCGTTATAATAATTGCGTTATTATTCACTTACTAACTTACTATCGATGCATCTAACGTTGTATATATATATTGAAACATATAAAGCAAAATCTATCAAGCAAGACATTATGGCTTCAGTGCAAGAGGTGAATAAGGTGCAAAAGGGTGTCGAAGCCATCCTGATGAACCAGACATCGGCTGAGATGAAGTTGTACGAATCTGTTCACTGGACAGGACATTCCGGCCCATTCCCACAAACCATCCCTGTCGGCGGCATGGCAAACTTCAGCGGCGGAGCTCCCTCCAAGGCCGGGCTCAAATACGAAGGCGTCACGACACAAGGAGAAGCATGCGCATGGGTTTTGGCTTGGAATGTACCCGCGAACCTGACCCCAACAACCCCGAACAAGGTTACTACTATGACTACTATTATCTTCCTAACTGAAAACATGCATAAGTAATTCCGTATAATATATTAGATGCCAAACATGTACATATGTATAGACCAAAAGTTCATCTTCGATCATTAATTCATTAGTAATTTTCTTTTAATAAAGTAAGCATACAAAAGGGTAAAGGTTAGGTGATCTTCTCGCCAGGACTTCATCTATCTCCGATTATTTCTTGTAAATTCAAATTGTTTTATTTCTTGTAAATTCAAATTAACTTTCTCAACTCACGTAGATATAATGCACGCAATGCATGATGTAGGTATACGCTATTGGTGGCCCTAAAAGCGTGATTGACAAGATGACATGGGGTCAAATCCTCGCGCAGCTGGACTCGGGTATTGGCATTCCAGGTCCTATCGTCCCTGGCCCGATTGGCGTGGATGCAACCATCATCGAGATGGGCGATCTTGCTGCCCTGAACGCAAGATTCTATGCTAACTAGCTTCTTGTGAGCTTGACGTCCTATCCGACCAACTATTACGCGACTAAGCCCAAATCTATTATATATTACTCTCGATACAATAAACCAAAATAATCGGTGTAGTGCTTATAGTCGCTTATTATGACCGAATACAATAAAAGTGAGTGCATATAGTCACTCATATGAGTCATACTACCTACGTATATGTGTATTATTATATGTTTCTCTATTGCAATAATAAATTAGTATTGCTAATAATAATTATTGTTATTGCTATAAATTATCGTTTAATGTTTTCATAATGTGAGTGTGCATGTAACCAAAAAATAAAATAATGTGAGTGTGCAACGTGAGTAGATATTTAGAACTTCTATATATGGAAATGTTATGGTCTACGTACAATAAATACGCTATACCAAAGGGTTAAAATTGGCCTAACAGTAAGAAAACTAACTTCGGGTTTGAAGAAAAACGTACGCTATACGCCTATGCTAACACTTCATAACCATTGGATACAATTGGTTATCAATTGTTGATTTAAATGGGTCAATTAGTCCATCGCTCTAAATTTGCACGATAAAAATATACTACCTCCATAAACTTATGTTGAGTATAACGTTTTTTAATGACGAGGTGAGAGTTTGACTCGCGGTTTTAAAGAATTCTTTAAAATGAAACACATATTGTCGGATTTGTATCGAAATATGCTTTCACGCAAGTGCATTTTCACAAAATTTATTTATATATATTTTATGAGATATTAATGGATAAAGGAGACGTATCAAAATGTGAGAACGTCATATATAATTTTATGGAGGGAATATATTTTTGTAACTCTTGAGCCCAAAAATATTTTATTGATAGCCGTACTATTTTGAACAAGTGCAAATGAAAAAGAGAACTGGGATAGGAATTTAAAGTACGATTACACATGTAAATTTGTTGTCGGTAGATCCCAATGACTATAGTCAAAGAACAAAGACAAAAAGTACTACTTTAGACATAGGGAAAAACATGTACTTTAGACATGGCAAAACAGAAAGCACACATATATAGTACTCCCTCCGTTTCTTTCATTTCTTTACGTATTCCTTTTTCGGCAATTTCAGTCAATTCTTTACGTTTCTATTTTGGGACAAAATTAGGCATTTGAATTTCCCACTATACCCTTACTAACCCCTTAACACTTGTTTACTTGGGTCAATTAATCTTACAAACCCTATTGCTAAATACAATCAAGCCTAATTCTTTCTCCAAATATCAATTCAACATAATCAATTCACCCAGTAACATCAATTCACCCACATTATTCACCATGTTCATCATATTCCTCAAACTTTCTCACTCTTTCTTTCCTCTAAACTCTCCAATAACCCGACCTTCTCTCTCCTCTAAAATTGTTAAAGTTCTTCTTTTCTTTTCTCTTAGAATACGGATGTGATGCTCTCTTGATTTTCTAAATCTTTGTCAAAAATCTCGTGTGATTCGCACCATATGATGTCAATAATCTGGGTTCTTAGGTGGGTAATTTGTTTTTTCTTTTTTGCATCGATGTCTTTTTTTTTTACTAGGGAATTTTCATCTGGACTATTACAAACTAAAATCGAATGTTTTGGGGGAAAATCTGTGTTTTATTTACAAAAAAATCTGGGTAGTTTTTGGGGGAAAATTAAATCTGGGATTTTGGGGGGGGGGAATATGTGTTTTATGGATTAAAAATGAGTTTAATTGGAGGAAATCTGGGTATTTTGGGGAAAAATATGCATGTTTTTGGGCGAAATCTGTGTGTGTTTTAATTCCTTGAATATTTGCAGTTTCGTGGTGGTCATAGTGAAGATTCTGAAGATTAACTAATCTGATGGAGAGTGAGAGATGAGGAGGGACGGAGAAAGATTGGGTGAAAAGTTGAAAGATTTGAGTATTATTTAGTGAAGTAATTAACAATTAAACTTTCTTCTAATCCACCCCATATACCCCCTCCTTGGTTCTTGTGCCAAAAGGCAACGTAAAGAACTCACTGAAATGGAGGGAGTAATATACATTGGACATCGATAAGGAATTTACAAACTTGAAAAGGGGTAATTGCATAACATAATGAAATTAGAATAAGTCAACAATTAACATTCATAGAAAAATAGAATACCCGGCAAACCAAACTCATAATTCGGCGCTCAGAAGGTTATAATTGCTCTCCAAAAACTGAAAGAAGGAAGGAGCATTGAAGATTAGAAAGACTTAATCTTGGATGATATCACTGTCATTTTCAATTTTTGTTTTTTTTTTGTTTTTTTTTTTGCGTAAAAAATTTACTCAAATAAGTTACAAAAAACATTAAATTATTTGTTTTTATAATAGTCATATAGAGAATGAAAACTGACACCGGAAAACTTAGGGTCCGTTCGGTATTACTGACGTTTTCAGTTTTTGTTTTTTTTTTTTTTTTGCGTAAGAAAATTAGTTAAATAACATATATCCAAATTGAAGCCAAGAGGCGTGTTCAGTTACAAAATTAACTTTAAATTGTTTGGAACTACAATAGTCATATGGAAAATGAAAACTGACAACTGAAAACAACCAAAGTCTCGTTTTTCAAAACCAGAATAAGTGGTTTTCAGTTTTCAGCTGTCAGTTTTCATTTTCTATATGACTATTATAGAATCAAACAATTTAAAGTTAATTTTGTAACTTATTCAACTAAATTTTTTACGAAAAAAAAAGCCAAAAATTGAAAACGGCAGTGATACCGAACGGGCTCTACAACTTTTTCTGGTTTACAAAAACGAGACTTTGATTTTCAAAAAAACAAAAAACCGAAAACTGCAAAACGAAAAACGATATCTTGCACTTTTAAGCTCTCTATGTATGCTCATATAGTCATATCATATGTAAGACGTAATGGTACTACCTGTACATTGCTAGCTTGACCAGCCCGGAGATTGTTTTGGTGGTCCACTTTCCGCTAGGATTCCTAACCTTGACCGCTTTTGACATGAATGAATGACATCGCATGGACTTCGAACTCAATTAAAAAAGAAAAAAACCTCAGTCGTCTCCTGCTGCCTCTTCAACCCGTCGCCCCCCACCGTCCCCTGATATCCTCCGTCACTCTCCGCCACCGTCGTATCTCGCCGTCATCCTTTCACGCCGCCGTTTTTTCCCCGCCACCGTCAAGTTTACATCACAAAATACTATTAGGTTTTGCTTTGAACGCAGAGCGTTCTGAAAGAGAGATTAAATTGATTAATTAGCACGTTACTCCGTAGCAAAAATCGACATAAAAAAGGCATTTCGCGCTAAATTGAACGAACGACAGCAGCTCAATCGCATTGATTCTCCTCTTGTCTGGTAATTCTGCTAATTTCTGTCGTATAAAAAACCCAACTTTTTAGGTTTTATGAACCCTAGAATTAAACATTATTGTGTTGTTTTTTGATATAATTTTGTCAATTTTAGTATGTGAAAGTTGCGTGTAGCTGAATTATGAGGCATGCGATTGTTTGAAGCATTACACTTTAGTATAGAAATTTCGTCTGAAATTTGATTTAATTTGCGGTATTTGGCATTGTTACAATTGGGAACTTTTGGCATTGTTACAATTGGGAACTTTTTGAAAGTTATTTAGCCCCTAATTAGACTCCTCTAATTAGTACTTAATTACCCCTAATTAAGTTTAGCTAGGATCTTTTGTTGCATGCAAGATTAAAGCATAAATAAGGTAATAAAACATATCTTTTATACCTTAATCAAGAGGAATTTAGACCTTCCTTCAAATGAAGGATCTTGAGCTGCTAATTTATGGGGATCCTCCTCCTTAGTCTTGAGTTTCCAAGTTAGGAAACCTCCTCTCTTGATCCACCAAAGAAGCTCTCCAAAAAAATCTCACTAAAAGACTAGTTTTTATGAGATTTTAACCCTAAAACCAAAATAAAATTAGCTAACACTTTAGCTAATGTTATTCTAGGTTTAGTGAAGTGTTTTGATCAAGTTTTTATTGACATGCAATGAAGAAAACTTGATCTTAAAAGAGTTGGAAGTAGGCTGAATTTCTAGAGAAATTAGAGGGTTTTCTCTCTATTCTCTCTCTAAAACAAGTTTTTGTGTATGTAGAAATGATGTGTTGTGTTTATTTGACATAAAACACACTATATATAATGGTTGTGGCAAATGACCATTTTGCCCTTACTAATTATACCCCTTAACATCTTATGTTACAATTTGGGTATAATTTCTACACTTATTTCTTTAAGTGTTAGTTACTTATTATATCTCTATATAATAATTACTAATTACATCATTTTAAGCTAAAATTACAATTCTTTGTAATTTAAATAGCTAATCGTCAATTTTGACAATTTACACAAAATCCATAATTTATCCGACTCGAGTTCCGAACTCGTAAAACACTATCCAACATAATCAGTTAACTCTATTACTGATACATTAGGGTTTATATTATATTGTATTAAATACAAATATAATATCTTTTGGAGAAACTATCTTTATCAGTGTGACCGGGAGGGATCAGTTGATTACCGCCGTCAAAACGACAATAACGTCAAACTCTAGCCAGCCAAGCGTTATCGATTTACGTTAATCAACTGACTTAGTATTTATAATATATCCCAGGTTTATTCCTAATTAGATTTAATTAGCCAACGCATTATTGTCGGAGGACATCTACTCCAACAATCTCCCACTTGTCCGAGACAAGTCATGCGTTACCGATTCTCTTGTCCGTTATATCTCCCACTCAATGCGAAGTATCTTTCAGGTCGAACTTGCATTGGATCTTTATCAAAAGTGGTTTTCTCGATCTGGATTATGACTGTCTGACCGGAATATCTATCATAGATCTCTTCCGAGCGTGGCCACGCATTTCCAGTCACAATTCCTCGAGTGGCCCAAAGATATTATACCCTGACGTGGGTGGACGATCCCTTCTTGAATTATCTTCTTCGTTTCATACAGTCGGTAATGACCCAATAGATGTTCTTTTAGCCTCCTTTTACGGCACGACTTAGGACATAAATCAAAGTCACCACCTGCTGTATAAACTTGGACAAATAATCTCAGGTCAAAAGAATCGACTAATAGGAATAATATAGATTACCTTGCCACGACCAGGCACAAAGGTTCTATAATTGGTCAAATGTCTGACAAGGTGTCTTCTACAGCCTGTCTATGTAATCGGTATTCATCTCTATGAATCCATGACTATTGAACTAGTCATCAACCGACTTACAATCTAGTCAATTGAGACGTCACCTCATTTTATGACTAGAGACAGAATACACTGTTGATCCTGATCACTTAATAGGGTTCAAATCGTCTCCACGACCTATTAGGAATCAACAGAGCATATATATAATTCAGCATTTTCTTAAAACTGAATTAATAAAAGAGTTCAATAAAACTTAAAACGATGAATTTAATTATCATATATGTAAAAGGTAATACACTTATTAACTATTACAACATATAATCTAACACATGTCAGGCATACGCCTCAAACCCATCGAGACAATATGACCATTGTGTTTAGCCTGTGATAATGGCTTGGTTAAAGGATCAGCGATATTATCATCTGTCCTAACCTTACAAATCGATATATCTTCTCGTTCCACAAAGTCTCGAATTACATGGAACTTCCTGAGTACATGTCTAGATTTGTTACTAGATTTAGGCTCTTTAGCCTGAACTATTGCTCCACTATTGTCGCAATAGACTGGAATAGGATCCGCTGCTGTAGGGACTACATTTAATCCTTCCAGGAACTGCCGGATCCAAACTGCCTCTTTTGCAGCTTCTGACGCCGCAAGATACTCAGTCTCCGTTGTAGAATCCGCAGTCACCGATTGCTTGGTGCTCTTCCAGCATATAGCTCCACCATTCAGTATGAAAACATATCCTGATTGAGATTTTGAATCATCTCGGTCTGTTTGGAAACTAGCATCCGCATAACCCTTTACACGAAGCTCAGAATCCCCTCCATAAACTAAGAACGTGTCCTTAGTCCTTCTTAGGTATTTAAGGACGTTCTTAACGGCTATCCAGTGGCTCTCGCCTGGATTGGCTTGGTAACGACTTGTCATACTCAAAGCATATGACACGTCTGGACGCGTACACATCATAGCATACATGATCGAACCGATTGCGGAAGCGTAAGGTTTCGATTTCATGCGTTCAATATCCTCAGGTTCAGTTGGACATTGAGATTTACTCAAAGTTATCCCACTTCCCATAGGTAAAAATCCTCGTTTAGAGTCTTTCATATTGAACTTGTCAAGAATCTTATCAATATAAGTTTCTTGACTTAACGCTAGTATTCTTTTTGATCTATCTCTATAGATTCGAATACCTAGGATGCGTTGCGCTTCTCCTAAATCCTTCATCTGAAAATGTTTCCCGAGCCAGTCCTTAACAGAGTTAAGCATAGGGATATCATTTCCAATGAGTAATATGTCATCTACATATAGGATTAGGAGAGTTACTTTACTCCCACTAAATTTCATGTATAAACAAGGTTCCTCGACACTTCGGGTGAAACCATTTTGTTTAATCACATGGTTGAACCGATGGTTCCAACTCCGAGATGCTTGCTTAAGACCATAAATGGATCTCTTAAGTTTGCAAACTTTCTTAGGACTGTTTGGATCAATAAAACCCTCAGGTTGTGTCATATACACTTCCTCTTCCAGAAACCCATTCAGGAAGGCGGTTTTAACATCCATCTGCCATATCTCATAATCATGAAAAGCAGCAATCGCTAATATTATCCGAATAGACCTAAGCATTGCAACTGGCGCAAAGGTCTCGTCATAGTTTAAACCATGAACTTATGTGAAACCTTTAGCTACCAATCGAGCTTTGAAAATATCTTGATTTCCATCCATGCCGGTCTTGATCTTAAAGATCCATTTGCACTGAAGAACCTTGGTTCCTTCAGGCAAGTTAACCAAGTCCCATACTTGATTCTCGTACATGGAATCTATCTCGGATTTCATTGCCTCCAGCCATTTAGCAGAATTCGGTCCAGTCATGGCTGCTCTGTAGGTTGCAGGCTCATTGCTTTCTAGAAGCAAAAGGTGATCACCACCATCCTCGATCACACCTAGGTATCGATCTGGTGGGTGGCTTGATCTGCCTGACCTTCTAGGAGTGGAAAATGGAACCACAGAGTTAGACGATTCAGGAATGTCTTCTGGCAAAACATCCTGAGCCTCATTATGCATTTGTGGCTCCTGAACTTCACTAAGTTCAAATTTTCTCCCACTCTGTCTTTTAGAAATAAATTCCTTTTCTAAAAAGACAGCATCTCGAGACACAAAAACTTTGTTCTCTAGACGATTGTAGAAGTAATATCCTCGAGTATGTAAAGGATAACCTACAAAGAGACATTTATCAGATCTTTGTGCAAGCTTATTGTCAGTCTTATTTTTTGACATATGCTTCACAACCCCAGATCTTGATAAATGAGAGGTTCGGAACTTTTCCTCTCCATAACTCATATGGAGTTTTCGGAGCTGATTTAGTCGGGCATCTATTGAGTGTGAAAATGGCAGTTTGGAGAGCAAAACCCCAGAATGAATCAGGAAGCTCAGTCTGACTCATCATTGATCTTACCATATCCAACAGGGTACGGTTTCTTCTTTCGGCTACACCATTTAATTGTGGTGTACCAGGAGGTGTAAGCTGTGATATGATTCCACAGTCTTTCAGATGAATATCAAAGTCATTACTGAGATATTCACCTCCCCGATCAGATCGTAAGGCCTTGATCTTCTTTCCTAATTGGTTTTCTACTTCCTTTTGAAATTCTATAAATTTCTCAAGTACCTCACTTTTATATTTAATTAGGTAGATGTAGCCATATCTACTAAAATCATCTGTAAAAGTGACAAAGTAGTCATAACCTCCTCTAGCAGTGATTGTCATTGGACCGCAAACATCTGTATGAATGAGGGCCAATAAATCACTCGCTCGTACTCCTTTTCTTGAAAAAGGTGCTCGAGTCATCTTGCCTAAAAGACAAGATTCGCATGTTCCATATGATCCAAAATCAAATGGTTTGAGAACTCCATTGGCTACGAGTCTCTCAATGCGTTTTTCGTTTATATGCCCTAAATGACAATGCCAAAGGTAGGATTGATCGGGATCTCCTATTTTGAGCTTTTTATTTGTTACATGATAGACCTCATTTATCAAATCTAAAACGTAAATACCGTTTATAGATTTGGCTGTTCCGTACACCATATCATTAAACGAGAAGGTACAACTGTTGTTTCGTATTGAAAATTCAAAACCTTCAGCGTCTAAAACAGAAACCGAAATTATATTCTTACTTAGAGTTGGTACAAAATAGCAGTTATTTAGATACAACTCTAGCCCTGAGGCCAGTGACAGAATATACGTTCCTACTGATACGGCGGCTACTTTAGCTCCATTCCCGACACGGAGGTCAACTTCACCTTTTGCCAGCCGACGTGCCTTCGTCAGCCCCTGCAAGTGATTACAAAGGTGAGATCCACATCCAGTGTCCAATACCCAGGACGTGGTACTTGCATAATTAATGTCTATCATATATATACCTGGTTTCGACTTCTTCTCCTCCAGGTACTGTGGGCAATTTCGCTTCCAATGGCCGAAATTTCCACAATGGAAGCATTTTTGTTCAGGAGTCGCGCCTCTCTTAGCAATAGAATTGTTGCCCGAAGCAACTTTTCCTTTTCCTTTGCCACGCGCGGGTTTCTTACCCTTCCCCGCACCCTTCTTGAACTTCCCTTTTTGTTTTACCGCCATGGATAAAACATCTTTATTCGCGCTCCCACTTGACACCAAATCCCTCTCATGTTGTACAAGCATGGCATGCAATTCATGAAGATTTTTCTTTAAATCATTCATGTTGTAATTCGTCCTAAAAGGACCGAATGTTGCAGGCAAAGAATTAAGCAGACGGTATACCGCAAAATCTTCAGAAATTGGGCATCCTAACTTCTCAAGAGTTTCAACATTCTCGATAAATTTGAGAACATGAGGACCAACTGGTTGGCCCTTTGAGAGCTTAGTCTCAAAGAAACTCGAAGCTGCTTCGTATTGAAGTATTCGCGGCTTTTGCGAGAAACTAGTCGTGAGCCTAGCGAATATTTGATATGCACTAAAATCAATCATGCGTTTCTGTAAACGCGGGTGCATAGCAAAAATCAATACATTCTTAATCTGGTCAGATTCATGCTTGTACTCTTCATACATTTGTATCATATCAGGGGTGGCGTCGGGACCTGGAGCGGGAATCGGGGGTTCGTATAGAAAACGTTGTTTTCTATCAGATTGAAGGGCTAATCGCAGGTTTAACTCCCAATCAGTAAAATTGCTTCCATCCTCCTTTAGTTCATTCTTTTCCATAAAATTACGAAGCCAGGAGTCTTTGGATATTACTGAATTGGACATTTGAGCCATTTTCGACTTTAAACTACAACGTGGGAAAAACAATCGATTAAATTCATCGTCAAATTCACATTAAAATAATTATTTGTGAATTTAGGCATTTATATAATGATCTCTCTAAATTATATAAATGATTCCGAGATCCGATCTTATATAAATCTAGGCACGCGGAGGGCGATACATCCTAAATTTATGTAATTTCGGTAAACCAACTCATGATTAATTCTACACTTAGAACTCTCGGTTGATCGATTTCAACTAAATCAATCCTTTAGTCCCGTATTGCAAGACTTGTATTGCAAATCACGTCAAGATTAAACCAAAATTCACTCGTAATAACTCTTTATTAACCTACTCCCCAAGGTAAAAAGGAAACACCCCGCTAGGGCGAGCGTGCCCCTAATGAACAAGGGTTGCATAGGTATGAACAATGTGGGATTTGCGTTTGGTTATAATTGTGCAGAAATTAAACCAAGCATGCATCAAATAAATCCAAGTCCTAGTATGGCCATAAGACTAGAACCTAATAAAAGCAATTAAACCTAAACTAGGCTTCAAAAGCTTCAAAGGCTCCGTCTTCAATTCGATCTCGAGTCACCAACTATTGGCTCCGTGAAAAGCGCCGGTCTTCAATATAAACAAATGTACATATGGACTATCCTATTATACATTTTTGAAAAAATAAGGAAATTAAATATTATTACAAACCGGCGATACGAGATCGCAATTATTACAAACCAATCGGATACCGTCCTTACATTTCGGTACAGTACCGATACTATAGTACTCTATGGCCATACTATACTTAGAATCATGCAAATAAGACCGAAAATCAGATTTTCAACTTTACAGTACAAGCAACCCGATAAATTTAGGAATTTCCGATTCTAACTTATTAGAATCAATAATCAACACTTAAAACACCTTTCAAGTTTAAACTAACCACCAACAAATTAGTTTTTCAATATTTAGTCTCCACTAAAATTGAATTAATTAGTTTAATTTGATTATATTTGCTAACTATTTGTCCAAAAAACACATAATAAACCCGAAAATATCTAAATAAATCATAACTAATTATGAAAAAAATTTAGAAATTATTTCATTATGTGATTTAAGCTCACAACCAGTAGCTAATTAAGGACAAAAATATGCAAAATTATTTTGGTCATTTTTTCTTAAGAAATCAATTTTCCACCATTTACATTATTACTAATTAATAACAAATGGCCAATAAAAATTATGAAATAAATTTATGGAAATTATACTCATTATAATTCTGGAAAAATTATAAATTTCTTAAATTACAAAAATCAACATGCATGTTAATCTAATTACCCATTAATTAGAAAATAGCATTAATCTTGTAAAAACAACCAAAAATAAGCAAAAATTAGCAAATAAATTCCTAAAATATCATAATTTCGGTTGGAGCATCCACATGCCCAAAACATCACATGCAACTTTAGTTTGTATGATAAAACCAATTTTTATCATTAAAAATTAATTAAGTTACCAATTAACCTAATTAAAGCTTAAAATTAACATGCAACTTAAACCGATGCTCTGATACCACATGAAAGTTATTTAGCCCCTAATTAGACTCCTCTAATTAGTACTTAATTACCCCTAATTAAGTTTAGCTAGGATCTTTTGTTGCATGCAAGATTAAAGCATAAATAAGGTAATAAAACATATCTTTTATACCTTAATCAAGAGGAATTTAGACCTTCCTTCAAATGAAGGATCTTGAGCTGCTAATTTATGGGGATCCTCCTCCTTAGTCTTGAGTTTCCAAGTTAGGAAACCTCCTCTCTTGATCCACCAAAGAAGCTCTCCAAAAAAATCTCACTAAAAGACTAGTTTTTATGAGATTTTAACCCTAAAACCAAAATAAAATTAGCTAACACTTTAGCTAATGTTATTCTAGGTTTAGTGAAGTGTTTTGATCAAGTTTTTATTGACATGCAATGAAGAAAACTTGATCTTAAAAGAGTTGGAAGTAGGCTGAATTTCTAGAGAAATTAGAGGGTTTTCTCTCTATTCTCTCTCTAAAACAAGTTTTTGTGTATGTAGAAATGATGTGTTGTGTTTATTTGACATAAAACACACTATATATAATGGTTGTGGCAAATGACCATTTTGCCCTTACTAATTATACCCCTTAACATCTTATGTTACAATTTGGGTATAATTTCTACACTTATTTCTTTAAGTGTTAGTTACTTATTATATCTCTATATAATAATTACTAATTACATCATTTTAAGCTAAAATTACAATTCTTTGTAATTTAAATAGCTAATCGTCAATTTTGACAATTTACACAAAATCCATAATTTATCCGACTCGAGTTCCGAACTCGTAAAACACTATCCAACATAATCAGTTAACTCTATTACTGATACATTAGGGTTTATATTATATTGTATTAAATACAAATATAATATCTTTTGGAGAAACTATCTTTATCAGTGTGACCGGGAGGGATCAGTTGATTACCGCCGTCAAAACGACAATAACGTCAAACTCTAGCCAGCCAAGCGTTATCGATTTACGTTAATCAACTGACTTAGTATTTATAATATATCCCAGGTTTATTCCTAATTAGATTTAATTAGCCAACGCATTATTGTCGGAGGACATCTACTCCAACACTTTTTGCGCGGGGGATTCTGAAATGATTTCGGTTTGATGTCTTTTTCTTATTAGTTTAGAATGAACCTTAAGGGGATCTTCGTGCTCATATTGTTATTGGGATGCGAATTTTGTGTCCAAGGTGGTGGAGTGTCAGGGATTTAAAGAAGCATTGTGCTAGAAGCTCACTTGGAGAAGACTTGTAAATTGCTTGTTGCTGGAATTCCTGGGTAAGGACCTGGCGACGCAGACAAAAAGGGTTTGGTGAAAACTTATTGTTTGGATAATTCACGTGATACCCTCATGTTTTGCCGATTTGCACGTGATATCTAATGTTTTGCAAATTTGTACAAAATACCCTGAGATTCGACTGTTTACACACGGTAGCCAAAACTTAACCCTCTCATTAACACCGTCAACTTTTGTTTTTTAAAAAAAGAGGGTTAATTCACGTGGTACCCACGTATTTTGCCGATTTGCGCGTGGTACCCAGTGTTACAAATTTGTACCAAATCTCTTGAAAATTTGACTGCTTTTACATGGTACCCTTACTTTTAAAATTCCGTTAACGCCGTTTAAAAGTTGGTTTCAATGGAGAAGGGAACAATGGTAGTTACGTTGTTTAGTATGGGTGGAAATGATGGTGGTAGTGGAAGAGGATGAAGATGTTGATGACGGTGGTGGGGAAGATTAAAGGTAAGAGTACGAAGTACCATGTAAAAAGTCAAATCTTGACGATATTTGGAACAAATTTGCATAACGTTGGGTACCACGTGCAACGGTAAAACACGAGGGTACCACGTGAATTAACTCTTTTTTAAAAAAAAGAATTGACGGTGTTAATGGGAGGGTTAAGTTTTGGGTACCGTGTGCAAACAGTCAAATCTCGAGGGTATTATGTACAAATTTGCAAAACATTGGGTATCACGTGCAAATCGGCAAAATACGAGGGTATTACGTGAATTAACCCTTTATTATTTTTCAGGCTTTGGAGTTTGATGGACAATAAAAAACGGCTTACTACTCTTGCTATTGGTAAGAGCTCCATTGGGTTGTTCTTGGTTTAGTCAACAGTAGTATTTTGAATTTTTTAAAGGGAGATTTTAAGTATTATTCCTTATTTTTAATTTTTTTTTTTTTTTTGTGAAGGTAAAGTATTATTGCCGAATTGTGGAGATTTCATAAAGGATAATTCTCTAAGAATAAATCTGTTTTTGGCCTATCCCTTATCAAGAACCATTATTCTCTAAGAATAAATCTCCTTGAAAAATGGATTTATAAAGAATGATTTTCTAACAATAAATCTGTTTTGGGCCTTACCTTGTCTAGAACTACGATTCTCTAAGAATAAATCTTGTGGTCGTTGTGCAGTGTCATCAAGAATTGCCTTGTACATGTTCTTGTTGAAGCAGATCGAGAATAACAAATAAACAAAGCTACACAAGATAATAGAGCGACGTTTTGGACATAATATCCACATTGTTGCCATAACTATGTCCAAAAACACTAGAAACACTTATACAAGAGATACAACAAGGGATAAGATCACCCAAAGTATGTATGTTGACTAGGAATTTTAGGATTTTGGCATTTCAAGAATAGATAAATTGTAATAACCCAAATGTCGAAAGAGGTTTAAAGAGATATAAAGAGCTCTTATGAGTGCTTGAAGGGAGTGATAGTGTTACTCACACCACCAAATTCGACTTTTTTTAGGTAACCATGTGCTAAGAACTCACAATAATTAAACGTGCTTACTGGAGAGTAGTCTTATGATGGGTGACCTCCTCGAAAGTTTTTCATCAGCGTGCGTACGAGTGAGGTCAAGGTGGGCCGGAAGGACCCGTGTTGGTTTATGGGGTTAGTACACAGCCTACAAGTTGTCATATGTGACTACTTCCGATTCAGGTGATAAGTTGGGATGTTACAAAAATCCTTTCATGTGGCGTACCATTTCTCATTCATCCAAGATTATTACGAGGAAGAGATTGAGGAAATGATCATGACTGTACCGCATTAATCTTACGGGGGGTGAACTCTCTGCATGACGAACGAGCTGAGGCCTATCTGAATTAACCGCTCTTATGTCTTAGGAAAGAGAAAAACTCATCTATGTTTTTACAACTAATAAGCACAACTAAAAGATAACTTTATATCCAAAATTCTCACAAGTACAATTTCCAAATTTAGAGAAAAAATATTCTGACCATGAGATTCTTCTAAAAAATGGGTATAAATTCTTCGGTCACTAACATATTGCATTATATTTTGTTCAATAATTTCATAAATATGCGCACATTATATTTCAAACGAGTAAACTAGTAGCTTTATAATCCAACATGATGCTTGCTCCACTATAACGACATGATTCCCTAGAGACCCAATAAGATCATATTTGAATTATGCTCTCCATAAAGCATAACAAGCTAAGGGCAGTATATAATCCCAATCCAACGACAACTTTATTTGTATCGGTGTGTGCAACTCAGTGACAAGCCAATCATTTCTACATATCTCCTTATTTCTGAAGGTAAGATTTTTTTTTGACGTCGTCAAAAGGCTCTGAGAACTATATTATGTAATCGCTGCTATGAAATTTATAGCATCACAATCGAATACAATGAAATGTGTTATTGTTAAACTTGATTATTATATGATAGGATTAGTTCATATTCTTACATACAATGAATTACATTATTATACATTAACGTACTAGCGTACTACTGGTGCATGTCTAACACTGTTGTACCATTTGCGGGTATATATATTGAAACATATAAAGCAAAATATAGCAAGCAAGACATTATGGCTTCAGTGCAAGAGGTGAATAAGGTGCAAAAGGGTGTCAGAGCCACCCTGATGAACCAGACATCGGCTGAGATGAAGTTGAACAGATCTATGCACTGGATAGGATTTTCCGGCCCATTACCACAAACCATTCCTGTCGGCGGCGTGGCAAACTTCAGCGGTGGAGCTCCCTCCATGGCAGGGCTCGTATACGAAGGCGTCACGACACAAGGAGATGCATGTGCATGGGTTTTGGCTTGGGATGTACCCGCCAACCTGACCCCAACAACCCGAAACAAGGTTACTACGTACTATATATCATTTCACAAAAGAATTAATTTTAATCATCGATTCATCGACCAATTAATTAGAAGTATTGAGGCTCGTACAAGAGCTTCATACCTACCCTGACGTATAATATATAATAACCCTCACTCTTTAAACGCCTTATTATTTGAGCCTAAGATTAGACGAGCGAGGGATAATGGACATGTCGGTGATGAGGCTGGGTAATGTTAAGGCCAAGCTAGTCTGAGATTTAAGGTTGTGAAATTATGGTGATTGAACGCCGAATTTAAAACACCGCACTTGTGTCTTGAAATGTCCATATATTGAACAAAAGTCGTTCATCTTCATTCACAAGTTAATTGTTTTACTTCTTGCAAAGTTCAAATTAATTTTCTCAATCACATAATTTCGTACGTATAATGCATGCCATGCATGATGTAGGTATACGCTACTGGTGGACTCAAAAGCGAGATGACAATATGACATGGGCTCAAATCGCCGAGAAGCTGAGGTCGGATATTGGCAAACCGATCATCCCTGGCCCGATTGGCGCATATGCAACCATCACAGAGGAAGACGACTTTGCTGTGCTGAACGCAAGATTCTACGCTAACTAAGCTTCGTGTGAGATTTACGTCCCATCCGACCAATTACTACTACCGACTAGCCGAGATCTATTCTATATTACTCTACTTACAATAAACCAAAACCATCGGTACAGTGTAGTGCATATAGTCACTTATTATGACCGATTACGATAAAAGTGAGTGCATATAGTCACTCATGTCTACCTACGTATATGCTAGAGGTCTACAGTGTAGACACTCAAAAATGTCTACAATCAACAATAATTTTACTCACACTATCAAAATTTTACTACTCACACTATTAATTTTACTACCTGAATTTTTCATTGCAAATAATTTTACTACTTTGATCTCAATTTTACTGCTACTAACTCAATTTTACATTGTAGACAAATTAATTGTGTCTATTGTAGACCTCTATCAATTTGCTTATTATATATGTTTCTCTATTACAATAATAAAAATAATTAATATTACTAATAATAATAATTATTATTGCTATAAATTATCGTTCAATATTTTAATGTGAGTGTGCTACCAGAGTAGATTAGAATTTCTATGGATATGCCTCTACAATCTACGTACAATAGCTACACTATATATACCCAAGGGTAAAGTTCAAAAGTTAGCCTAATAGTTAGAAAACCAACTTGCTTGTGAGTTGTCAGCTGTCACTGGTTCGAATCATGATACCCACTCCGCATCAATAGCTGCTCCTAGAGCTGGCAACCTTGACCCGACCCGAGAGACCCGACCCGACTCACCCGAAAACCCGACCCAATTGGACCCGAAATTGTGATCACCCGAACCCGACTCGACCCATGACCCGATACAACCCGATAATGTCCAACCTGACAATGACCCGACCCGGCCCGTAGTGACCCGTTATCCGACAATGTCCCGACCCGTTTGATGACCCGATAATAATTAAGCTTAATAATGATTCAAATTAGAACAATTTAGTATGCATATTGATGGTTTTAACTTACTAACTAAATAAAGTCCCCTAATTATGCCAAAAAAACGAAAAAATATTAACCAAAACTTGAAATGACGCGGATTAATAACCAGCAGTAACTAAACCCGATTATGACCCGACCCAAAACCGACCCGACCCGACACAAAATTTACCCGACATGACCCGAACCGAAAGCGGCCCGAGTCAAAACCGACCCGACCGAACCGAAAGCAGCCCGAATCAAAACCGACCCGACCCGAAAGTTCATCTCGACCCGCCAAGACCCGAACCCGATATGACCCGACCTGCCTCGACCCGACCCGCCCGATTGCCAGCTCTAGCTCCTCCTATGTAAATAAAAAAAAATCGTACGCTATACGAGCACTTAATAACCATTGCAAACAATTGGTTATTAATTGTGGATTTAAATCAGTCAATTAGTCCATTGCTCTAAATTTGCACGATAAAAATATACTACCTCCATAAACTTATCTATGATGTTCTTGGATGACGAGGTGAGCTAGGGTTTAACTCGCGATTTTAGAGAGATACACACATTGGAAAATTATGAAACACATATTGTCATGTTTGTATTGAAAACTGCTTTTCACGCAAGTGCATTTTCATAATTTTTACTAATATATTTTATGAGATATTAATGGATAAAGAAGATGTCTCCAAATGTGAGAACGTCATACTCCCTCCTATTCACAATGATCTTCCCTTATTTTATAGTTTTTGACTACCCATATTCAAATAAAATCAAGTCAGATCACTTCATTTCAAATCAAATCAAATCAGATCAGAAAAATGCAGTCCAATTGCACAGGGCCTTCATCTTGGGGCCTCTTAGGTATTGTTTTTTTGTTTTCAGTTTTCAGTGTTTTTGAAAACCAAAGTCCCGTTTTTTGAAAACCAGAAAAAGTGTTTTTCAGTTTTCAGTTGTCAGTTTTCATTTTCCATATGATTGTTATTGTACAAAACAATTTAAAGTTAATTTTGTAACTTTTTTAACTAATTTTTTTAGTCAAAAACCGAAAATTGGAAACGACAGTGATACCGAACGTGCCTAAGTTAACCGTTTTGATTCCTCTCTATAGATGCTATGCTCATATGTGAAACGTAATGGTAATACCGTAGTCCATTACATTGATAAGTCGGATAACCCGGAGATCGTCTCGAACTTAATGGTAATACAGCCATTACATTGCTAGGTTGGCTAACCCCGATCGTCTTGGTTGACCACTTTCCGCCAGGAGTCCGAACCTTGACCGCTTTTGACATGACTGAATGAAATGGCATGGCGTTTGATCTCAATTGAAAAAATAAAGGAAACAAAAAACTCCGTAGTCTCCTGCTGCCTCCTCAACCCGTCGTCCCCTGATATCCTCCGTCATCCTTTCCCGCCGCCGTCCTTTTACGCTGTCGTCATCCTTTCCCGCCGCCTTCCTTTTGACGCTGCCATCGTTTTATTAGGTTTTACTTTCTGAAAGAAAGAGAGATTAAATTGGAGTAATTAGCACATTATTCCGTAACAAAAATGGACAGAAAAAAGGCATTTCGCGCTAAATTGAATGAACGGCAGCAGCTCAATCGCATTGATTCTCCTCTTGTCAGGTAATTTTGCTAATTATCTGTCGTAAATAAACCCTAATTTTGTTGGTTTTAGGAACCCTAGAATTATAACATTATTGTGCTGTTTTTGGGTATAATTTGTCAATTTTAGTCTAGAAATTTCGTCTTAAATTTTGATTTAATTTGCGGTATTTGGCATCCTGGAATGATTTCGGTTTGATCTTTGGAGCTCGTGTTTTCTTACGAATTGGCGATTTTATGTGGAGGGGACATGTGCGTTTGGTGATTTTCGTGGTCATTGGTGATTTTATGTGGAGGGGACATGTGCGTTTGGTGATTTTCGTGGTCATTAGTGACTTTCGTAGTCATTGGTGATTATCGTGGTCATTGGTGGTTTTATGTGGAGGGGACATGTGCGTTTGGTGATTTTTGTGGTCATTGGTGGCAACATTATTAGTTTTTCGAGGGGAATATCACTGTTTAAAGCTCATTACACCATTTGCAATGTTGGGTCCGTTGATGATTAGAAACAACGGAGACGTTGAAGATTTTAGGGCTATTGAAGGTTCAGAAAACCATAAACAAGGGGGTTTCGTGCTCATACTCTTTTTGGGATGCGAATTTTGTGTCCAAGGTGTTGAGTGTCAGGGATTATAAGAAGCAATGTGCTAGAAGCTTGTGTTCAAACTCACTTGGAGAAGGCTTATAAATTCCTGGGTAAGGACTTGGCGACTCAGACATAAAGGGTTTGGTGAAGATTTATGTGCTTTGGATTTTGATGGACAATAAAAAACGGCTCACTTCACTTGCTGTTGGTAAGAGCTGCATTGGGTTGTTCTTGGTTTAGTCAACAGATTACGTTGGAAGTAGTTGAATGCCTTTATACATGGTTTTAGTCAACGGCTCACTTTACGGAAAAGGAAGGGTGGAGGGAAAGTTTGAGGTTGGTTTCCATCAAAATCATTCAAACCTTGGAAGTACTAGGTTTATTAGTAGTGGTGGAGATGGGTCTCGGTAGATCGGGGTCACTATAGGGCTGTATTCTGTTCTGTTGTTTTCATATCTGTTTCTTAGGTGTAGTGCTCTAGTTTTTTTCAAGAGCTCTTTGGTCAGGGGAAGAGAGAACAGTTCACTTGATGAATTGTGATTCGGTTTGTAGTCATGATTGGGAAGGACGAAGGAGTTGACTTCTTGTTGTTGGGGAGTTGGCCATGGCTTGTTGCTTTGGATGGATTTCCTTTAACGTTCCAAGCTCTATGGTACCAAGAGAAATTAATACAATGATGTGGCGTTGAAGGGTGGTGTATCAGTGTATGTTTGAAGTTTGAAGCTTAACATCTTGTACTTCTGTTCTGCAACCATTTTCTTTCTTGGTCCTTGGTCAAGTATATGGGGGGCATTACTGGGAAGTGGGAGAAAATCTACTTTTAGATGAAGTTTTAGTCTGAAGCAGCTTCTTTTTTATCCCTTTCCTATTTTCCTTGTGTTACTTTATCCTTATACCATCCTTTCCTTGTGTTTTGGTATATATTGGTTCTTAAATCTTTGCTGCATTTGTCTTGTCTTGTCTAAATATGTCTATGCCTTTGAAATCTTAATTTCCGTATTACGCAAAGGATAACTTATTCTTCTTATATGCAGGTACAATGATCAAGCTAAGCCTGTTTGTCGAGTGTGTGAAGTCATTTTGAAATCGGACTCAGATTGGACATATCACCAAGCGTCTCGTAAACACTCAGAGGTAATGTTTTGGTTTGCTGTGCAATATGTTCTTAACCTCTTCTAATATTAAAGATAATATGAAGTGTTTGTTGTTGTATTTTGCTTCCAACTGTTGCTTTTCTTCTGCTTGCTTTGCCTTCACAAGAAATAAGGGGTTGTTTGGGGTAAAAGTATGTGACATTCATACTTCAACTGCATGTGCATACCTTGCTTGGATTCTCATTAGAGAAGTTGTCCAATTGCTGTGATTTAGTGCACTCTTTAGATTATTGTGTACTCCCTCTGTCCCAGCTCAAACACCCCGCGGGCCCTTTGTAGGGGATTTAGGAAAAATAGTAAGGGGGCGTTTGGTACAACACAAGGGAAAGGAAAGGAATCAAGAAAGGGAAAGGAAAGGAAAGGAATCAAATTTTGGTAATTGATAAAATTGTTTGGTTAAATTGGGGAATGAAACCCCTCTTTCATCTCACCCCACCTGCACACCATTTTTGACAACTTTCACGCCATATCTATGGTGGTATTGGAAGAAAATTAGGAAAAAATTAGGAGATAATTTGCGGATAATGATGTACCCTCAAAAAAAAAATAGATTGGCTGTTTGAGGTGGACTTCCAAATAAGGAAATCGGGGTGTTTGAAGTGGGACGGAGGGAGTAGTTGATGACGCAATTCAAGATCCAATTTCTGAGTAGAGCCTGCAGACAATTGTTCTCATTGTAACTAGAATTTGCAAACTGAGAAAGACCAGCTAAACAGTTGGGTTCATTGATCACTATGATAACTTGATGAGCATCTTTGCTTGATAAAATATTCTGCTTTAAACTAGTGTGACATCACTGACATGTATAGTAGGGCTCTTTTGCCTTTATTATCCTATTTGCAATTAGCTATTTGTAAATTTGTGCTCGTCTGCTGGTGGCACACACGTTTGGATCATTCCTTTATGTCAACTAATACTAAGTTAACTCATCAGGCAGTCAATAAGTTGAAAGCGAAAAATGCAGTCAACAATGTAAAACCTGCAATCCCCAGTGAATTATCGAATCCACAAAGAGATGATTCTCAAAAGTTCAGTGGTGACAAGTCAATCATATTTCTGATGTACAGAAGTCTCGGCCATCATCTGCGCTTCCTGCTGGTTTTTTTGACAATCCGGACGCAAAGAGGCAAAAAGTTTGTGAGTACCTGTTACGAACACTGTTGGCTAAAGTTTTCTAGATAGATGCATAATGTATTGTCTCTGAATCTTGCTGTACTGATGCTCAATCTTCTGAATACTTCCTTTCTAATCTCTCATCTTCCCCCAACTTTTCTGGGTTAGGAAATAAAATGTATAATAATGGGAGAGAAAGAAACAGGTTTACATGGGAGTCACCCCATTGGTGTCCTTATGGATATAATGAAAATCTAACTTCTCAAAAAAAAGGACCACATGTACATCTTTCAGGGATTGTGTAGTTCTGTAGCTGTTTAATGTATATGTGAAATCTGTAAGAATAACTCAGTATAAACCTCATTCAAATTTGCTTATCTTTCTTATAGCTGGATGACCTGTTGTTGTCCATAGATGCTCTCGCCTAGTACTTGGAACCTGTTTTTGTTACACAACTGCGATATGATTTTGGACTTCCTGGTATTGTTTTAATTCTGCCATGTCTGAATCTAATTGTCTTGGGGCTAGTCGCTTGTGTAACAGCTACCAGCCTGAGTATGAGTTCGTCCTGGTTAGATTATCAATCTTGCTCTAGGTGGTATTGGGAAGAACATTGGGCAAGATATATTGCTTTTTGCTCTATTGGCTTGAAGTTTATTGGGAGAGGGTTGAGCTTTAAGTGATAATAGATATCTTGATAAGTACATATCATGGGTTGGCTGTCGTCATTTTGTGAGGAACTTAGGCGCCTGGAAACTTCATTAACCTAAAATTTCATTTTGGCACTTAGGCTTCGTTGTTGTTACCTAACATATGTTCTTAAGGGTGGGATGCTTCACTAGATCTAACGCTTTGTCTTCTTGGAGGTTGGAGGAATGCTTCTGTTTACGTTCTTCGTTAATATCTTCTCTGAATGGAAACCCATTCACATATTGGAATTTCCCTTCTGAATGTAGAAACCAATATATGGTTAATTTAGCAGCTCATTGCCCTAATGGTCAATGAGAACCCTTTCTTCTGGGTTAGGGCCTGGGGGAGGAGATTAAAAATGCTGACTCCGAACACTCTAGTGATGGTAGAGGTCCGAATATAGACCCTTAGATTATTCTTACTCTGTGTGCGATTAGTAAATCTCTCAAACCTCTTTCCTAGGTTTTGGTGTTCAGGGCCTACTGGGCCAGCGAGGCTTTATATATTTTGAAAAATGTGGATTATTACTATGCTTAGTGGTTATTGTCCGAGTATTTAATTAGTTATTCTCGTGAAGATTGGCTGATGAATGAAAGCTAACTTTACTTGGTATATCTAAAGGACCTGCTCAAGTAGAGGAAACTGAGGCTGCCAGAGGTGCTTTGTTATCTAAACCTTTAAGTACCAGTCAAACTCGGCCAACAAGTATTGCAGCAGATAATACGATTGCTAACACAGAAGTTAAGCAGGCAAAGGGAGCCTTACAGGCTTTTTTGATAGCGAAGAAGCTGATGTACCTGCACATGACTCTGGAATTAAGCAAGGAAAAGGAGCTCTACCTGAAGGTTTCTTTGATAACAAAGACGCTGATTTGCGTGCACGTGGCATTGAGCCTGTGAAGATTGATGTCAAGTAAGTCCATTTATCCTTTTAATAGACACAATCACTCTTCATGTGTGAGACAACTATGGTACTATCTCAACTTTTTTTGTCAATCAACTTTGGTTTGTAAATTGCCGAATAAACCACAGAGTTCAATTCTTGGTGTCTTTTGATCGATGTCTTCCTTTACTCATCAATAAGTTAAGCAATCACATGGTTATATCACTTATATGTAGAACACATGTTAAATTTTTAATGCAACAAATATACACCATTATGCTGCTGATCTTCAGTACTAGTATCATATGGAAATAAAGTGCATGTCTTTTAGAAAAATAGGTAATTTTTTTTTTAAATTTCATTTTCATAGTTTTTCCGGTAACTTCTTTTTTTTGTGAATCTTGTCCACTTTTGTTTTATCGTCATAATGTTGACTTATTACTTATAATCATCATCAGAGACGAGTACAAGGCGTTTGAAAAATTGATCCAGGAGGACCTGGCAGAAGTGGACAATCGTTTTGAAGAAGAGGAGGTCAGTGTCTTCAATTCGTAATTTACCTTGAACAACAAATCATACTATGTCTTATGTTCAGGCTTGAGTGTATGTGGTCGTGGTCGTTGAATACATCTTTCCATTCAGGCTATCTATTGAGATGTTTTTTTTTGTTTTTTCTGCTGGCTTCACCTACCAATCTTTCAACAGCATGGTAAAAATTCAGCCCAATTTCGTGGCTGGAGTTCTTTACATGTTTGATTTTTTGCTAACGATTTCTGACATATGCCTTTTGTGTTGATCTGTTCGCTTAAAAGATTGATGCCGCAGAGCAGATAGATGAAGAAGAAGCTATTGAATAAAGGTTATTTAGATTTGAACTTATTATATGATTTCCCTTTAATGTTGAAGCTTCGTAGAAAGCATACGTGACTCACCCTCTTGCTCTTTGCTCCAGAGCCTGCATTGAGATAGTGGAGAAGTACAAGCAAATTAAGATGGGGTTCATTGCTGCCAGATCTAGGAAAGCTGGTAGGGCGTCTGAACTTTCACAATCTAAGTCTGATCAAGAAGAAAAATCCTCAAGTGAGAGTGAAGATGAAGATGACGGGAGTTTTGCGGTTGACTGGAGAGCACATCATCTCTGAAAGAGAGCTTGATTTTCTAGTTTTTGGCTGTCCATTGAAGGATTTGAAAACCGAGAAGTGGCGAACAATCTCCACTGTACTAACTACGAAATGGCGAGCAAGTTGGCTGATCTTGAACCTTAATAGTCTTCCTGAAAATCAAGTGAAGGTCTCTACTCTTGGGAAGGTCTTTATGGGTTTGTAGTTCAATTACAACATCCACAATTTTTCAGCTTTCAGGTCATCTTCAATAGTTACTATCCACACACCTTGCCAAAGAAAAATTGTCGTTGGAGCCTGGCACTCTTATCTGGTTCTGCTACCAAGACGGCTGATGAACCAAAAGTCTCGCGGCTATGGGAACCAGGATGTAGCTTACCAGTTTTTAAGTCTAGAAACTTGCTGTGCAAATGTTGCAATGTATAATGAAAATAACAATGGTTGCTTACATCTAGGGCTACCTTGTACTGGTTCATGTGGAAGTGCGGCTTGCAATTGTCAGCCTATTTTAGAATGGCAAGTTGTATACTGTACACTCGTAAAGCGGTATTCTTGTGGGAAAAAAAAAATGGCACATTGTCATTTTTTGGCTAGAAAAAGCGCAAATTTTCATTGGTGGTGTTCCGTGTTTAAACCTGGTTACGGATGACATTTTAGGCATACCGAATATGGTATTATTCATTAGGTTCATTTGTATGTGAGGCTTAATCCTCAGGTCTTTCTTTATCGGTTTATATAATTTTAACCCAAGCTATATATTTGAGGTGTAAAATTTGCCAATGTAGAAATAAAAATCGACTATATTCAAACTCTCAAACCGCTAATTGACACCTCATTTTAGAAATGAAAATGACAATTACGAAACATTGAGATATGACGATATTTATAAAATACTAGTTTTTTGACCCGTGCAATGCACGGGAATTTACAAATGTTTACTTAAGATAGGTCTGTAAAATATTACTTTAAAGATATTATAGAATTTAACCTTAGAAATTATACTGTAAAATCGACAAATAAGAAATATAAAACTTATTGAGATAATGACACATATGAGAATTGAAAGAAACACAATTATTTTAAATCGAATGTTCAAGACTAAGTGATTTGTGTTTTCTACGTGATCTATTGTGTTTAAATTATAAGTATAACCCTTAAATTAACTTCACTTACATGCATGTCTGACCCTCAGTCTCATACTCGACCACCTGCCGTCTTAGTACTTGACAACTCTTATCTTCCTCACAACTTTCTTTCTCAGTCGATAGTCGATCCCCTCCCCACTCAACAGTTATAGGTGTCCCAACAATCCATTATTAACTCATATACACCAATCACTAATCTCCAACTCTCACTCATCCCAACCATCCGACAACATTTTAGCTGACACCCGTCACCCCAAATACGTCAAATGTTTTATCTTACCCGTCGAGTCTTTACATGACCTGCTTGCTGACTCTTCCACACACCCGTAAAACATTCTAAAAGCATCCCCACACTCTAACTTACTTAATGTCACGCTCCAGGCGAGCTCTTATACTTGAAAACCCATTTTTCTCCCTTTTATACTGAAACAACCCCCTCTTCCTCTATGAATTCTTTTACCCCATCCCTTTACCCAAGCCACTTCTTATATTCAATCCCAAATAACACTTAAGTTCTCGAATTCTCCACCCGTTGACCTCTGTAATGTGACACCATTCTACTCTTATTTTCACTTTAGAATACTTTTGACTCGTGCACATGCACGACAATTAATAATGGTTCTGTAAATAATAATATAATATCATTTTTTCGAACATATGCCCACATGACACATGATAGAAGTCTCATTTCCTTCCTTAGTACTACTTTAGATCTAAAATAGCTTTTTAAAAGTTAACCTAATTAATGCGGTAGCTACCCGACTACCATTTTCTTGGTCATAAACCAAGAAAGTAGAATAATAAAATTTTACAATGATATTATTGATTAATTTACATTTAATACCAAAACTACTAAGTATTATTAAAGTATTAATATGATATAATATCGTTAATATATCGTTAAAATTTCTCCTAATTAAATATTATTCAAAATTGTTGATGAAAAGGGGTTAAAAATGTATTTCTGAATTGTTTTATGACCTTAGCACCATTTTAATCTTTACCCAGCCTAAGCTACTTTGGTCGACCCGTGTTGGAACTTATGCGTTTTTCATATACCAAGTGACCCATTTTACTGATCTAACCCAATTAGAAGAATTAAAATGTTACCTTTCTTAATGATCATAATCTTAAATTTTGAAAAACGTAAATTGAAAATCATTTCGGATTGAGTACCGATAATCTTCATCCCACCGTCAACTTCCTTACTCGATAACCCCACCTGTCGTCGACTTTTTTGGATGATATATTCACCTCCCTTCAATATTTTCAATGGCACCCACCTTAGTCCTACTCAAATATCCCAGTTGATTCTTAAACATAGACTCTAAAAGTCGATCCCCTTACCCCTCATAAAAGAAAGTCGGTTAACATATGTAAAATAATCCTCGTATATCAACTCGTCGTATTCGTTGTTGTTCTCAAATAATTGTCAGAGTTTGTTGTTGAGAAGGTTGATGGAAATGTATCATAAACCTGAAATTTTATTAATTTATGACATCAACATTTGTTTTAGAAGTTCTTGATCACCAAGTGTAAAATAAAATTCTTAGTGGTGTCATGAGATTAAAATATCTATTATTTGACCGTAGCAAAATTGTCTCATATATCTTCAGGCATAATATTTCCTTCATTATTTTATTCTAACGCAAATGAATCAATAACACATGACTTTGAATGAAAAAGTCAGTGAATTAGATCTCAGCTCTTGCGTACAATATTCGTACAATATGCGTACAATATGAGTCTATTTGTCATTTTTTCATTCATTCATTCATTCTTTTTTTTTTTTTTTTTGTCGAAGGTGAAAATATATGTGTATATATTTATAGTCATTTGTAAAATATCCTTGTTGATTTCCTATCGTTGATATGTTTGCATTTGATTATTTCCTTCCTTCCTTATTTGTAACATAATATATTGCATTTGATCTTGAATATCTTCTTAAATGCAATTAGAATCTGATCTAAATATCCTTGTCCAATCATTTGTATTGTTATTGCTGACATGTCGGCTTTTTACGAAACCTTTGCCACATCAATTTTTATGCACACAATTATTAAAAGTTAATAAATAGATTGACAGTCTTATAACGTAGTTTGTTCTAATATTTGATTTACCATATTTTCCAACATTGGATCAATAATCCCATAGGGTTTAGGAGATGACGGTCCTAAAACTCCGTATAATCAAACCAAATGGTGTAAACCCGAATCTCGGATTGTTAGCGTGAAGTATGACCGTTGGTCCAAAAAAATCCAATACTCAAACGACTTCAAGAGAAAGCTTCGCAGTGCTTACCTCTAACCTGAGTTTCTCGATCAAAGTTTGGTTCTTGGGAACACAGCATCTTACCTTGGTATTTTCTCAATTATTGCCCTTTGCTTTCAGGTATTAATCTACTCTTTGAATAATAATATGGTTATTTGTTTCATTTTTCATTGAAGTTGGTCAACTTTTTTGTGTGGATAACAAATGTGGTGCGTAATCGCTTAATTCGAGCAACATTTGCGAAGAATTTGGACCAACTTATGTTATTGGTTTGCTCCCTGGCAATTTGGAGGATAACCCTCTTGTTAATTTGTCAGATTTTAATGAAATTTCAGTTCTTCATGCATGGTAGAAATGATATGGGTAATTCTAGGAGTAATTTAATTCGCAGCAGCATACTGTTTAAAAATTTGACAGCTGAATTGGGTAAAAATGTAGATTATGCCTTGATAATTGATATGTTGTTACAAGAAAGCTTGATTGAGGTGTATATACTGTATGAAATTTAAGGGACGAATGAAGTCTTTTTTCTTGTATATTTGTTTTTTTTGAAGGGATATATGGAATGTGATTGGGGTATTTTGGTAATATAGTGGGCGATAATAGTAATTTAATGGGCGACGAATAACACTTCTCAATAATAATGGGGCGAAAATAAAAACAAATAAGAGGGAAGGCGGTCAAGAGTCACGTGCAGAGGTGAGTCGAAACCATGAACCAGACTTTTTTGGCCGGAATATGAGTTATGCGAGTGTTTCACAAATAATACGTTATATAAGGAAGTGTTTGACAAGAAAATTTTTTATCAGGGAGTGTTTCGCAAAATATACTTTTTATCAGGTAGTATTTCACAAACTACCCTAAATAAATTAGTACATTTTCTTTCCAAATCTCTCCTCAATGAATGAACTTTAATAGAGGATTTTATTCCTCCAAATCCCTCCTACTTTCCAGTTGTCGACCTCTATCGCCCATTTGACACACCGCGAGTGAAGTTTAAATACATTATTACCTCAAATAATCTGTGTATGTGTTTTGAAACCCACAAAACCTCATGTACCTATAGCACTATTACAGTATTTTGAATTTTTTAAAGGGAGATTTTAAGTATTATTGCCTTATTTTTTTTTTTTTTTTTTGTGAAGGTAAAGTATTATTGCCTTATTGGGATTCCATAAAGGATGATTCTCTAAGAATAAATCTGTTTTGGGCCTATCTCTTATCAAGAACCATTATTCTCTAAGAATAAATCCCCTTGAAAAATGGATTTATAAAGAATGATTTTCTAACAATAAATCTGTTTTGGGCCTTACCTTGTCTAGAACTACGATTCTCTAAGAGTAAATCTTGCGGTCATTGTGCAGTGTCATCAAGAATTGCCTTGTACATGTTATTGTTGAAGCAGAAGAACAAATAAACAAAGCTACAAAGATAATAATAGAGCGACGTTTTGGACATAATATCCACATTGTTGCCATAATTATGTCCAAAAACACTAGAAACACTTATACAAGAGATACAACTAGGGATAAGATCACCCAAAGTATGTATGTTGACGAGTAAGTTTAGGATTTTGCATTTGCAGAATAGATAAATTGTAATAACCCAAATGTCGAAAGAGGTTTAAAGAGATATAAAGAGCTCTTATGAGTGCTTGAAGGGAGTGATAGTGCTACTCACATCACCAAAGTCGATTTTTTTAAGGTAACCCATGTGCTAAAAACTCACAATAATTAAACGTGCTTACTGGATAGTAGTCTTATGATGGGTGACCTCCTCGGGAGTTTTTCATCAGCGTGCGTACGAGTGAGGTCAAGGTGGGCCAGAATGACTCGTGTTGGTTTATGGGGTTAGTACACAGCCTGCAAGCTTCCATATGTGACTACTTCCGATTCAGGTGATGAGTTGGGGTGTTGAAAAAATTCCTTTCATGTGGCGCACTATATGTCATTCATCCAAGATTATTACGAGGAAGAGATTGAGGAAATAATCATGATTGTACCACATTAATCT
Organism: Spergularia bocconei; assembly: GCA_963457585.1. NCBI lineage: Eukaryota > Viridiplantae > Streptophyta > Magnoliopsida > Caryophyllales > Caryophyllaceae > Spergularia > Spergularia bocconei. Next base: position 19,701,347 of record OY734946.1, on the reverse strand, counting down.
TACGGGGGGCGAACTCTCTGCATGACGAACGAGCTGAGGCTTATCTGAATCAACCGCTCTTATGTCGTTAGGAAAGAGAAAAGCTCATCTGTGTTTTTACGACTAATAAGCACAACTAAAAGATAACTTTATATCCAAGATTCTCACAAGTACAATTTCCAAATTTAGAGAAAAAAAAGTCTGACCGTGAGATTCTTCTCAAAAATGGGTATAAATTCTTCGGTCACTAACATATTGCATTATATTCCGTTCAATAATTTCATAAATATGTGCACATTATATTTTAAGCGAGTAAACTAGTAGCTTTATAATCCAACATGATGCTTGCTCCACTATAACGACACGATTCCCTAGAGACCCAATAAGATAATATTCGAATTATGCTCTCCATAAAGCATAACAAGGGTAGTATATAATCCCAATCCAACAGCGACTTTATTTGTATCGGTGTGTGCAGCTCAGTGACAAGCCAATCATTTCTACATATCTCCTTATTTCTTAAGGTAATAAGTCTTTTTTTTTTTGACGTCGTCAAAAGCCTCAAAGAACTATATTATGTAATCGCTCCTATGAAATCCATAGCATCACAATCGAGTACAATGAAATCTGTTATTGTTAAACTTGATTATTATATGATAGGATTAGTTCATATTCTTACAATGAGTTACATTATTATACATTAACGTACTAACATACTACTGGTGCATATCTAACGCTATTGTACCATTTGCGGGTATATATATTGAAACATATAAAGCAAATATAGCAAGCAAGACACTATGGCTTCAGTTCAAGAGGTGAATAAGGTGCAAAAGGGTGTCGCAGTCGTTCCGTTTAACCAGACATCGGCTGAGATGAAGTTGAACAGATCTATGCAGTGGATAGGATTTGCCGGCCCATTACCACAAACCATCCCTGTGGGCTTCATGTCAAGCTTCAACGGTGGAGCTCCCTCCAAGGCAGGGGTCGTATACGAAGGCGTCACGACACAAGGAGATGCATGTGCATGGGTTTTGGCTTGGGATGTACCCGCCAACCTGACCCCAACAACCCGAAACAAGGTTAGTACGTACTATCATTTCACAAAAGAATTAATTTTAATCATCGACCCAATTAATTAGAAGTACTGAGGATCGTACAACAGCTTTATACCTACCCTGACGTACAATATATAATAACCCTCACTCTTTAAACGCCTTGTTGTTTGAGTCTAAGATCAGACGATGGATAATAACGCCCATTCCGCTGGTCAGGCCAAGCTAAGAATATTTGATATTTTTAGGTTGCGAAGTTATGGTGATTGAACGTCTAAATTATAACACCTCACTCATGTCTTCAAATGTCCATATATTGAACAATAGTTGTTCATCATCTTCATTCACAAGTTAATTGTTTTACTTCTTGTAAGCTCAAATTAATTCTGTGGATCACATAATTCAGAATTATGTACGTATGATGCAAGCCATGCATGCATGATGTAGGTATACGCTACTGGTGGCCCTAAACACGTGATTGACAACATGACATGGGATCAAATCGCCGCGAAGCTGGAGTTGGATGTTGGCATTCCGATTATCCCTGGCCCGATTGGCGTGGATGCAACCATCATAGAGGGAGCCAACGACTTTGCTGTCCTGAACGCAAGATTCTATGCTAACTAAGCTTCTTGTGAGCTTGACGTCCTACCCCACCAACTACTATTGTCAAGCCAAGATCTATAATATATTACTCTAAGTTACAATAAACCAAAATCATTGGTACGATGTAATGCAATATATGCACTTATTATGACCGATTACGATAAAAGTGAGTGCAGATAGTCACTCATGTCTACCTACGTATATGTGTATTATTATATATGTTTGTCTATTGCAATAATAAAATAATTAATATTACTAATATATGTTTATTATCACTAAAAATCAATAATAATTTATAAGAAGTTGGTGGGGAGCCGAGATACGATCTGAGCCCCCACACCCTTTGCTATGGAAAAACCAATCCTGGTAAAAATATGAGCTGCAGCCTGCGCACCGATATCCTGCGTCCTAGAGAACAACTGGATCCGCTTGAGCAGAGCAACAACTGTGGGCTCCAACTCCCCCAAAGAGAAGAAAGAGAAGGGAAGGAAGCCATAGCCCAAAGCAGCGCACCTGCCTCATACTTAACACGCTTACGATCGGCCGCTTCCTGCACCACCTTACCTGATTCGAAATCGATCAATCCCGTCTGAGTCAAGGGCGACGACCCAGTCCAATCGACGCAAACGTCGCGCCCTCTATCCCAAGAATAAAGCAGCATGTCAGCTGGGCGGAGAGGCCGGCCATCGGCACCAATCATACCAATGTCAACCTCCTTTCCAGCAGAGATCCCTGACCGATAACAGATGTCAACCAGCGTGTCACGAACAGCATTATGCCGATGCTTGACGCCAACCAATCCTGTACACGAAACAGCATGATCCCCGAATATATCACCCACAAAGACCCGCGAGCAAGCATAGCACGGGCGATCCATGGTGAATAAAGGCACCCCCAAACGGTAGCAAAGCACACAACGATAAGTGCGACTGTTCATAGTCTGACCCAATCCTGAAATAGGGACCACTCTAAGCCAATCAGAACTGTGCGCACCCTGCTGAGAACTCCACAAAGCCAATTGACGCGGTGTCAAGGAATAAGTAGAAGCAGCATCCCTAGCGACCCGAGCAAAATAAGCGCCAAAATTTGATGCGTGTCGTTTCCGCAACAAAATTAAATTTATATTCACTCACTAACTCTACCTATTAGATAATGGAAGGGTAAGTAGGGTCGATCCCACGAGAAAATTGGTAAATCTTGATTCTACGTTCGACTAGTAAGTTCTAAATTAATTATTTACACTATACAAAAATTGGGGGGTTTTATTTGGTTTAATTATTTATAATAATAAACATAACAAATAATAATAATCATGTAATCCCATATGATATTGGTTTAGTCATCGATTCATTCAATTAGTCTTATATAATTATAAATACCGTTCAATATTTTAATGTGAGTGTGCAGTGCAACGAGAGTAGATGCTTAGAACTTCTATGGAGGATATGCCGCTACGCTATACACCGTACCCAAGAGTAAAGTTCAAAAGTTGGCCTAATAGTTAGAAAACCAACTTGCTTGGGAGTTATCATGTCACGAGTTCGAATTTCGATACTCCACCTCCGCAGTATTAGTTGCTCCTATGTACCGGAAAAAAATCCACGATGTACTAGCACTTAATAACCATTGCAAACAATTGGTTATCAATTGTTGATTTAGATCAGTCAATCAGCCCATTGCTTTAATTTTGCACGATAAAAATATACTACCTCCATAAACTGATATATATGACGTTCTCGGACGACGAGGTGAGGGTTTAACTCGCGGTTTCATAGAGATACACATATTGAAAAATTATGACACAAATATTGTCAAATTTGTATCGAAAAATGCTTATCACGCAAGTGCATTTTCATAATTTTTACTAATATATTTTATGAGATATTAATGGAAAAAGAATTAAGACGTCTCGAAATGTGAGAACGTCATACTCACTCCTCCTCACGATGATCTTCCCCTATAGTTCTGCAGTTTTTGACGAGCCATATTATGAGCCACATTTGGTGGGAGCCCAGCTCAGCCACGCATGTGCCGCCGCTAACAATAGATTAGACATGGCAAAACAGAAAACACATATATACATTGGACATCGATAAGGAATCTTACAAACTTGAATAAGGGGTAATTACATGTTAGACTTGAATCTTTGATAATGAAATTAGAATAAGTTAACAATTAACATTCATAGAAAAACAAAATATCCGCCAAACCAAACTCATAATACGGCGCTAAAAAGGTGATCCTTGAGAGTGATGCACTGGGTCTCATAATTGTTCTCCACTAACCGAAAGCAGGAAGGGGCATTAAAGATTTGTAAGACTTCATCTTGGATGATGTTTGCACCTAGACCTGGCAAAACTGATCCAAACCCAAACATTTTACCCGAAATATTTGACCAGAACATGCGAATTTGACCCGTGACCCGACCCGAACCCGAACCCGAAATTGACCCGAATACTGTTTGACCCGATATTGACCCGACCCGAAATAGACTCGAACTGAAATGATTCAGACCCGAATAATCAAACAATTAAATGAATCAACTAAACAAAAGGACTTGGACAGCTATATCATATCTTCAAATTAGTCAAGTTAAGATAATATGAGACAAAATTTTGAGAAATTTGATATTTATATGTTTAAATTTGAACGTATTAGAATGAATTGACCCGAACACCGACCCGACCCGAATTTGACCAATATATGATACACCCGAACTAGACTCGACCCAAACCGAACCTGACCCGAACCGAAATAAACCTAAAATATATAACCCGAATAGTGACAGGACCCGAATAGACCCGACCTGATTGACCCGTTTGCCGGGGCTTAGTTAACCGTTTTGATTCCTCTCAATATATGCTCATATGTACTCCTTCTATTCGAGTGAGATGTTGGTGTAACAGCCCGATCTATCATACGTAACACAACCTAATAAATTGGAAAGTCACCTCTTAGGCCCATATATCCTCTCCGGGCTCTAAAAGGTGAAATCATTGTTGGTGGTATGATGGTAGAAATCTATTATAAACTGATTATATGAGCCTTAGTTTCCCAATGTGGGACAAACCAACTCCATAAACCACTTTCCAAATTCCTCAGTGTTACAAACTCCCCCACTTAAAGAACGCGACGTCCCCGTCGCGCCTCAATCATTTCATATCAACATTAACACAGGTCTAAGATCTCCCCGCTAGACGGCTGACCTGGGCCTAACCCCAGCACTCAGCACGCGGTCGCAGGGTTGTTCTGATATCATTTGTAACAGCCCGATCCATCATACGTCTCAACACAACCCAATAAGATGGGAAGTCACCTCTTAGCCCCATATATCCTCTCCGGTCTCTTAAAGGTGAAGGGCTTGTTGGTAGTATGATGGTAGGAATCTATTATAAACTGATCATATGAGTCTTAGTTTCCCAATGTGGGACAAACCAACTTCATAAACCACTTTCCAAATTCCCAAGTGTTACAGTTGGACTATTACATATTGGGTTGTTTCAGTGAATTGTTGGTCTTTTCTTATTTAGGCGGGTTTGGTGTTTGTGAAAGTTATTTAGCCCCTAATTAGACTCCTCTAATTAGTACTTAATTACCCCTAATTACGTTTAGCTAGGATCTTTTGTTGCATGTAAGATTAAAGCATAAATAAGGTGATAAAACATATTTTTATACCTTAATCAAGAGGAATTTTGACCTTCCTTCAAAAGAAGGATCTTGAGCTGCTAATTAATGGGGATCCTCCTCCTTAGTCTTGAGTTTCCAAGTTAGGAAACCTCCTCTCTTGATCCACCAAAGAAGCTCTCCAAAAATCTCACTAAAAGACTAGTTTTTATGAGATTTTAACCCTAAAACCAAAATAAAATTAGCTAACACTTTAGCTAATGTTATTCTAGGTTTAGTAAAGTGTTTTGATCAAGTTTTCATTGACATGCAATGAAAAAAACTTGATTTAGAAGGTGTTTGAAGTTGGCTGATTTTTAGAGAAAAAGAAGGGTTTTCTCTCAAATCCTCTCTCTAAAACTTGTTGTGTTTGTGAAAAATGATGTGTTGAATGTGTTTTGAGGATAAAACACATTATATATAGTAATGATGGCAAAATGACTATTTTGCCCTTACTAAAAATACCCCTTAACATCTTAGTGGTCGTTTGGTTGACATGTTAAATCATGGGAATTCAGAATTCCCATGAATTGAAAAGGTTAGAGTTGTTTGGTTAGCCAAATTCATAGGAATTGAGAATTCATGGGAATTTCCAATTCCTACAAAATGGAGGAATTGGCTTACCAAGCTCCCCCTTGGCAATTGACAATTCCTACATGAATTAACTTCCTACATCTAACCAAACAATTTTGACAAATTCCCATGAATTAGAAATTCATAGGAATTGAAAATGGATAGGAATTCCAAATTCCCTTATGCAACCAAACGACCACTTATATTACAATTTGGGTATAATTTGTACACTTATTTCTTTAAGTGTTAGTTAATTATTATATCTCTATATAATAATTACTAATTACATCATTTTAAGCTAAAATTACAACTCTTTGTAATTTAAATAGCTAATTGACAATTTTGACAATTTACACAAAAACCATAATTTATTCGACTTGAGTTCCGAACTCTTAAAACACTATCCGACATAATCAGTTAACTCTTTAACTAATACATTAGGGTTTATATTATATTGTATTAAATACAAATATAATATTTTTGGAGAAACTATCTTTACCGGTGTGACCGAGAGGGATCAGTTGATTACCGCCGTTAAACGACAATAACGTCAAACTCTAGCCAGCCAACCGTTATCGATTTACGTTAATCAAGTGACTTAATATATATAATATATCCCAGGTTTATTCCTAATTAGATTTAATTAGTCAACGCATTATTGTCGGAGGACACCTACTCCAACAATCTCCCACTTGTCCGAGACAAGTCATGCTTTACCAATTCTCTTGTCCGCTATACCTCCCACTCAATGCAAAGTATCTTTCAGGTCGAACTTGCATTGGATCTTTATCAAAAGTGGTTTTCTCGATCTGGATTATGACTGTCTGACCGGAATATCTATCATAGATCTCTTCCGAGCGTGGCCAGGCATTTCAGTCACAATTCCTCGAGTGGCCCAAAGATATTATACCCTGACGTGGGTGGACAATCCCGTCTTGACATATTTTCTTTGTTTCATACAGTAGGTAATGACCCAATAGAAGCCCTTTTAGCCTCCTTCTACGGCACGACTTAGGACATAAATCAAAGTCACCGCCTGCTGCATAAACTCAGACAAACAATCTCAGGTCGAAAGAATCGACTAATAGGAATAATATAGATTACCTTGTCACGACCAGCCACAAAGGTTCTATAATTGGTCAAATGTCTGACAGAGTGTCATCTACAGTCTGTCTATGTAATCGGTTATTCATCTCTATGAATCCATGATCATTGAACTAGTCATCAACCGACTTACAATCTAGTCAATTGAGACGTCACCTCATTTTATGACTAGAGACAGAATACACTGTTGATCCTGATCACTTAATAGGGTTCAAATCGTCTCCACGACCTATTAGGAATCAACATAGCATATATATAATTCAGCATTTTCTTAAAACTGAATTAATAAAAGAGTACAATAAAACTTAAAACGATGAATTTAATTATCATATATGTAAAAGGTAATAGACTTATTAACTATTACAACATATAATCTAACACATGTCAGGCATACGCCTCAAACCCATCGAGGCAATATGACCATTGTGTTTAGCCTGTGATAATGGCTTGGTTAAAGGATCAGCGATATTATCATCTGTCCTAACCTTACAAATCGATTTATCTTCTCGTTCCACAAAGTCTCTAATTACATGGAACTTCCTGAGTACATGTCTAGATTTGTTACTAGATTTAGACTCTTTAGCCTGAACTATTGCTCCACTATTGTCGCAATAGACTGGAATAGGATCCGCTGCTGTAGGGACTACATTTAATCCTTCCAGGAACTGCCGGATCCAAACTGCCTCTTTTGCAGCTTCTGACGCCGCAAGATACTCAGCCTCCGTTGTAGAATTCGCAGTCACCGATTGCTTGGTGCTCTTCCAGCATATAGCTCCACCATTCAGTATGAAAACATATCCTGATTGAGATTTTGAATCATCTCGATCTGTTTGGAAACTAGCATCCGCATAACCCTTTACACGAAGCTCAGAATCCCCTCCATAAACTAAGAACGTGTCCTTAGTCCTTCTTAGGTATTTAAGGACGTTCTTAACGGCTATCCAGTGGCTCTCGCCTGGATTGGCTTGGTAACGACTTGTCATACTGAAAGCATATGACACGTCTGGACGCGTACACATCATAGCATACATGATCGAACCGATTGCAGAAGCGTAAGGTTTCGATTTCATGCGTTCAATATCCTCAGGTTCAGTTGGACATTGAGATTTACTCAAAGTTATCCCACTTCCCATAGGTAAAAATCCTCGTTTAGAGTCTTTCATATTGAACCTGTCAAGAATCTTATCAATATAAGTTTCTTGACTTAACGCTAGTATTCTTTTTTATCTATCTCTATAGATTCGAATACCTAGGATGCGTTGCGCTTCTCCTAAATCCTTCATCTGGAAATGTTTCCCGAGCCAGTCCTTAACGGAGTTAAGCATAGGGATATCATTTCCAATGAGTAATATGTCATCTACATATAGGATTAGGAGAGTTACTTTACTCCCACTAAATTTCATGTATAAACAAGGTTCCTCGACACTTCGGGTGAAACCATTTTGTTTAATCACATGGTTGAACCGATGGTTCCAACTCCGTGATGCTTGCTTAAGACCATAAATGGATCTCTTAAGTTTGCAAACTTTCTTATGATTGTTTGGATCAATAAAACCCTCAGGTTGTGTCATATACACTTCCTCTTCCAAAAACCCATTCAGGAAGGCGGTTTTAACATCCATCTGCCATATCTCATAATCATGAAAAGCAGCAATCGCTAATATTATCCGAATAGACCTAAGCATTGCAACTGGCGCAAAGGTCTCGTCATAGTTTAAACCATGAACTTGTGTGAAACCTTTAGCTACCAATCGAGCTTTGAAAATATCTTGATTTCCATCCATGCCGGTCTTTATCTTAAAGATCCATTTGCACTGAAGAACCTTGGTTCCTTCAGGCAAGTTAACCAAGTCCCATACTTGATTCTCGTACATGGAATCTATCTCGGATTTCATTGCCTCCAGCCATTTAGCAGAATTCGGTCCAGTCATGGCTGCTCTGTAGGTTGCAGGCTCATTGCTTTCTAGAAGCAAAAAGTGATCACCACCATCCTCGATCACACCTAGGTATCGATCTGGTGGGTGGCTTGATCTGCCTGACCTTCTAGGAGTGGAAAATGGAACCACAGAGTTAGACGATTCAGGAATGTCTTCTGGCAAAACATCCTGAGCCTCATTATGAATTTGTGGCTCCTGAACTTCACTAAGTTCAAATTTTCTCCCACTCTGTCTTTTAGAAATAAATTCCTTTTCTAAGAAGACAGCATCTCGAGACACAAAAACTTTGTTCTCTAGACGATTGTAGAAGTAATATCCTCGAGTATGTACATGATAACCTACAAAGAGACATTTATCAGATCTTTGTGCAAGCTTATTGTCAGTCTTATTTTTGACATATGCTTCACAACCCCAGATTTTGATAAATGAGAGGTTCGGAACTTTTCCTCTCCATAACTCATATGGTGTTTTCGGAGCTGATTTAGTCGGGCATCTATTGAGTGTGAAAATGGCAGTTTGGAGAGCAAAACCCCAGAATGAATCAGGAAGCTCAGTCTGACTCATCATTGATCTAACCATATCCAACAGGGTACGGTTTCTTCTTTCGGCTACACCATTTAATTGTGGTGTACCAGGAGGTGTAAGCTGTGATATGATTCCACAGTCTTTCAGATGAATATCAAAGTCATTACTGAGATATTCACCTCCCCGATCTGATTGTAAGGCTTTGATCTTCTTTCCTAATTGTTTTTCTACTTCCTTTTGAAATTCTATAAATTTCTCAAGTACCTCACTTTTATATTTAATTAGGTAGATGTAGCCATATCTACTAAAATCATTTGTAAAAGTGACAAAGTAGTCATAACCTCCTCTAGCAGTGATTGTCATTGGACCGCAAACATCTGTATGAATGAGGGCCAATAAATCACTCGCTCGTACTCCTTTTCCTGAAAAAGGTGCTCGAGTCATCTTGCCTAAAGACAAGATTCGCATGTTCCATATGATCCAAAATCAAATGGTTTGAGAACTCCATTGGCTACGAGTCTCTCAATGCGTTTTTCGTTTATATGCCCTAAACGACAATGCCAAAGGTAGGATTGATCGGGATCTCCTATTTTGAGCTTTTTATTTGTTACATGATAGACCTCATTTGTCAAATCTAAAACGTAAATACCGTTTATAGATTTGGCTGTTCTGTACACCATATCATTAAACGAGAAGGTACAACTATTGTTTCGTATTGAAAATTCAAAACCTTCAGCGTCTAAAACAGAAACCGAAATTATATTCTTACTTAGAGTTGGTACAAAATAGCAGTTATTTAGATACAACTCTAGCCCAGAGGCCAATGACGGAATATACGTTCCTACTAATACGGCGGCTACTTTAGCTCCATTCCCGACACGGAGGTCAACTTCACCTTTTGCCAGCCGACGTGCCTTCGTCAGCCCCTGCAAGTGATTACAAAGGTGAGATCCACATCCAGTGTCCAATACCTAGGACGTGGTACTTGCATAATTAATGTCTATCATATATATACCTGGTTTCGACTTCTTCTCCTCCAGGTACTGTGGGCAATTTCGCTTCCAATGGCCGAAATTTCCACAATGGAAGCATTTTTGTTCAGGAGTCGCGCCTCTCTTAGCAATAGAATTGTTGCCCGAAGCAACTTTTCCTTTTCCTTTGCCACGCGCGGGTTTCTTACCCTTCCCCGCACCCTTCTTGAACTTCCCTTTTTGTTTTACCGCCATGGATAAAACATCTTTATTTGCGCTCCCACTTGACACCAAATCTCTCTCATGTTGTACAAGCATGGCATGCAATTCATGAAGATTTTTCTTTAAATCATTCATGTTGTAATTCGTCCTAAAAGGACCAAATGTTGCAGGCAAAGAATTAAGCAGACGGTATACCGCAAAATCTTCAGAAATTGGGCATCCTAACTTCTCAAGAGTTTCAACATTCTCGATAAATTTGAGAACATGAGGACCAACTGGTTGGCCCTTTGAGAGCTTAGTCTCAAAGAAACTCGAAACTGCTTCGTATTGAAGTATTCGCGGCTTTTGCGAGAAACTAGTCGTGAGCCTAGCGAATATTTGATATGCACTGAAATCAATCATGCGTTTCTGTAAACGCGGGTGCATAGCAAAAATCAATACATTCTTAATCTGGTCAGATTCATGCTTGTACTCTTCATACATTTGTATCATATCAGGGGTGGCGTCGGGACATGGAGCGGGAATCGGGGGTTCGTATAGAAAACGTTGTTTTCTATCAGATTGAAGGGCTAATCGCAGGTTTAACTCCCAATCAGTAAAATTGCTTCCATCCTCCTTTAGTTCATTCTTTTCCATAAAATTACGAAGTTAGGAGTCTTTGGATATTACTGAATTGGACATTTGAGCCATTTTTGACATTAAACTACAACGTGGGAAAAACAATCGATTAAATTCATCGTCAAATTCACATTAAAATAATTATTTGTGAATTTAGGCATTTATATAATGATCTCTCTAAATTATATAAATGATTCCGAGATCCGATCTTATATAAATCTAGGCACGCGGAGGGCGATACATCCTAAATTTATGTAATTTCGGTGAACCAACTCATGATTGATTCTACACTTAGAACTCTCGGTTGATCGATTTCAACTAAATCAATCGTTAGTCCCGGATTGCAAGACTTGTATTACAAATCACGTCAAGATTAAACCAAAATTCACTCGTAATAACTCTTTATTAACCTACTCCCCCAAGGTAAAAAGGAAACACCCCGCTAGGGCGAGCGTGCCCCTAATGAACAAGGGTTGCATAGGTGTGAATTGTGGAAGGACTAAATCTCGATTTTAAAAAAATTTTGTGAGAGATCTTGTCATATTTTATCTATCGCTTTTAAGTGAACTAATTCTAGCGAGTCGCGGATAATGGATATGACAATGTGGGATTTGCGTTTGGTTATAATTGTGCGGAAATTAAACCAAACATGCATCAAATAAATCCAAGTCCTAGTATGGCCATAAGACTAGAACCTAATAAAAGCAATTAAACCTAAACTAGGCTTCAAAAGCTTCAAAGGCTCCGTCTTCAATTCGATCTCGAGTCACCAACTATTGGCTCCGTGAAAAGCGCCGGTCTTCAATATAAACAAATGTACATATGGACTATCCTATTATACATTTTTGAAAAATAAGGAAATTTATATATTATTACAAACCGGCGATACGAGATCGCAATTATTACAAACCAATCGGATACTGTCCTTACATTTCGGTACAGTACCGATACTATAGTACTCTATGGCCATACTATACTTAGAAACATGCAAATAAGACCGAAAATCAGATTTTCAACTTTACAGTACAAGCAACCCGGTAAATTTAGGAATTTCCGATTCTAACTTATTAGAATCAATAATCAACACTTAAAACACCTTTTAAGTTTAAACTAACCACCAACAAATTAGTTTTTCAATATTTAGTCTCCACTAAAATTGAATTAATTAGTTTAATTTGATTATATTTGCTAACTATTTGTCCAAAAAACACATAATAAACCCGAAAATATCTAAATAAATCATAACTAATTATGAAAAAAATTTAGAAATTATTTCATTATGTGATTTAAGCTCACAACCAGTAGCTAATTAAGGACAAAAATATGCAAAATTATTTTGGTCATTTTTTCTTAAAAAATCAATTTTCCACCATATACATTATTACTAATTAATAACAAATGGCCAATAAAAATTATGAAATAAATTTCTGGAAATTATACTCATTATAATTCTGGAAAAATTATAAATTTCTTAAATTACAAAAATCAACATGCATGTTGATCTAATTACCAATTAATTAGAAAATAGCATTAATCTTGTAAAAACAACCAAAAATAAGCAAAAATTAGCAAATAAATTCCTAAAATACCATAATTTCGGTTGGAGCATCCACATGCCCAAAACATCACATGAAACTTTAGTTTATATGATAAAACCAATTTTTATCATTAAAAATTAATTAAGTTACCAATTAACCTAATTAAAGCTTAAAATTAACATGCAACTTAAACCGATGCTCTGATACCACATGAAAGTTATTTACCCCTAATTAGACTCCTCTAATTAGTACTTAATTACCCCTAATTAAGTTTAGCTAGGATCTTTTGTTGCATGTAAGATTAAAGCATAAATAAGGTGATAAAACATATTTTTATACCTTAATCAAGAGGAATTTTGACCTTCTTTCAAAAGAAGGATCTTGAGCTGCTAATTAATGGGGATTATCCTCCTTAGTCTTGAGTTTCCAAGTTAGGAAACCTCCTCTCTTAATCCACCAAAGAAGCTCTCCAAAAATCTCACTAAAAGACTAGTTTTTATGAGATTTTAACCCTAAAACCAAAATAAAATTAGCTAACACTTTAGCTAATGTTATTCTAGGTTTAGTAAAGTGTTTTGATCAAGTTTTCATTGACATGCAATGAAAAAAACTTGATTTAGAAGGTGTTTGAAGTTGGCTGATTTTTAGAGAAAAAGAAGGGTTTTCTCTCAAATCCTCTCTCTAAAACTTGTTGTGTTTGTGAAAAATGATGTGTTGAATGTGTTTTGAGGATAAAACACATTATATATAGTAATGATGGCAAAATGACTATTTTGCCCTTACTAAAAATACCCCTTAACATCTTATATTACAATTTGGGTATAATTTGTACACTTATTTCTTTAAGTGTTAGTTAATTATTATATCTCTATATAATAATTACTAATTACATCATTTTAAGCTAAAATTACAACTCTTTGTAATTTAAATAGCTAATTGTCAATTTTGACAATTTACACAAAAACCATAATTTATTCGACTTGAGTTCCGAACTCTTAAAACACTATCCGACATAATCAGTTAACTCTTTAACTAATACATTAGGGTTTATATTATATTGTATTAAATACAAATATAATATTTTTGGAGAAACTATCTTTACCGGTGTGACCGAGAGGGATCAGTTGATTACCGCCGTTAAACGACAATAACGTCAAACTCTAGCCAGCCAACCGTTATCGATTTACGTTAATCAACTGACTTAATATATATAATATATCCCAGGTTTATTCCTAATTAGATTTAATTAGTCAACGCATTATTGTCGGAGGACACCTACTCCAACAGTTTGTACGGTTAGTATGTGTCCTCAACGCGTGGGGATCTTCTCCAGTTCCGAAAAAGAACTGGACGGTCCAGTTCCATATCAACGGCCCATAATGGTTGCCTCTAATCTGTACGGAGATGCATCACCCACAAATTAAAAATAAAAACATTTTCCGGCCACAACTAGAGAACACAAAACACTCCCATCACTCTGGCCACCAACAAGCATCACCACCGTGCCGTTGATACCGTCACAACCACGCAACCACCGTGGGCCCTGGGATCCCCAGTAAAGCCACCGGATTATTGCACGGCATGACCACTCGTCCGGATTTGTCGTTAAATTTACGACGGGGATGGGCCGGAGTGTGAAAGATGATGACAACAATGATGGTAGCCGATGACTTGATACAGATTATATTTCATGAAATTGACATTGAAAGTATCAAGGAGAGAGAGGGTCAGAGGGATGAAGTGATACATAGATTATGAGAATAAGAGAGAGATGGGAGTTGTTGGGATTTTGAAGATGAAATCTAAGCCCTTTATTTACTTCTTCCCCACGTGGCTGCTATCTAGAAAACGAACTGGACTCTCTAGTTCATAAAGCAACAGGAGAGAATCTGGACTCGTCTTCAAGTGGACTAACCTCTAACAACCTTTTTATTGGTTTTGTGGGGATTTTCTATTTCTCTCTCCTCCCCCACCTTTACCCGAACAAAGTTTAACATCTTACTGGAAAGGAATGAGTAAAACGTAATACTGTAATCTATCACATTGCTAGTAGACCTGGCAAATAGGTCATTCGGGTCAGGTCTAAGTCGGATCGGGTCACTTTTCGGGTCTATTTCAGTTCGGGTCGGGTTCGGTTTGGGTCGAGTCTAGTTCGGGTGTATCAGCTACATGGAAAATTCTAATCGGGTCAGATTCGGGTCGGGTAAAATCCAAATCGAGTTATTCGAAAATGTCCAAATATTTTTTTTTTTGAAATCAAGATAAACACTTTATTGCGTCAAGTAACCGCGGCCACAAAATCCGCGACCGCCAAATCAAGTACAACGGAATGAAGGTCCACCATCAACCCAAACTCTCGTAGAGTACTCCATAGGATTGAGGTGCGCGACTAAATGAGCAACCTTGTTACCTAACCTACGAACATGTTTAAACTCACACGACTCAAACTTACGGGAAGACTGAAATGTCCGAAATGTCGCGCACCTATTTCTTCCCACCACCCCGGGAAGACCCAGATACCGATGATGGACCTCCACTCGTTGCGCATCCAACAACCTCGCCAACTTCACTTACTCGTCCACGCCCACATTCGCACTTAAGACACCTCCGACTTTTGGAGGTTCACTCTCTGACCCGAATCATTCTCATACGTATTGAGAACCTCCCGAATACACATCACATCACTATCTCTAGCTCGACAGAAAATAATACTGTCATCCGCAAAGAAGAGATGCGAAATAACTGGTGCGCGCCTACATATACGGATGCCGAAAAGAGCCTTTCTACCAATCGCCTTAGCTATTAACCCCGAAAGTGTAACAACCCTAAAATTTACTTAACGAAATATATAGAATTGTCACGCCGCAATTGACTACCAAGTCAATTGCAAGGCCAAATATTCGATTACAATAACTAATTGGAAATAAAACAGCGGAATTTTTAGAATAATGTCGAACTACAATCTTCAAAACAAAATCCCAAATTACATAAACTAAATGAATTCAAATCCAAATGATGTTTATATAAATCCCCAGCATGCAGACGACTCCTCAATCTAGCATCCACATCAACAAGACCTGTCAATCTACGCCATCGAGGATAGCGTAGGCCCCAGAAATAAGGTAGGGAACCAACCAAGAGAAGAACGTGAGCATACAGGCTGAGTAAGAATATCAAAGTAAAGAAAAAACAACAAAATACGCTGGAGAATCATAATCAAAAGGTATACAGTCAATCATCATGAGTATCCCACATGGATACGGAAACAGAGAATTATCATGAGTATCTCACATGGATACGGAAACAGAGAATCATCATTCTTTTATTTACGTCAGGCGTCGGGTCCTACCCCTAGCCACCACAATATCAAACATCGCCGTTTGATCTAGAGTTTACGCCCCTATAACCCCGAGTGTGCACACCCCTCGCTAGAGATCCAGTAGGATGCGTACCTCTAGGAGGAAGATTAATAGGAAGTCGGTAGCTGATCTCTGACTTAGACATTACCTTGATCAGAGGATTTCATGAAGCTGCCGGCTGGACCGTAACACGCTACTCTAGGTGGTATCATCTTTATCATGCTTTACTTTTACTTAACCAACTTACTATCAACACTCGATAGTACTACTGAATTTACATCACATCAATCATCAACACAAGACAAAAGAATCAAGAGAATTAGAAACGACAATAGAGAAGGCCAATCGACCGAATGGCCGAGCGCAGGAATCAACAAAGGCCGAGAGGCCGAGAACCGACAAGACCGAGAGGCCGAACCGACTTACACGAAAGCCGAAGGGCTGCAGGGTGATTAGCAATTCAAACGGTGATACGCTCACAAAATCAAATAGGTAAGATGAACAAAGATCAGAATTGAGCGTATGAATCAAAAGTAAGATGATGGGTAATCATGAGAGAATTAGGTGAAGATAGTGGCTAGTCAAGAGGACTGTGACCAACGTTCTTACCTTACTTGCACAATCACAAATCTGTTCAATAACTAAAACGGTACTTCCTCGAACACACAACCTAAAACCAACAATAACAATACACCAATCACTAACTAACTTCACTAATCAACCCAACACTAAAACATGATCATCATACCAATCACATACTAACAAGGTGCAACCTAGATTTACATGCTCAAACGATCTCCAAATATCACCAAACTCGCACAACTTCACAAGTATACCAACAATATACTAACACCATTAAATTATCATAATAACTCTTTAAACATCATAATTAGACAATAATCAGATCTGGGCAGAATACTAAATCATCACTCAAAGCATCATAAAACATCCCCAAATTGAAACCATGATTAACACAAATCATTATAAGTATTCCCTCCAAATACTACTCAAATCCCTTCGTAAAATCATCATCAAACCATTATAATCTCAATCATATAAACCCTAATTCTAAATCCATTAATTCATGCATCAAAACCATTATAAAGCATGTTCACAATCTAAACACACAACACCCAACAATACAATCATGTTTAATCTTCAAATAACATGATGAACTAAAAGCCCTAATTCTGAAAATTACTAAAGAAAGGCTTCAAGACTTACAACTCTTGGTGTACAAACCAAGAGGGGAAGGAAAAGGAGGTGCGGTGGTGGTGTGTGATGGCGGCGGTGTGCGGCGGTGGTCTCCGGAGTCGCGCGCCGCGGCTCTTCTTCTTCTCTTC
The DNA here is from genome assembly GCA_963457585.1 of Spergularia bocconei. Classification (NCBI taxonomy): domain Eukaryota; kingdom Viridiplantae; phylum Streptophyta; class Magnoliopsida; order Caryophyllales; family Caryophyllaceae; genus Spergularia; species Spergularia bocconei. The sequence continues at coordinate 19,683,854 of OY734946.1, read as the reverse complement.
TCCTTTCATTCTCTTTCATGTGCTCCTCTCTTCCTCTGCTTCTCTCTTGCGACGGGTACAAGTGAGGAAAAGGGTTTGGGATTTCTTTTTATTTATAGTCTAGGATACGGGGTTTAGAGAGTAGGGTTTTGGTAAATTACTAACGGGCTTCGATAAACTGCCAATTGAATTACCCAATTAGAAAGCCACTCCAATTAGGAAATTAACTCCAATTTCCCAAAAATAAAAAAAGAAACCTCAAATGATTATTTATCGGTAAACTCCAATAATTACAAACCCCTAAAAATACGGGGTGTTACAGAAAGCGCCTCAACACACAAAATAAACATGTACGATGAAATCGGATCGCCCTGACGTTACCCCCTCTGTGGAATGAAAGGAGTCGCCGGAACACCATTAATCAGGACTGATGATTCGACCGTAGCAATACACCTCATCACCATCGTTCTCCAACTCGCGCAAAACCCCATTCCAAATTGTCCAAATTTAATCATATTAATTTCAAATCTCTTAAAATTTTGTCTCATATTATATTAAACTGAATTTTTATTGGTAATTTGCGTTTATGAAGATTGTGATACAACTCATCCAAGTTGTTCTTGTTCAACCGATAATTTAAACGTTTGGTTATTCGGGTCTTGACTGCTTTTTAGTTTGGATCTATTCGGGTCGGGTCATTATCGGGTCGAACAATATTTAGGTCGGGTCATTATCGGGTCAAACAATATTCGGGTCAATTTCAAATTCAGGACGGGTCAATCCGGGTTCCAGGTTGAGTTCAGATTATAGATTCGGGTCAAATTCGACTTTTTGGGTCAAGTAATTCGGGTACATTGTTTGGGTTTGGGTCTGGATCTAATTGCTAGGTTGGCTAGCCTAGATAACCTCGAGATCGTTTTGGTAGATCACTTTCAGTCAGGAGTCCAAACCTTGATCATTATTGACATGAATGAATGACATCGCATGGCTGTTGAATTGTTGATCTCAATTGAAAGAAAATAAAAAAATAAAAAAATGTTCATAGTCTCCTGCTGCCTCTTCAACCTGTCACCCCCAACCGTCCCCTGATATCTTCCGTCACTCTCCGCCGCTGTCGTATCTCGCCGCCGTCTTTTTACGCCGTCGTAAACTTTACATATTAAATCATTATTAGGTTTTACTTTGAACGCAGAGCGTTCTGAAAGAGAGATTATTCAGGAACAAATTAAAAATGGACAGAAAAAAGGCATTTCGCGCTAAACTGAACGACCGACAGCAGCTCAATCGCATTGATTCTCCACTTGTCAGGTAATTTTACTACTTTCTGTCGTATAAAACCCTAATTTGTAGGTTTTATGAACCCTAAAATTAAAATTATTGTGTTGTTTTTTGGTATAATTTTGTCAATTTTACTATGTGAAAGTTGCGTGTAGCTGAATTATGTGGAATGAGATTGTTTGAAGCATTACATTTTAGTCTAGAAATTTCGTGTTAAATTTTGATTTAATTTGCGGTATTTGGCATCTGAACGTCTATTTATCTCCCTAATTTTTGCTATACGTCGCCCTTACTTTATATTAACCAAGTTTGCCCATGTCATTAATTGGTAATCATTTTCATAATTGCTTGTGAATGTTCTTACATTTTCGGAGTACCAACTTGTTAATCAAGTCCTCTTGATTTCTTCATCATGCCCAGTATCAATCAATTTCTTCATCTTTTGTAAACTCCTCTTACAATCTTTTTATGAAATCAATACTAACTAGTTTTTGCGCCCGTGACAATCACGGGACTGTTATACATATCTTGGATACCTCTTTTCCTTGGTTGAATTGGAAGGATATATATGAGATATCTCAATTTCAGATCGTCAATGTTTATTACCAGTTTTTTCCCTGTAAGTTTATTACAAAACTAATTCGTGTATTACAATTTTTTTCCTTTTAATGACTGAACTTAACCTGTTAGAATACAAACTCTAACTGAACTTGGTCCAATCATTGTTGAACAGGCCAAATAATCGATCCCTAGATCAACCACAACAATTATATAACAATTCTAAATCTTAAAGTGATATTTTCAGAATACCCATGTAGTTTCCAACTTTTGCTGATATACCGCCAAGGTTTCCGCATTTCAAAAATGCTTCGGAGGTTTGCGTTTCGAATTTCTTTTCGGGTTTAGCCTAACGGCCATTACCACTGTCAATTTTTTAAAAAAACTTTCAATCATCATATAATCATATCATTTGGAGTACCCCTTAGGGGAACCTAACCAAATTCAAATTGTTATTCTCATTAGTTAATGTGTGATTTACATATTGAGGACAATAGTACTGCCGATAAGTATTCCCAACACTCTATCGCTACCAGTCTACTAATCCAACATGTGGATGAAGATACTTTTGATCTCTTTTGAACTCGTTTCAACAATCTCTCCTTTGTCGACATTTTTGACTCATGTACACCTAAATTTACATCAAAAGTTGAGTACAAAGTATTTAGCGTACTAATTATTACATTTTCAAATTCTGAGATATTAAGAAAATTCTTATATCACAAAAAATAACCTTAAAATAACATAGGAGGTAAATTGCTCATGATAAAAACATATGGTGTTAGATTGCACATTTAGAAGTTAGATTGCACCATTGATCATAAGCGTATGGGGTAAATTGTCACTTTCACCCTTCGATAATCTCATAGTTGATGCATGGAACAATCTTACTATATTTAAATTTTATTACTTACACTTGCAAATCGTAAAAATAAATGACCAAATCGATCAATTCCGATCCATTATAATAGTTATACTGTAATAAGATATAACTATGAATTGGAACCTTATAATATGGGATTACAAATAATGATAATGAGTACATAAAATTGATATAAACTAACACCCTCCTATATTGTAGCATATGAGAATCCCTTTTCCGCAACACTTTTCTTCTCCACCAAAGTTTTCATTACTTTGACAACTTTTAAAAAAACAAACGGTGAAACACATATTTTTTGTATGCTAAACCAAGCAAAGACCAAATTATATATAGTTAGTCGAATTAGCATGTTACAAAAAACTTGGAAAACCAACGCCCAAAAGTCACTACATTGATTATCATCAATAAAAAACTTTAAAACTAATCATAAAGTTCAATGAAAACTTTTTAAATGTATTGTGGAAGATGAAAAATTCTTTATAATTAATTCAAATAAATAAGTTGATTTAATATCTTCATTGCTTGGTTTTTACCCCTGAAAACTTACTCAAATGCACATAGGGATGACACGTAGGATTAGCGAATTTGTAAATGTTAGCCTATTAATATTATTATATAGATTTCTTCGTTATTCATTCATCTATAAACCCCCCTTTCTCTTTTCATCTATAAGCTCATTTCTTCTTACCTTATTTTCTCCCTTCTCCATCATCTCCTAACTCCTCTACCTCATTCCAGAGTTAAAGATCTCCATTATTTAAAGAACAAAAGATGGCCTTTCGTTCATTATGAAAATCTCATATAGAAGTAAGTTGTAGTAACCATTTGCTATGATCGTTTAATTTGTCAAAATCATATGAATTTTATGAGGTTTCAATGTTCGTGAATGATTAAGTTTTTGAAATCTGTCTAATTTTTGTGTTGTTTACTCAGATTACAATGTTTGTGAATGATTAAGTATTCGAAATATGTCAATTTTTTGTGTTGTTTACTCAGATTTCAATGTTTGTGCATGATTAAGTTTTCAAAATCTGTCAAATTTTTGTTTTGTTTACTCAGATTTTAATGTTTGTGAATGCAAGTTTCGAAATATGTCAAATTCTTTTGTTGTTTACTCAGAATTCAATATTTGTGATTCAGATTAAGTCTTCGAAAATCATGGCCGTGTTGAAAATTGGGCTCGACCATGGTAGGGACGTGTTGAAAATTGGGCTCGACCATGGTAGGGACGTGTTGAAAACTGGGCTCGACCATGGTAGGGACGTGTTGAAAACTGGGCTCGACCATGGTAGAGCCGTGTTGGAAACTTCTCTAAATCGTAATTCGTTTATATGAATCGTAATAGGGTAAACTGAATTCATGAGCATGATTCGTGACAGTATGATGTGCTAGTTGAAAAATGCATCTGAATTATTAGATGTGTATCTGAACATTTTCCCACGTGAATAATACATCCGAATCTTTTGATTTGTTTTGAAATTCAATACATTTGAAAATGATGAAATCTTTTTAAACATTTGACGACAAATGTTATTTCTCTAAATTGGAATTTGTTTATCTGAATCGTAACTCGTTTCTCTGAATCGTAATTCGTTTAAATCGTAATAGGGTAAATTCAATTCATGAGCATGTGTGATGTAATAGTTCAACAATACATTTGAATTATTAAAATGTGTATTCATCCATCAAAATTTTCTCTATCTGATTCATTGTAAAAGGTAAATATTTATATATCCGTAAAAAGTTTGTCTAATTGTGTTGTAAACTGGGTCTTGCAAACTGGGCTCGACCATGTTAGAATCGTGTTGTAAACTGGGTGTGGCAAACCGGGCTGGACCATGTTAGAGTCGTGTTGCAAACTGAGCTCTAGTTTTGAAGACGTCAATTTCAAGAATTTGTGAGACGGAATTCGTGTATCTTAATAGTAGTATATTTCAAATTGAATGATACGGGTAAGCATGATGTAATAGTTGAACAACACATCTGAATTATTAAAGAGTATATCTGAACTTTTTTTCACTTCAATACTTTTGTAGGAAAGTTTGATTTGACTGTAAGAAAATCTGACAACTTAACTTTTAACTTTTATTAAGTATTCAAACAAGAAGATTTTTATTCCAATAAGAAGATTTTGATTCCAAC